>JAYESA010000002.1:22771729-23371729 GCA_036927795.1 Iris macrosiphon | reverse complement strand
CGCTTGGAATACTTGTGCAATATCAATAAAGTTCTTATTTTATTTTCATACTTCTGTTATTCAATGCTTTCGCTATTGACGACTCTGTGAACTTGTTACCAATCGCCTGTTTGTTTCTTATTTCGCTGCATTCGGACTATCTGTGCGACTCTGTGGCTTAGTCATCTTACCGCCTGTTCGGATCATGGCCTTGCACGGACGCAGCTTATGCTCGTACGGCATTACGTCCAGATGGAAAAGATCGTCCCGCGGGAGCGCTGGTGCGGTGATTTGCTCCCAGCGGAGATGGCCGATTACCTGCGGGAGATCGGGGCGTAACATATTGGTATCAAAGCATCGACTTTACGTCTTTGGACTTCTTATCAATTTTTTCTGTTTTGAAAGCTCGTTCGTAGGTTATGTGCATACACACTCTCTCATTGACCCATTTGGATATTCTATATAATGAGTCGAATACTTTCAAAAGTTGTATGTGATTGATATGATTGCTTGAATTGCATTGTTATGTGAAGGCCTTTATGCCGACCTGTATTAGACTTTGTGGGAATAGACTCGTGCTAGAATTTGCAAGTTATGTGCAAACCCGAATACATATACATGATTACCTAGTTGGTTAGTATGCAAGATAGAATATCGTTCGGATGGTTAGCTATGCACACAGTCTTTCGGCTAAGTTGTGTTGAGTATCTTGTGCCAAGACCCTTTGGTACGAGCAAGTTTGTAAGCGAGATTGGGATATCGTTCAGATAAGGATAAGTCAGACTTAGAATGGCAACCAATAGAAACATTATCAGATTATCGCTAAGGCAAATATAGTAGGTCGTGCTTGGATTTTGAGAAATAGCTTGGACGATATTTCGTATTTGGAAGATACAAATCAAATATGGTTAACTTGGATGATTATCAACAGGAATATATATGAGACTAAGATTTACCAGGCAATGCTTAGTTATCGTACAAGAATTCTAAGGAACGACTTGGTGAATATGCTAGCTAGTGATGCGAACACGATTGAGGATTTAATTGGGTGACTCGATTCCTGAGTGGTATATGGATTATTTTGGAAATATTCAAGCAAATTCATAGGTCTCGTGCGATAGTTGGTTTGAATGATTAAGAATGTCTTGAATAAGTGATAAGGGTTATATCGAATAGAAATTCAAGGTAATGAAATCGATATCTTGGTTGAGAAAACTTGGTGGAAACTTGATGGACCGTACGAGCAATTTTGAATTGAATCAAACAGAATGAAACTTGAGTAGGATATCGCTTGAATAGAAGTTAGTCCGAGAATGGATATTGAGGTTTCGGATTAATAGGCTTGGCATGGTATCAATAGTTGGAAGATAGCATAAATTGATACAAGTAAATGAATATTGCGGTTCGATGAAAGAGGTAAGCAATAATAGATTCGATCTGGAGTTTGGAAGAACGATCTTGAATCTAGTTTGAAAGATAACTCTCGACAATCAGTCCCAGCAAAAATAATTATTCCGTGGGAGCGCCAGCGTGGTGATTTCACGTCCGACGGGGATGATCGAACTCACGGGAACATGCTCGATGATTATTCAAACGAACTCGATGAATGGAACGTATCAAAAGTGGATAGACTTTGGCTTGAATATTTGAAACTTAGTTGTTTGAGGAATGTCAAAAGTAGACTATGGATTTATTAAACGGTAACATTTGTCACGACCCGCACCCGGTTTAGGGGCACGAGTGCGTGGGTACGTCCAGCCTACGCCGCAGCATCGGCGGTAGAACGCTGTCTAGGTCAAGTACTATCTAAACAAATCTCACGCTAGTATCCAACTCCATAAGGAGACTCGGATAACACACAAAAATTAACAACATACTCAATCACAACTACAGCACGATAAGAATTTGAAGAAATAACAGAATACGACACAAGTCTAAAGACAAAATAATCATACCTGCAAACAGTAACAACCAATCCCAAAATGTGTCGGAAACCAGTCTACTAAGGTCACAGTCTGGAAAAATATTTTTCAGTCAGGAAGGAGCAAAGTACATCTCTAAATAGCAGTTCTATATTAATGACATAAACTATGTAGCAGTTCTAGATGAAAATATACCAGATGCATGTATAGGTACGAGAAATGTACAATGAAAGAAATACTGGAAATACTGTAAGTAAATGCAGGAAAAGAAACAATATGTCGATGAGCAAGAAACCTATGACTAAGTGTGTGAGTACTAGCTTTAACATGTGATCGGCTTGGGAACTTGATCAGGCTGGTTACATATGATTAGCTATGATTCATGGAAGGTCAGGCTAACCGTGGGTTAGCTATGATGCATGGAGAGGTCAGGCTAATCACACGTAACAGCTATGAAGCATGGAGATGGTCAGGCTGCACCCGACGTGAGATATGGGGTGAGCTATGATGCATGAAAAGTTGGGTATGATCACATATCTACACTAAAATACTCCCCAAACCCCCGACTGGTATAGTAGATCCAATCATGGTACGCTATGGCACGGGATTCCCTAGGGAGGTAGCAAATCTCCCCGGGTCTCAGTGTTTGTACATGCACAAGATATCAAGGAAACAAGTCTTGTACAAGCTACACCATGAATAAGGAATAACATCTCATGACGAGATCCGTGTATACCAATCCGTGTAACCAACGTGTCAAGAACATGGATATTTACACTAGATACAGTGAACATAGGAGATATCATAAATTAGAAACTAATCAGAGAATGTACTCGCCTTGGGTCCTTAGCTGTCAATACCAATGTCCTGTCCCAGAGTATCGTCTGAAGAATCCGACAGTCCTATAAACATATAATAATATCACTTGTATCAGATGCTACACTAACACACAATAGAAATACCCTGGCCTCAGGGCTATGCCAGGCATGGCTCTAGTCAACTAGGGTCATCTAGTAGGGATACGTATATAATACACATTTACACTCAGAGTATATACCAATAAAACATATATAATATATATAAGTGTCTCTTAGTAATTTGTACAAAATACGTATACGTATATATACACTAAATAGATGTATATAAATATATATTTTTATACCAAAATACATATTTGTATATATATTAATCAAATATTTATATATATATATATATTAACAAATCAAAGAATGTACATAATGCCACACTTCTCAAGGTGATCCCAAATGAAGTAGCAGTTAGTTCCAATGGGTCCGGAGCAGTCCAAATAGCTAGAAACCATATAAAGAAGTCCAAGATCGGAGTTCGGCACGAAAATCGAGATAAGGATACCAGGCTAATAGGGGAAAAGGGTCGTTTGTTTGTAATTAAAGTAACACCTTAATTTAATGAAAATCATTTCGAATTTATTTCAAATAAAAGTTTATTTAAAAAAAAATCTAGAATTTATGTAAAAGCCATCATATATTTTTATATCTATGGTAAAAATCGGTCACTAGTCCAATAAGCAAATTTTGAACTAATTTATTATTGTAACTATTCCTTAATTAATGATATAACCCAGAAATTATTATTTTTACATAGTCAAAACCCTTATATTTTACATAAAAATAAACTAATTGCATAAAACTAGCTAATTACATATTAGTATAACCAATTCCTTATATATAATACATAACTAAATTAAATAAGAATTAAACAAATTAAATATTACCAATACTAATTATATTACTAAATAATTACTGATTAATAATTTAATTAACTGATTAAGAAATAATTAACTGATTATAAATTAATCAACTGATTAACAATAATCTACTGATTAGTAAATTAATTAACTAATCTAATTATTAATTACTAATCTAATATATAACTTAACCAATTTAACACTCAAACTCTCAGTTCTGAAACGAAGAAAGGGGAAGAGGGAAAGAGGGACTCACGGCGGGGAGGGTCTCGGCGTCGACGCTGAGGAGTCTCGCCGGGCAGGGCGTCGGCGGTCGAAGCTCGCCTCGGGCGGCGGCGGCAGTCGAACTCGGCGGCGGCAGCGGATCTAAGCCACATTGGCGGCGAAGCTCGGCTCCGGATCTGAGGCGGCGGCTGTCGAACTCGGCGGTGGCATCGGCTCCGGATCTGAGGCGGCGGCGGTGCTCTGCTCGAGGCGGCGGCGGTGCTCGGCTCGAGACGACGGGGTGCTCGGTTCCAGGCGGCGGTCGACGGCTCGACGAGGGTGAGGAGATCCGCGGCGGATCTGCTCGACGGAGGAGGAAGTCCCAGTCGCCGGCGGCGGATATGATCTAGGTTAGGGTTTGGATTCTGTGTCGGGGTGGATCGTGTCCGGGGCTGGACACGATGGAGTTGTGTACTGTGGACGTGTCCGGGTGTTGGACACAGGGGTTGTGTACTGTGGTGGGGTGTGTCCAGATGGTGGACACGAGGATTATGTTTGTTGTGGTGGAGGTGGATGTGTCCGGGTGTGTCGGACACGAAAATCTGGTTGTAATGTTGTAACCGGACACAGGAAATGAATGGATACGGTGGGACACCCGGGGTCGGACCCGAGGCCAACACGGCTGACACGGTAGTGCTGGACACACGGACACGAGCACACAAAATGGTGGTGGCTTGTTGGCTTGTGGGGATTTGTGATGGCTAGCTAGGGTTTCTTGGGAATGGTGATGAGAGACTTAAATAGGGAGAGAGGGTGTAGGATAAAGGGTGAGGATTGGCCCAAATAATGAATGGCCCAGATTAAACATGAATAAGTTCTTCATGTGGGAATGAGGGTGTGTTGGCTAGTTAATGGGAAAAATGGCAAACTTGTAAAAAAATTTAAAAAAAAGATTATACTTTCAGAAAATATTTTAGGAAAACTAACTGATTCCCAATTAGCTACTAATTAATCCATATTGCAAAATCTTAGAAAGTATGAAATTTATTTGTTTACTATCCCAATAAAAATTATTTATATTTTATCAACTAGTCCTTCAAATAAAATTTTATTTAAAACAATAATTTTATGATTTAAGCCAATAAATATTCGAAGCTAGAGTATTATATTTACATCATTATTTATCTATTTATTTATAAGAAAGCGACATTTAGGAAAAATGATTTTTATAAAAGATTTTAAATCACCTTCTAAATCAAACATTGTTCAAAATCAAATACAAGAATTCAAGGAGAAAATATTTTTAAAACAAAAACTTGGTATTTAAAATAAATTAAAAATCTAATTATTTCGGAAATTTGGAAATCGGAGGTTACAAGTCTACCCACCTTAGAAAATTTCGTCCTCGAAATTTAGGATCCTCAATAACTGCCTTTACTCATCATATCATTTCTATCAAAATTTTAAATTTCAAACCAAATAATCATGAAGTAATTCCATATCGTTATTTCACAACCCCTTCAAAATTCTATAACATCATATTCCTGAAAATCTTCAAGTTAAAAATCAAATTCAAATTTTTACATAATCTCCTCCAAATTTAAGTTCGTATCTAAATACTCAAGGATTTTAATATCCAATCCTCCAATTGAATTCCAATCAATGTATATTTATAACATTTAAAAATCTGTATCCCAAAAATTTAAATTTTAACCACTAATCCATCAATCACCTTACTCCTCTAACTCAAATTTAATTGATGCTTATTCAAATCTAAATTCTCCTCCCGAGAATTGAATTCGACACCATTCCATTAACGATTTTATTTCCCGATTTTCTTTTTTTTCTCAAATACTCAACGATGCGATACTTTCAGAATCCTCAATGCAACATTCATAATGTAAAATATAAAATTTTTATCTTGCAATCAAATAAATAAAATGATAATTTCCCAAATTTTCTCAATTTTCATAATCAATCATATCAAGACCTTCCTAAATTAATAAATCCTCAATTTTGCCCTGTGAATTTCTTAACTCTCTATTTAAGTTAATGTTTATCCTCGAATTTCAATCATACCTCGATTTTCGTACAGTCAATGATCCATCACCTCTGTTATAACAACCCTTTAATTCTTTATTTAAATTAATGTCCATCCACAATTTAATCATCTTGTCCATTTTTGTCAGTCATAACCTTGTCATAGATCTTTGCTATGGTCAAAACCCTAATGATCATGGTTTAAGAAAACTATACCTACAGCCATGCAATTTAAGAAAAATATATAGGTCATGTATCTTTTGTCATGGTATTTCAGTCTCTGTTAAGGGTGTACTACTAGTTATATTCTAACAAGAAAATCATGAATACGAACTTCAGCACTAGGGAAATCAATCAATCAAGAGACGGGAACACTAGGAAAGAGAAGAACCTGCTAACATATTTCTTGCGGTATCTGCTATCTCTAACAAACACTTAACTCTAGCACATTCACTAACTAAATTCCTATTCCTGTACACTGGTACCCATCTCAACTAATCATTAATCCACAAGATCCATGAATATATCTGTATTGCACACACCTGTCTATTAATGCCAAAATCTGATGCCAAGAATCTCTAATATAACCATGATTCAATAATGCATCTAAGTTGATACCTCTATCTCCTTAGTACCATACCCTCTGTCAGTTCCCGTTCCTACTACAATTGTCCATACTATTTTCTCATCACTCCAGTGCACACCAAGTGTAACACCATACTAAGTGCTAAACCCTTTCTAATATAACTCTAGATGGACACCCAAGTCAGTCTGCGGTGCCACCTCAATCATGCTCAAGTCATCAGATCCTTACACCTGTATCATCTACTCATATATTAATATTCATCTCTTATCTACTATAAAATTAATCCTCAAAATAATCGTCAAGGTTTAACTTCTCGATCAACTAAATAAATTGCATACACCTCCTCAAAGTCAGATACTCAACATTGAAATAAATTTAATCACTTCTAAAATCCTTGTAGCCTTAACCATGTTTATTGAATTCATATTTGAAATCCTCAAAAATTAAATGACAAAATCTCAACTCCTCAATTATTCTAAAAATACAATCTTATTTCCACCTTTTAATTTATAACTCCACAAATGTACATATCAGTGCTCACGGTCTCTGATACTCAAGGTGCACTCAATGCATCTAGTGTCTATAATTGTGTACTAAAATTGTACTGCCTGAATCACTTGTACTATTACCTCCAATGATCAAAGTTATCATCAACTGTGTTTTCTTTCATGATTTCAATTCATGTCAACTGGTATATCATCTAATTATCATCACACCGAGTGCTTACTGTTACTAGCACCATTTTCAATAATCCTTGATATAGAATTATTGGCACTAGTGGTATGGTAACACTAGCTCCATCATTAGATTATCTCATCAAACTTATTAGAACTCACGATCACTTACACTTTCTATAATACCCATGCTTTACTTCAATCTCAAGGGCAGGCATATGGTTCTATATCTCGATCGATGTATAAGCATATCTCTTAATCCTTTTACAGCCTGTTAAACTAATTTGTGATACACTTCACAACTTTCATTACTAATCCTGATATTTCTCTACTTATGACACCTCATTATAACTCCTCATGCATATAAATTTCTTTACCTTTAACACGCCCGATATCAATCATCAGATTGAACGTTATGCTCCACAAATCCTTAACACAATTCCTTGATTTTTAATGTTTACTTAGATCATCCAATTACATAAATTCATGACTATCCAGGACGGGTATGCCTACTCTGATACTAACTCTTGGAACCATCATTGATACTCTTACTCCTTCTTAACTCTCAGTCTCTAATGACACTTCTCCTAGAACCATTGTTACAAGGTACTATGCTAAGGGCTAACTCTAGATTAAATCCTACTGCTCACATGTCCAACTAGGAAATACTTACAACTCACAAGTCACACTCAGTCAATCCTAATACTCAAGACACAGACATAATTACAAGTCACTAATTATCATACTTAATAAGGAACCCTCAAGGAATAGAAGCTCAAAAGGAATTGGATTGAGGACAGAAGGTATCTTTACTGCTAGTAAAGAAAAGAAGCGATGGAACAAAGTCCTGGAATAACAGAAATAGATAAGTCTTGAGATGATATTTTAAGAGCCAATTTAAGATACAGCCTGATAATCATACACGTCTATCCGAAATCATGACACTCAGAATCCTCGCCACGCCAGTAAGCATAGACGCGATAAACGACAGGTTCCGTAACTAAGGTATGCAACTCCATAATCACGTCATCTAGAATCTTCGCCACGCCAACCGGTATGGCTGCGAGAGACTCTAAGTTTCATAACTATAGTATGTACATCCAAGTCAGGTTCCTACGTTCTCGTCACCACAGCTAATATGGCTGCGATAAACTCTAGGGTCCATAACCAAAGTAGACATTTTACCTTTCTCACTGTCCTCATCAACATATGTCATCAGATGATACCGTAAATTTTAGCCCGTAAAATTTATCTCGATATGAAATCAACTCTACAATGAAACCAAGATTCTAATTTTTATAATTGATCAACAATAATCAAATTCAATATCAATGAGTGAGGACGGACGGAAACAAGGCGAAGGATTTGAAATTAGAAATTTAATAAGATTCTCAGGGGGTCGTCCCAGGAATCTCTCGAGAATTTGTGATTGAGTATCCTCTCTCATCCTAGTATCCTATGTCCTATATTCTATAGCAGGTACGTAGTAGTACAACTATGACGTCGCACTACTACGACATCGCACAACTAGCAAAGTCTGACCTGCATGGGCCACCACTAAAAACGTGTCACGACCCGCACCCGGTTTAGGGGCACGAGTGCGTGGGTACGTCCAGCCTACGCCGCAGCATCGGCGGTAGAACGCTGTCTAGGTCAAGTACTATCTAAACAAATCTCACGCTAGTATCCAACTCCATAAGGAGACTCGGATAACACACAAAAATTAACAACATACTCAATCACAACTACAGCACGATAAGAATTTGAAGAAATAACAGAATACGACACAAGTCTAAAGACAAAATAATCATACCTGCAAACAGTAACAACCAATCCCCAAATGTGTCGGAAACCAGTCTACTAAGGTCACAGTCTGGAAAAATATTTTCCAGTCAGGAAGGAGCAAAGTACATATCTAAATAGCAGTTCTATATTAATGACATAAACTATGTAGCAGTTCTAGATGGAAATATACCAGATGCATGTATAGGTACGAGAAATGTACAATGAAAGAAATACTGGAAATACTGTAAGTAAATGCAGGAAAAGAAACAATATGTCGATGAGCAAGAAACCTATGACTAAGTGTGTGAGTACTAGCTTTAACATGTGATCGGCTTAGGAACTTGATCAGGCTGGTTACATGTGATTAGCTATGCTTCATGGAAGGTCAGGCTAACCGTGGGTTAGCTATGATGCATGGAGAGGTCAGGCTAATCACATGTAACAGCTATGAAGCATGGAGATGGTCAGGCCGCACCCGACGTGAGATGTGGGGTGAGCTATGATGCATGAAAAGTTGGGTATGATCACATATCTACACTAAAATACTCCCCAAACCCCCGACTGGTATAGTAGATCCAATCATGGTACGCTATGGCACGGGATTCCCTAGGGAGGTAGCAAATCTCCCCGGGTCTCAGTGTCTGTACATGCACAAGATATCAAGGAAATAAGTCTTGTACAAGCTACACCATGAATAAGGAATAACATCTCATGACGAGATCCGTGTATACCAATCCGTGTAACCAACGTGTCAAGAATATGGATATTTACACTAGATACAGTGAATATAGGAGATATCATAAATTAGAAACTAATCAGAGAATGTACTCGCCTTGGGTCCTTAGCTGTCAATACCAATATCCTGTCCCAGAGTATCGTCTGGAGAATCCGACAGTCCTATAAACATATAATAATATCACTTGTATCAGATGCTACACTAACACACAATAGAAATACCCTGGCCTCAGGGCTATGCCAGGCATGGCTCTAGTCAACTAGGGTCATCTAGTAGGGATACGTATATAATACACATTTACACTCAGAGTATATACCAATAAAACATATATAATATATATAAGTGTCTCTTAGTAATTTGTACAAAATACGTATACGTATATATACACTAAATAGATGTATATAAATATATATTTTTATACCAAAATACATATTTGTATATATATTAATCAAATATTTATATATATATATATATTAACAAATCAAAGAATGTACATAATGCCACACTTCTCAAGGTGATCCCAAATGAAGTAGCAGTTAGTTCCAATGGGTCCGGAGCAGTCCAAATAGCTAGAAACCATATAAAGAAGTCCAAGATCGGAGTTCGGCACGAAAATCGAGATAAGGATACCAGGCTAATAGGGGAAAATGGTCGTTTGTTTGTAATTAAAGTAACACCTTAATTTAATGAAAATCATTTCGAATTTATTTCAAATAAAAGTTTATTTAAAAAAAATCTAGAATTTATGTAAAAGCCATCATATATTTTTATATCTATGGTAAAAATTGGTCACTAGTCCAATAAGCAAATTTTGAACTAATTTATTATTGTAACTATTCCTTAATTAATGATATAACCCAGAAATTATTATTTTTACATAGTCAAAACCCTTATATTTTACATAAAAATAAACTAATTGCATAAAACTAGCTAATTACATATTAGTATAACCAATTCCTTATATATAATACATAACTAAATTAAATAAGAATTAAACAAATTAAATATTACCAATACTAATTATATTACTAAATAATTACTGATTAATAATTTAATTAACTGATTAAGAAATAATTAACTGATTATAAATTAATCAACTGATTAACAATAATCTACTGATTAGTAAATTAATTAACTAATCTAATTATTAATTACTAATCTAATATATAACTTAACCAATTTAACACTCAAACTCTCAGTTCTGAAACGAAGAAAGGGGAAGAGGGAAAGAGGGACTCACGGCAGGGAGGGTCTCGGCGTCGACGCGGAGGAGTCTCGCCGGGCAGGGTTAGAAATGTAGGATGATTCGTGCTCAATGTTTAGAAATATGAGTGAAACAAGATTGGGTAGAATATCTCGTGCAAATGAATAATGGTTTGACCTTAGGTATTGGGGCGAGCATCGTGCGACGAATTTGCATGATGAATCATGTGCTTGAACTTGTACCTATGACCTTGTGAGTTGATCTAGTAATTAGGCAGACGACCATATACCGAGTGAAAGAACTTATGAAACTGACTTTAGAGTATTGCTTGAGCAAGCCATATAAAACTGGGGTAGCAAGACTTAGTGTAAGACTTGGAATGGTAAGTATATGCTATGTTCGACATAAACCGAATGTACGATAGGACATGAATGCTAATCGGTTGAACAAATAGATTATGCTTAACGGTAGAACAATGCTTGAGTTGAGTGGGATTGGAATAACATGGAATTTTATTGACCCGGTTAGAGGTATCATCGTAATTCGTAAGACAAGAGCCCTTGAGATTTTCACAAGTAGCTTGTCCGATTTCATAATCGCTAAGTTTGGTTGAATGCATATGTTTGAGTGACGCCATGAACGTGTGCACAATCCAAGACTTAATGATATGTTGAACTCGAGTACAAAGACTTCGCTATTGCTAAGTTGGTTGACATGCATATGTTTGAGGGGCGCTTTGAATATGTGCACGATCCAGACTCCCGATATGCTGATCTCGAATGCTAGTGCAAGTAAATATGTTAGATTTGCATGAACAAGTGTAACGACTTGGATAAGTTTGCATCAGCCTTAGATCATCATTCAAGATGGATTATATCGTACCCCGTATTAAGCGATATATATTTCGCACTAAGGCACAGTACATACCGAGTCAGAGCTTGTATTGAATGATAGAGTCATTCAACGAGACTGACCCAACATACACGCGACACAGTATAAGGAATAAGTAGGAAATTATGTTCAAACAGATCTAGTGGTACTGATTGGTATGCTTGAGATAGATATAATAGAATACGATATAATATTTTACGCTCAGGAAGTATCGAGTACGAGACTTTTTTTGAGTTGTGCATAATGTAACGACCCATTTTGTTCAAGCGGATAGCCGATTCAAAAGACAAGAAGTGCAACGACCTGACCCGCTTTGCTCAGTGAGAAGACTCGTTTGAGGCAAAGGATCCCAGACTTGGCCCTTCAGGAGTTCAGACTTAGACTTTCAAAGGCTCGTTCGGAGTATCACTCGACTGAGGTGAATCATCATTAAGGTGGGTGGCTACAATGAACTTGTCATTGCTTAGCCAGCACACTTAAAATATGGACATTACATGCTAGTTGCTAGGTGAATCACCCCTTGCACGCTAATAAAGAATACAATGCACCTAGCTAAGGGAATAATCCCATCTTGTATTGCTTGTGTTAGAACATGAAAATAAAACTTGGCTTATAAATGGACCCTCGCATGCTACTTTAGCTTGTGCAAGTAGACCCCGCTATGCCTCGAATAGATCATTATAGACTCTTCGTAGTCCACTGCTTCATCTGTTTACACTGCTTGTCTTAAGACTATGTCGCTCGATATGTACCTGTACGGTTTTAAACCACGTACTAACCCTGTTAGACTCATGCTTGTAGAAGCATGAAAAATACGCTGAAAAGCTATACGCAGCATTTTAGTGCTGGGCGGCATAAAATATAACTTCAGAGCCATCGGCGTACAACAGAGCTTTTCCGCAAAGTACAGCGTAAAATATAAGCTCAAGGACTATCCGCGTTATACAGTATATCCAGGCTGCTTCAGCGTAAAAAGGGTGCTATATCGCCTTTATGGCGTAAAACTCATCCGCTTTTAATGCAGCATTGAAGTGTACGAGGAACGCTTCGTATTCCTCGAAATGAACCTGTCAAATCATGCAGTGAACCTGACGTCTGACTCCTGACAAAGAGTACTGCACGACTACCCAGACGATGGCTATAATGATGGTGCGGCACAGTGACCCAGACTGTCGTTTAGTGACATTTCTTTGACGTAAACCGCTTTTACGCATACAAGGGAATACGCTGCCTAGTTTTACACAGGAAGATGTGAGCTATTTACGCTCCACAGAAGATAAACAGGCTGCCACGTCAAAAGCTGCTCTTCGTACAGGGCTCGAGACACGTCTCTGCATTTAATGCGCAGAATGATGGCAGATCTTCGAGGCACGTCTCTACATTTAATGCGCAGAATGATGGCAGATCTTTGAGACACGCATCTGCATTTAATGCGCAGAATGGTGGCAGATCTTCAAGACACACCTCTGCATTTAATGCGCAGGATGGGGGCAGATCTCTGCATTTAATGCAAGAGATTTGATTATATCTCCAAAAGCCGTAATTTCAGCTAAAACGTCCACATCATCACTTTTACACATTATGCCGTCAGGCTATTCTCAGATATGGGAGCACGCTGTACGCTATCTCCTTGGAATACGCCAACTCAGGCTACATTTGCATCGGTGCGTATTAAAGCTATTCGGTCCAGAATTCGCTCAAAGCCTCAGTCAAGGGAGGAGGATCAGCTATCTTCTACGCCCACTCGGCTTTTACGCCCACTCGGCTTCTATGCCTACCTGGCCTCTACGCCGGTTTGATAACTCTTTGGCTTCTACGCCATGGTGACAGTTATTGGCTTCTACGCCAACATTTTCTACGCGAGGGATAACTACCTACGTGGCTTTTATGCCGTGATCTTCGCAGCAGTTATACGCGTTATCTCTTAATGGGACACGCGTCACACGCTCATTCAGGAGATCATTTATACGTGGGCAACGTTTATTGTGACCGTCGAGTAAAAAGTGCCATACTTTCCACTACCCGGCTTCTACGCCGACTGGATGGTTGCTGTCACTAAAACTCTATAAATAGGGACCTCTATCGACAGAGGTCCAGGGTCAGAACCGAGGTCGAAAAACTGAAGGTCAAGGAACTAAGAGTCAAAGAGTCCTTGAGAGAGAAGAATCCAGAGCTCAGGCAAAAAGTAGTGATCGACGACTTTGGCATCGAGCATCCACTCTCTTTTGTAACCTTCGAAGCTGTTTTCTGTCTTCTACGGCACTTCTTCATCATCGTGTGGTCCAAGGGACAAAGTGATCGACTGCAGATCAGACTCCTATAGCAATATTTACCCAGATTAAAAATTGTACTTGACATCCTCGTATAGGATTAATTGTACTTCTTGTTTGTAAACCTAAGAGCGGGTTTCGTATAAACCTCGTCTTATTTCTTTCGTTTATTATCAAACACAAGATGGCGACTCTGCTGGGGACGTCTTTCTCTTCTGATGAGAAAGCAATTGCTCAACACGATGCGGTATCCGTGGGATCCGTGAAGAAGGCCCTGGTCGTCCAGTTCAACCAGTCTGCCTACGAAGATATGCTTCGAGCAGGGGGGTAGCTCTCACTCTCTCTCTGTCCAAGACAACAGGAAGCTGCATAAGGTCTGGATGCCCAAGACATCCCCTACCATTCCTGCTGACTCTCCGATCTCTCCGACTGGCCAGGTTGTAGCTGCACAACCTTCGCACTCTGCGCGTAAAACTCTGTCTCCCGTCCGTGACGTGGTAGACATAACTTTCAACGATGCCTCAGTGCTAGTCCAAAAGTCTACTCCGCGCTCTGCGCGTAAAACCCAGTCTCCCGTCGATGACGTGGCAGACAAAATTTCTGACAATGCCTTAGCGCCAAATAAGAAATTCCAAACGCGCTCCGCACGTAAAAATGTATCTGCCCTCCGCGGAAAAGCAGATGATCCCTGCAATCTACGCAAGGGAAAGCAAGTGACGGACTGCTCAACTTCTCGGCCTTTACGCCAGCGAGGGAAGAATCTGCCCGCCCTCCGGATTATGCGAGGAGCTGATGGCCGAATGAGGACCTCCTCAGCTTTACACCAACCTGAGCAGAGCTCCAAATTACGCCAGGTGAAACCCCTCAGCGTAAAGAAGGATCAGCTTGCGGAAATACACGCTCCTTAGGGATTATCTGTCACGCCCCAGTCCCAAAATACCGTGGGACTAGACACGTGGCAATGGCCAGCAGTACGCACCGATGGACCAACTCCATATAATGGATCCATCAGGGCGTACTTAAGCTGTAAAACAAGTCTACGACAATCAGGGCACAACTAATCTCATCCACACAAGATATAAAATATGATCCACAGAATAAATAAGGAATGTAAATCATCATCTAGTCTCACAAAGTACTTCGGGGAACAACCCGATAAATATCTAGTACAATGGTTCAACAGACCAGAAAGTAAAAGACCGAAATAAATAATAAAAGCTGAGCATAAACATGGATGCTCAAGAGAAGTCTTCAGCTAAGACCTCGCCCTCAGATGGTGGTACGGCTCCTGGATCGGCTCCTCCTGCTGCGGTCCCGTAAACCTCGGGGTAAACCTGTTCTGCAAAATCTGGGGACAAAATCCATATCCAGGTCCTCAGGGGACATAGCAAGGTACAGAAAATAATACAAGCCAGAATATAAACAGTGCAGCAAATAATGAGATAAGCAGGGTAAGTATGTAACATCTGTATAAAATGCAAGAGAGAATATCAACAGTACTCAGGTTGGAACTACTACAAGCTCTGTGAAGGGGAGCCGGTAGCAGGGGTGTCAAGAGGTGGTCTAGCTCAGCGGGAGACTGAGTAGCCGACATAACATAATCAACCTGTAGCCTGTGGGTATCTCCAGCAATAGATGGAACAATAAGGGAATACTAAAATAACCAGCTAAGTGATATGCAAGATGAGAGCAGCACTAGAACTCAGGCTGAAGCATACTACAAGCTCTGTGTAGGGGAGCCGGTAGCAGCAGTAATAATGAGTAATGGGCCAAGCTCGGGCTTCAGAGTCTTGGGCCTCACAATAGTAGGGGTGTATATATATGATCAGCCTGTAGTCTGTGTGTCTCTCCCCACCCAATGTAACCACACAAATCATGAACATAACGTCTCACGTCCATGTCAGCGGGGTCATAACTAATGCACAAGTCATAATGTATCTAGAATATAGTATCTCTATAAGTCCTGCATCCTATACAGGATCACCACGAATATCTCGGGAAGATCCTGTCTCATGATCAGTGTCCAGTGTCCTGGGTCAAAGTGTACTTGGTAAGACAAGTACGAGAATATAAAGTGTCACGTATGTCCATATCTAAATGACATTACCCGACACCGCGTACGATGTGGGCACCCGACTGATAATCGGACGCTAAGTATGTCAAACGGTCCTAGGTTAAGCATGCACAGTAAATATATAAAGTAAGAAAAATAGGTAACAATACTGCAGAGATGGCAAGGTACACTTGCCTGGTAAGGAAGCTACGATGTACCAATAACCTGCTCCAGAAGTCGCGCAGAACAAATCTAATATCCTATGTATTACAAATTTATCACGTCAAAAGATAATTTATTTTAATTTATTTAATTCTGGAATAGTTACTCTAAAATCCTATTTTAATCTTATTATTCTGATTTTTATGTTAATTCCTAAATTTTGTCCAAAGAAACTGAATTTTATCAACTCGAGACTCATGGCACGCAAATCGAGGCGATCTGTTGACCGAAAAGTCAACCGACACAAACTCAACTTTCATGCAAGATTTCCTGTAGATTTCAGCATCAAAAACATGCTAGAATTTACGGCTCGTCCGAATTCAAATTCGTTTGGGAATTATGGCACATACAAATTTTGTATTGTGCACCGATGGTTAAATTCTAACCTAGAAGTTCTACAGAATTAACAGTATGTAAATACTTCAAATTAAATTCTGGGAAAAATATATGTCGATGATCTCGACATTAGCTTTCCGAAACTTTAAACGGTTCGTGATTCTGATTCCTGGTTCTCCCGGAATTGCGAAAACATCGAAACACGTCTATTTTCGGATATGCTGTGCTCTACGAATTTTCCAGAATTTAATACTCATAATTTAGAAAAACAATTTATATAATCAGAAAGCTCACCTCATTATCGTTCTAACAAAAAAAACTAGGCCTCGTTTGGAGTCCGGAGCTAGGAGATATGGTCTTTTTAATTCGTCATAACTAGTAGAAAATGAGGCTGAATTTATGACGAATTTTGACTATTTTGGACGAAAAAGAGAGGAATTTGGGGAAAAATATGAAGGATGAGGTATTTATAATGGTGGAGACTACTTAATTAAATACAACTAGGATTGGTTAATTTGGATAGGATTATGATGAATTTAAATAGGGATATGATATACATTAAGTTGTATTCCTAGTAGGTTCATGATTTGAATTAATTTAAAGTAGAGTTTGAATCTATCTCAATAATTTATAATCTTGAATATAATTAAATATAATACAAATAATTTATAAAATCTTATTAATATCTATTAACACTAAATTAGCATATATCTAATATTAAGACTATATATATATCCAAATAAATCCTAATTAATTTTAAAAATCTAAAATAACCTAAAAATGATTCTAAATAAATATTTATATAAGTAAATACATCAAGAAATTCATTTGCTAATTAAATAACAGAATACTCTAAAGAAATTCAATACCTATAATAATATAAAATATACACAAAATATCTATTTTGGGTGAGGGGGTTTACATTATCCGCTACCCAGATGGCCAACCTATTGTATACGGGTGGCACAGGGAGAACTATGGTTCCCAACATCCGCATACCCACCGATGTGGACAGAAGGAACAATCCATCTTCTTCTTCTGTAAATCCTCCTGACCTGCGTGAGTATCTGATCCAAAAACGCAAGGATAGAGGATCTTCCAGCATGTCTATTATGCCTCCTAGGGAGCACTATTGTAATAGTCATAGGATTGTAGTTAATTATTGCTGTTCTGAAGCAAAATGGTTGGTTTTCGACCGGTTGAGCTACTCTCCGTCTTTCCAGGAAAAAGAGCCCACACATGCATCAGTGAACATGGCTTCACACATACCTAGAGGAAGATCGAACTCAAGACGTCATCCCTCTAGAACTTCGAGCCGAAGGAGATTCAACAAGATCCTTAGGAACACTGAAGCTGGGGTATTCCGAAACACCCGTTCGAGGTCACGACAACCGGCTTCGTACTCTTATGATTCCGATGGTGGGGGTCCCCATTCTCCCGAATCAGATGCTGAAAGTATAGAGTCAACTTCTACAGAGACCTATACTAATCCTTCAATGACACCCAGGGAGATGGGAGTTTATGCCATTGGAGATGAACGCGAGGAAGCTTCCCCGTCGGGGAGCGCTGAGCAACGCATTACTGTACTGGAGACATCTCTGAAAGAGATGCAATCCATGATGGAGAACATGCACCAGATGATGCTGACTCAACACACAACTACTATGGCTCAAGCATCGGTCCCTCCAACTCAGATACGTGTGGGGGTGGACTTACCACCATCCAACGCGATCCAAGAGCCTGCTCTAGATCAAGAGTCAGCAGTTCCTCCGCTTCCTCACTCGGAGAATGTATTACCTTCCATTGGAGTCGCGATGCAACCGATTCCTCACCACTCCGTGGTCCCGCTACCGGCTAAAAATCCGATACAGGAAGTACGGGAGTTGAAAGCCCAATTTGATGCCTTGAAGCACAAAGATCAGCTCAAGAAATTGGGAATCAACCAGCCTTACCCGGCTATCTGGGAAGAGGCCCCTTTCCCTCATAAATACAAACCATAGACTATGGCTTTGTTCGAGGGAAAAATATCACCGAGTCAGTACATGAACTACTTCAGTATGATGACGGTGTTATTACAGGGGAATGATGCCCTCCTCACTCGGGTGTTCAAGGGCTGTCTCTCGGGAGTGGCTTATCAGTGGTACCGTAGCCTGGCGGACAACTGCATTACTTCCTTTGAAGACTTCAAGGCTTTATTCTTCGCACGATTCTACGAGGGAGGGATGGACATGTCTATGTCCTTTCTCATCGAAGTGAAGCAGAAGGAAAAAGAGGACGTTCGCACTTTCATCGAACGTTTTCGTCAAGCCACTTTGCAAATGCCTCCCGGAGTTCCAGACTCGGCATTGGTGGACATTTGCAGGAAGAAGCTTCTTCCCGTAATCTCGGTGTTCACAGAACCATATCAGTTCCATGATTGGCCCTCGTTCATCATCTCAGCGGTAGCCGCCGAGGACAATAGTCGGAAGACGCGTGATAATGGCATCATGATCTCTGCCTCCGATAGAGGCAAGAGGTCATCCTCCAACAGCGACCATCCTCGTGGTGCCAAAGGAAAAGAGCTCTGGCCATCAATACGTCCAGGCAAAAGACTACGGCAACCACACAGACGAAACCTGGGACTTCCAAGCCCATTGAAGTATACTCTTTCGACAAGATATTCCGAGCATATTCGAGTGTCTCGTCAAAAGCGACAAGATTACCCTTCCTGAGGAGAAGCGGCCTAATGAAGTCGGCAGTACTAACAACCCCAAGTATTGTATCTTCCATAGATACATACACCACCCTACAAAGACATGTTATTTACTAAAGAGAAAGATCCAGGAGCTGATCGATGCTAAGGCCATCACTCTGTGCAACAGCGAGAAGACGGTCACAGCCAACATGATCTCTCTATAATTTGGCAATCTGCCTCCCCAAGAAGACCCGGACGGTATTACACCTATTTCCCGGACAACGATGAACATTGTTAATCTTCCTCCAGCTAGGGGTCAAAATTATGACCTGGTACCCCTAACTACCCAGCGGGGCCAGATCATATGGGTTCATCCAGATCTGGTGTTTGAGATCGAGAAAGAGACTCAAGCTGCTAAGGCTAAGTCTAAGAAGAACTCGAAGCGTAAACCATGTCACGTGGTTACGGTACACTCGGCATCAGAAGACGAGGTTTTGGCTACTGGAACCCGTTCAGGGAAAGCTTACCTCAAGGACTATGGAGCAAGTCAGGAAGATGCACCGGCAGACGCTTCAACTGCCAAGCCTTCAGAACCAGAACCCGCCATACCAGAGGCCGGTCCTTCGAGACCAACTTCGGCGGACAAAGGGAAGCAAAAAGAAGTGCGCTTCGATAAACCTTTGAAAAACATTCAAAACAAAGGTTTAGAGAAGCCATACAACTTCGACATCCTGGCCCAATTGGCTAATACACCAGCCAGGTTGTCCATCTTCGAACTACTCAGGCTCTCTCAAGACACTCGTCAAGCCCTGAGTGAAGCATTAATGCAGGCGGATGCATACTTGACCCAGCTCAAGTCCCCTGACGAAGAACCGGTGGCATGTCCTCAATGCCACAGTGTGATGGAGGTGGTCCCGAATATCACCTTCACTCAAGATGACATGCTGTTAAAATATAACAGGCATGACAGACCCCTCTATTACACCGGGTATGTCGGTTCCATGGAGGTCGACCGGATTCACATAGATCCGGGATCATCAATCAACATCATTCCTCATAGTCTACTCAGACCGCTGAGGATTCCTACCAGCGAATTGGCTTACACCACCACTACAATCGTGGGTTTCAACGCCAGGAAAAGTAAGCCATTAGAGAAAATTCGTCTAAGGATCCAGATTGGCGACCTCAGATCAGTGGCTACATGTTATGTCATTGATTCAGAGGTGTCCTACAACATTCTGCTGGGTAGACCTTGGATCCACGACCACAACATCGTTCCCTCGACTCTACATTAATGCTTTAAATATGTAGATGCTCAAGGAACAGTACAAACGGAGTTTGCTGACCTGAACCCGTTTAAAGGAGTAGAATCCTACTACTCTGATGCCATGTTGTACACTCAAGACTACAGGGAGGAGGTGTCAGGCGAAGCAGAGAAGGAATCCCATCGGGAGCCAGAAGAACCCTCTGCCAAGCAACCTCTGTCAATCAAGGGGAAAGGGCGAACTACTCGCCCAAAAGCCATGGAGCCTGTGGCTATCCACCTGAACAAAACCAGGTCAGGAAAAGGAGGTGATCGTCTAGTGATCACTTTGAACCAGAAGCCTCCACCCTTGGTCATTGACCTTCGGTGCAGCAGGAAGTCGATTGATGTAAATACAACCAGGAACGTGGTTTCCGATGATAATAAAGATCCTCTTTTCCTGTATATTGACGCTCAAATTCCAAATCAGGAATCCTCTCCCCATGATGATATAGAACCTATAGCACAAAAATTCTTGGAAGCTATAGATTCCTATCATCCGTATATGTGGGAAGTAGTGTCATCATCCAATGTCATCCGACATATGGACCACATGAGAATTCTATCTTCATTGTCCCGCCTGCCTTCAGCAGTCAGCGTTCAATAGTGTTCGGCCTCATGCGCAATGAACCGACTGTACAAGAAGATTCTTTCGATGATGATGCTGGTAAAATGCAAGTTCACAGATACAGCCCGCAAGCTTTGAAGATCATGCAAAGTATGGGTTATGACTTGAAGCTGGAACCAGGTCTCAACTACGGGAAAGGCAGACGAATGCCGCTGCACGGCGATCCCTACTGTCAACGAACTCGTTCCGGGTTAGGATATACCACCTCCCTTGCAACTTCTGAGTCAAACGAGGATATCTTTTTCTCTTCTCAAAATGGCTCATCGCCCTCCGACTCATCTGATGCTCTCGAGCGAACATTATCAGTAAATACGGTAGTGGCAGATTCCTTCAAAACAGACGAACAAGAATCTGAACCGTTTAAGAATGACTCTTGGGCTCAACAAGTGGATACACAATGGGAATTCCGGTTCGAGCGGAGAGAACCTCCCACCGAAGATAAAGTTATCCAGATTGATATTGGGGATGAACTTTCGCCAAAGCCGATATTTATCAGTAACAATCTTTCCGAAGAAGAAAGGGAAGAAATTATCCAGCTGATAAAAGAAAATATCGACATCTTTGCATGGAATTATGAGGACATGCCAGGTCTCGATCCAAAGGTGGCTACTCATAAACTCAATATATTGCCCGATTCGAAGCCTGTGAAGCAGCACCAACGCTGGTTCCGCCCGGATATGATGGACGTCATTGAAGCTGAAATCAAGAAGTTGATAGCATGTATTTCATCCGGGAAGAACAACATCCCGACTGGGACGCCAATGTTGTCCCGGTCATGAAAAAAATGGGAAAGTACGTGTCTGCATCGATTACCGAGATCTGAATACAGCCTGTCCCAAGGATGAGTTTTCTCTTCCCATTACAAACGGCATGATTGATAATACATGCGGTTTTGAACATATGTCTTTCATGGACGGATTTTCAGGATACAATCAAATCAAGATGCATCCTGAAGACGAGAAGCATACTGCCTTTCGGACACCATTGGGGGTATATTGCTATACGGTCATGCCCTTCGGATTGAAGAATGCCGGGGCTACGTACCAACGGGCTATGAGTAACATATTCCATGAGCATTTACGCAAAATAGTGGAATGTTACGTGGACGATGTAGCTATCAAAAGCTGCCTCAAGGATAATCACATCCAAAACTTGAAGACAGTATTTGAGTTGATGCGCCAACATCAACTCAAAATTAATCCTACAAAGTCCTTTCTGGGTGTATCTAGTGGCAAATTCCTGGGATTTGTCATTACCGCTAAAGGCATTCAAGTGGACACTGATAAAGTCAAGGCCATCTTAGAAATGCGACCGCACCGTAATCTGAGAGAACTCAGGGGATTTCAAGGTCGTCTGGCTTATATTCGGAGATTCATATCCAACCTCTCTGGAAGATGTCAGCCTTTTTCTCATCTCATGAAGAAAGGTGTATCCTTCGTATGGGACGAAGCCTGTCAGCAAGCGTTTAATGATATCAAACGCTACCTCACTAATCCGCCAGTTCTGGTGCCTCCCGTCATAGGAAGACCATTCTTGTTGTACGTTCGAGCGATGGATCATTCTCTGGGAGCTTTTCTCGCATAGAAGAATGATGTGGGTCATGAACAGGCTATCTACTATCAAAGCAGGATGGTGATCGGAGCTGAACATCGGTACAGTCTAGTGGAAAAAGAATGCTTGGCTCTGATGTTCGCTATTCAGAAAATGAGACACTATGTCACAGGCCAGACTATTCATATCATCTCCAGGATCAATCCTCTTCGGGTACTGATGAACAAGCCAAGTGTTCTTAATTCCCGACTCGTGACTTGGGCGATGTTATTAACACCGTATGACATGGTGTACGTCCCTCAGAAGTCCATCAAAGGCCAAGCATTGGCTGATTTCCTAGCTGCTCATCCGATCCCGGAGGCCTCCAAATTATACGAGGACATTCCCGACGAAGTTGCAGAATGTAATTCCGCAATGGAAAGTGATGCATGGCAACTATTCTTCGATGGGGCCTCCAGGACTAGTCCCAGGGGAAACGTGATTTCAGGAGTAGGAATTGTCCTGGTTACTCCTGATAAACTCGTCATCTATCGAGCATATTCTCTTAGCGAGCCCTGTTCCAATAATGTGGCGGAGTATAAAACTCTACTAATCGGGCTCCAAGTCACTAAAGAATTAGGCGTCGAATCTCTGGAAGCTTTCGGTGATTCTCTGCTGATTGTCAATCAAGTCAGAGGAATATATGAAGTCCGGAATCCAAACCTCATCCCCTATCACCGAGCAACGGTCGAGATAGCCATGGCATTCAAAGGGTTCTTCCTAGAGCATGTACCTGGATCTCAGAATCTGGAAGCTGATGCCCTATCTAGTCTAGCTGCAGATTTAGCTACTCCTATAAGAAGGCAGAATTCGGTGATCCTTCTTAACAGAGATTTATTCTGTGTGAAAAATAACTTTCACATAGAACGCAGCTACGCTGTGAACACCGATCCTCCCAAGAGAGACTGGAGAAGTCCCTTTATAGATTTCGTGGCATACGAAATCATGCCGGAGGACCCTAAAGAAGCAGTATCCGTCAAAAGACGATCATTACGCTTCTATTTTGATGCGTCTTCATAGTGTCTATATCGCCGGACCTGCGATGGACTGCTATTGAGATGTCTCTCCGATGACGAGGCACAGCGGGTTATCCGTGAAGCTCACGACGGCATATGCGGAGCGCATCAACCCGGTCCCAAGCTACAGGATCGTATCAGGAGGATGGGCTATTACTGGCCTACTATGATCATAGATACAATAAGGTATGCAAAACAATGCAAAGCCTATCAGGTTCATGCAGACTTTATACATCAACCTTCTGAACATCTACATCCTACGGTTGCATCCTGGCCTTTCGAAGCATGGGGTATGGATATCATTGGTCATATTCACCCGTCTTCTTTCAGAGGTCACCGGTTCATACTGGCCATCACGGATTATTTCTCCAAATTGGCAGAGGCGATCCCTCTTGCTGAGGTAAAGGCATCTAATGTGATCAGCTTCATCAAGCATCATGTCATTTATCGCTTTGGGATACCCCGGAGGATAATTCATGACAATGGGCCTCAATTCATCAGCCAAGCATTTCATCGATTTTGCAATAAAAGTCGAATACAAAATGTGGCCTCTACGGCATATAATCCTGCTGATAATGGTTTCGCGGAAGCTTTCAACAAAACCATTATCAAGCTCTTGAAAAAGTTTGTCTCTTCGAACAAGAGAGATTGGAATGAGAAGCTGGGAGAATGTCTCTGGGCATACCGTATAACGGTACGAGCACCGACAGGTTGCACCCCATTCTCATTGGTTTACGGGAGTGAAGCAGTTCTCCCCATCGAAGTCCAAATTCCGTCACTCAGGATAGCAGTGGCTAATGAGTTGACTCAAGAAAAGAATGACCTGTTAAGGCTTCAAGAGCTAGAAGGATTAGACGAAAAATGCCTTCAGGCTCAACAGCGCATCGCGTTCTACCAGATACGCATTTCCAGATCTTTTAATCAAAAAGTAAAGGAAAGGGTGTTCAAAGTTGGCGAGCTAGTTTTAGTTGTGAGAAGGCCAATGATTATTACTCACAAGAGTAAGGGTAAATTCTAACCCAAATGGGAAGGCCCTTATGTGATCGAGACGACGTTCTCAAACGGCGCTTACAGGTTAGCCAAGCCTAATGGAGACTTGTTGATGGCTCCTATCAATGGCAAATTCCTGAAAAGGTACTACGCTTAACCTCCTTTGCTCAAATGGAGTATGGTGAAGATCTCATTCTGACAATACTACTTCCAAAACGAAACTAGTTGGATCGTATTCTATCATGTCCATATAACCTCTGAATAGATATGTTTAACTAATTTGGAACTTCAAGACCTATCACGTCCATATTACCTCTGATAGTATTTTGTGTACAAATTTTAGTCGGAGCATATTCTATCACGTTCATATAACCTCTGAATAGATATGTCCTGCTGAAGCTTACCGAGAGTATATCACGTCCATATTACCTCTGATATCACTTTCACCCAAACCTGTCATTTATATTCCAAAATGATGGGTCCACAAAGTCAGATAAAAGCCTCTTTACTATTCCCAGAAAGAGCAAAATTACATTGAAAAGCAAAAAATATATCATTTGGGGGGAGCGGTTAGGTCGCGAATCTGCCGTGCCAGAGCAGCCATTCTCTCATCTCTGGAATTCAAGAAGTCGGCGCGAGCCCGTTCCAACCTTGCCGCATCATTGTTCAAAGCAGCTAGCTCGGACCGAGAATGTACAAAACCTGCGTGGACGACACCCACATGCGTCAGGTTCTGTTGAGCGGTCTCCATTCGAAGCTTCAGCACATCTCGAGATGCCGACAAAGTGAGAGCCTTCACCTCTGATTGAGCGAGCTCATCTCTCAATCTGCGGGCCCTCGCTGTCTCTTCCTCGTATTCGACTTCGCACTGAGTCAGCTGAGTAATGACATACTCCAATTCGGTACGCTCATGATCCATCTCCTGCTGCTATTCCTGGACGGATTTATTCAGAGATTCCAGTTGCCCAGCAAGCTCTGCAGTCAGGGAGTCATACATAGCTTGAACGAGACCGTCAATGCTGCCTCGAGATAGCTGCAGATATTCGTTAATGGGTTGCTCCAAACCATTAAATATCTCCTCCAGTGTGTCAGCTATCCCAGTGTCGTTGAATTCTATGATCAGCACTATCGCTAACCGAGAGGACCTCCTTAGAGCCTCGAAGCTTAGATTCTTCTCCAACACCATTGATATTAGCATTTTTAAGGTGGTGTAGAAGATACTAGTATACTGCTCAGTCAGCATGGCTAGATCCGAATGGACGCTGGGAGTGGTTGCAATATTGGCGAACCTTCCTCCAGGAACGACCGCAGACGATGTTGCCACAGCCGTCGCCTCAACAGATGGTGCGACAAAAGAAGATGCGCCAACAACGGACGAAGTGACCGGCATACTCAAAGGAGGCAATGTCGCAATGACAGGCTCATCCTCCTCTTGAGATATCGGAACCACTTCGGGCGAGCCGGCACCCAAAAATATTTCCTCTTCGAAGTCGGGCACCTCCATGTCATCGCCAGGAGCTGAAACAGAGCCAAAAGGCGCGTCAACACTGCCCTCTCCGTAGATGTCTTCCCCTGAAAAGAAGACAAAATAAAGTTAATATCAAAATAATGTTAATTTTTCTAAAAAGAGGCGTAAAGACGACATTTACCCATGGCCGATGGTATATATGTCGCGTCTGCGGCCAGTACAGCTAAGTCATTTCTTAATGATGCTAAGAGAGCTGTCATACCTGGAGAAGGGGGTGTGCTAACTGACATCGGCAGGTATTCTTCCGAATCTTCACCCAGATCCAATCGAGGTTCATCAGGTGGGATCTCGTTGGGTATAGTTACAGACGCGCCAGGGGTTTCTCCCGTTGCCGGTCTGGACAAAGATATCCTTATTTGGCTCGGCCTCATAGGCGATCTCGTGCCACTACCTGAAACGGTAGCAGTGACAACAGCCTCAAGCAGGAATTCTCCGGCACCGCCAGCCGGAACTGTGGAGGTTCCCTCTCTAAAAGGCGAGGAACCTCTAATCGAAGAATCATCCCCAACAGAAGGAACAGCAGGTTCACTTCTAGGAACCTCAGGGTGGGAAGTCCTGACAGGACGACTAACCGTCTTCTTCTTCTTACGAGGGGAAGTCTTCTTCAGAACATGAGCCCTTCGCTTACCAGAGATGACCAGAGGCCCTGCAGGCGGAGGTATGTCACCCCTCGGTACCGCCAACAGAGGCTCATCTGGATTGACGGAATCTTCACCCTCGTCAGAGGAGACCGAGGGGATTTTGTCTCTTCCCGCGGACTTGGAGGAGGGCATCCTAAAACTTTCATGCATATCAAAATCGCGATGGAAGGTGTTGGTTGCCACATAAAACTGGGCATACGAGTGGAGGATACGCAGCTCCGTGGAGAGTGAAATGACGGGGACGGTAAAAATTACTTTAGTACAACCCATGATGAAGTATCGCCATCCTCTCGCTCCATCAATGAGTCCACCCCTGGACCTGAAGCTGGTAACGGTATTGCCCACATGCAATTGGTCATACCCAAACTGCCTGGCAAACCGACTAGGCAGGTAGGGCTCCAAGAAGCATTGGTCTTCACTTCTGTACAGTAAATGGGAAGGTCTAATCCAGACCAACCAATTAAAAGCTTCAGGAGAAAGAACGGTCTTCCCGTCGCCTAAATCCTGAAGTCTGCTCCCCTATTGATTGAAATGTACACAGGGGACAGTGCAGAAAAGCTTCCAGTTGTGACTGAAATTCAATGCCCGCCGACAGTCTAAAACTGTGGTCACGTTCCAGGATGAATTCTTGTAATTCAGTAAGAAATTACCCCCCGAACTACTGCCAGAGCCGGGAGACATCACCCTGGGGTTATGGAGAATTAACCATCCCATCAAATATAGGTATGGTAATTCTACCCTGGGAAAGCTATCATACCGAGTTTTATCGGCAAGCAGCCCATCAGTAATGGCCCTCAGGCCAGCTTGTATGTGGCACACCATGGCAGGGAGCAAGCCCAGTCTTGCCCCGAACATCAGACGCACTACAAGCCATAAGGTGTTCCGATAAATACTGTACACAGATGCAATGCCGGGTACTACCAGTCGGCGCAGCCATATAGAGGGGAAGCCAGCCAGTTGAGCTTCCTTGGACAGAGGCCTGCGGCAATGCCTCAAATAACTGTAGGCCTTAGTGCCTGCAGGATATTTCCCTATCCCTTCATCGAGAATCTGGTCTGGAGCCCCAGCGTCTTCCATAAGATCGTCGACTACCTGAGCACTAAGCACGCTCAGAAAGCTCAGAGGCTGATCCTTGCTATCCAAGACTTTCTCTGGCTTAGCAGCCCTGGCCCGGTGAAAGAAGAGGTAGGACACCCATTTATTGGTATGAGCCAAATCTGAAGGCTCATTATAAAAGGCGGTGCAAGCAAGGTAGTGGCATATCAGCTCTTGGTACACTGCCACTACCCGAGGGTCTGAATCCCCCAGCTCCCGGTTTGTGGGAACATACTCTTCATAAGGAGTATCCCCCATTAGCAGTCTCGAAATCTCTGCCATCTCGTGGAGGGCCAATCCCAACTCCCTCAGTGGAGTGGCAAAAGTCCCGGTGAGCGAGATATATTGCTCCATCAAAGCCAGAAACAGGCTGGGGTTGAGAGGTAACCCAACACTGGTAGCACTCACAGCTTCGTACAGACCAATGCTCTCCAGCTCGGTCTGAAAATGCTTCAGGGCCCAGTCAGCTAAACGAGCCCATCGAAGATTTGTAGGGGTGATCCACCCATTGGTCCGAGGATTAACCTTGGGGTATACTCCTCCATGCCCCATGAAATCATTGCAGAAAGTCGGTAATTAGACCGGTTGGAGCAGTAAACTATCTTCACTCGGGACACTGCCCGGGTACAATCCCCTGAACGGCATCCCAGAGCCGGAAGGGCGGCTGACAAATGACCCTTGGCTAGATCCTTTCTGGTAAAATATCTTTCCCGGCCGGCCATGAAGATTGGGAGTCAGCGTCCACGACATCCTCCTAGGATGTGTAGCATGGAAGAATGCCGAGATGGGGTAGTCTCTCAGCATCTTGGGCAGATACATGACCAAGCCCCCGGCAGGGAAAACCCAGAGTTCTTTCTTGGGCTTCGTTTGGGACTGCTTGTCAATCATGTCCCCGAATAGAAAAGCTGGCTTTATATATTGGTCCCCGTCTATGGATGTCAGGGGCTCTCCGTTGATCATGTTCAACAGCATTCGCTCGCCCTGAGACGATATCAGGATTCCCCTTCCTTCAAGATACTAGGGCCCGGAGATAGGAAATGTCACGTGGGACAAATCCTCCAGGTAGTTGGAATGCAGCATCCCGGCAACAGAACCCATCACCTCGGCCAGCGGAGACATATGCAAGTTAACTACAAAGTGCAAGAAAAATACGTCAGTTTCTATACTAGACCCCACAATCTTGCAGCATATACCAAAAGTCAACAGTCTGTGCTTTACGCCAAGACTGTAAAAGACTTGATCTTTTATGCTGGAATCTTATTCCAAGGCATAAAATTCATGACTGGCAGTATACACAAAAAACCTGACAGTCTGTGTTTTACGCCAGGCTGCCAAAGTTTGAGTTATTACGCCGGAATTGTCATCCAGAAGCGTAAAACTCAAATTTTATAGTATACGCCAAGTTTCGACAGTCTGTGCTTTTACGCCAGACTGCCAAAATATGGAGTTTTTACGCTGACACATTAGAAATGTGGACGTAAAAGATGAAACATCTTTGTGCATCATCTTCCTCGAAGAGGCTATCAGCACAGAAGATGACCTAGCGCGTTCACGTACAATGTGTGCGAAAGATTTTCGTCGTTTTTGTCATCCCCAAAGCTTTACCTTTGACGCCGGGTGCACAGCTCGTCGACGGGATACTTCGTTCAGAATGAAGCTCGCCTTGCCCGACGGAAGTCGCTCTCGCCTGGGCAGAAGAGCGAGAAGAAGAGTCAGCCTTCTTTCCCTTAGAGGAAGAGATTGGTTTCAGGGCCATTGCTGAAAACTCTGAATGCTCGGAGAGAAAACAAAGGAGAGAACTCGAAGAGACGAAAGCTTTCTTTTGCAGAAAAGACAGATGAAAAGTTTTTCTCTTAAAGCCTTGGGGTATATATAGAGTTCGGATGGACTCCTCGAATCTCTAACCAAATCCGATAATTAATATTCGGTTATGATTGGGGACTACGTCAGCCTATTACTCAGGGAAGGCAGACAGTCAGCGAATTCGAAAAGTTTTCGTGCAAAGCAGATTCGTGGTTTTACGCCAAGGAGCTTTCTACGCTCGGCAGCTACAAATCTACGGTTTTACGCTCAGAGGTTATAAGTCTATGGTTTTACGCCCGGATGCTTTTATGCTCGGTAGATTTTATGCTCGAGAGACTACAAACCTACGACTTCACGCTCAGAAGCTACAAATCTATGGTTTCACGCTCGGTGGCTTTTATGCTCAGAGGCAACAGATCCACAACTTCACGCTCGGAAGATTTTCTTTTCAGAGGCTACAAATCTACAGTTTCTACGTCCGGATGCTTTTATGCTCAGCAGCTCTTACGCTCGAAAGGCTACGAACTTATGATTTTTATGCTCATCCACATTTACAGATCTTTGACTCTCCGCATATCTAAAAAAAAATACGCAGGCCAGAGTATGCGTATATGTATGAACAAATCCCAAGGTGGTCAATTACAAGGGTTCACGCAGAGGATACTCCTTCTTGGCCCCAAAATATCCCAAGTACCCAAAGCATACAGAGTTCAACATTGAAAATGACTCTTCTTCTTGGGTCGATTGGAAGTTCATCCAGAATCCAGTCTGAATATTTCAGCTACAGTTCAAGATGGCGACTCAGTTTGACAGCCGTTTCTCGCCCTATTTTAAGGGATTTTCGGGAAATCATTCTTGAAGATGATGGTCTGAACAAAAATTCTTTTTTATCAGAAGTGATGGTTCAGAATTCTACGCAGCCCCCTATTCCTAACAGCAGGACAGTTCGAATACTCGACTTAAATGCTAAGCGGCTTTCTGCGCATCCTTAGTTATGCGTAAAAGACAGGACGAGACCTAATACTCTTTCTATCAGAGTCAGCGTAAAGTTACCAGACGTGTCAAAGCTACACATATTCAGACTTCACCACAGCAAAATATATGGCAAGATAATCATATACACAAAAGAAGACAATTTTATTAAATCATGATTACATATGAGGGAAATCCGGTCTACAGAGGGTTTTTCTTCATTTTTATGATTATATATGAGGGAAATCCCGTCTATAAAGGATTTCCTCATCGTCATCGGAAGGCCACCCCCAGAATCTGTTCTACTAGGTTCTCGTATTGGTGGAGATCTTCTTCCGTCTTCTTCAGAAGTTAGTCGGTTTTCGCGACCGATTAACAAAAAAATGATTAATGGCGGGAGGATACAAAACTGGGCCTGCCTAAATTATTCAGAGCCCATCCTCCATACGCCATGATAGATTGAGTTGAGATATTTGACCCAACTCAATACTCGAGGACAAAGCTAGTTTGTCTGCTCTCGTCCACGAATGACAGAAGAAAATACAGCTTCCAAGCTGTGTGGTCGAATGTGACCCTTCCTCTCTCCTGGACGAATCGCCATATGAAGTTGCTGATTATCCCGAGCAAAGGAAGCTATGATATCCTTCCATGATCCATCGTTGCAGAGGACATTTGCTCAAAGACGCCTTCTTTTTCGGCTCCTTACATGCTGGAAGAACATGGTCTTCTTCTTTCTCAAGTCAACTCGACGAACTCCGGCGATTATCTCTGTGTGGTGAAGGAAATATGGGAAGAACAGGTTAACTCCTCAGCCTTTATATAGGCAAAAGAGAACGCACCGAATCCCATCAAATCCCCAATAATCCGCCAAAAAGTCAGCCTTGAAGAACGAGTCAGACTTGACCGTTTCATGCTTCATTCAAAGCGTTTCAAATTACGAGGAAATTAAAAACTTTGAAGAGGGTCTTGTAGAAGCATGAAAAATACGCTGGAAAGCTATACGTAGCATTTTAGTGCTGGGCGGCGTAAAATATAACTTCAGAGCCATCGGTGTACAACAGAGCTTTTTCGCTAAGTACAGCATAAAATATAAGCTCAAGAACTATCCGCGTAATGCAGTATGTCCAGGCTGCTTCAGCGTAAAAAGGGTGCTATATCGCCTTTATGACGTAAAACTCATCCGCTTTTAATGCAGCATTGAAGTATACGAGGAACGCTTCATATTCCTCGAAATGAACCTGTCAAATTATGCAGTGAACCTGACGTCTGACTCCTGACAAAGAGTACTGCACGACTACCCAGACGACGGCTATAATGATGACGCGGCATAGCGACCCAGACTGTCATTTAGTGACATTTCCTTGGCGTAAACCGCTTTTACGCATACAAGGGAATACGCTGCCTAGTTTTACACAGGCAGATATGAGTTGTTTACGCTCCACAGAAGATAAACAGGCTGCCACGTCAAAATCTGCTCTCCGTATAGGGCTCGAGGCACGTCTCTGCATTTAATGGGCAGAATGATGGCAGATCTTCGAGGCACGTCACTGCATTTAATGTGCAGAATGATGGCAGATCTTCGAGACACGCCTCTGCATTTAATGCGCAGAATGGTGGTAGATCTTCAAGACACGCCTCTGCATTTAATGCGCAAGATTGGGGCAGATCTCTGTATTTAATGCAAAAGATTTGATTATATCTCCAAAAGCCGTAATTTCGGCTAAAACGTCAACATTATCACTTTTGCACATTACGCCGTCAGGCTATTCTCAGATATGGGAGCACGCTATACGCTATCTCCTTAGAATACGCCAACTCAAGCTACATTTGCATCGGTGCGTATTAAAGCTATTCGGTTCAGAATTCGCTCAAAGCCTCAGTCAAGGGAGGAGGATCAGCTATCTTCTACGCCCACTCGGCTTCGATGTCCACTCGGCTTCTACGCCCACTCGGCTTCTACGCCCACTCGGCTTCTATGCCTACCTGGCCTCTACGCCGGTTTGATAACTCTTTGGCTTCTACACCATGGTGACAGTTATTGGCTTCTACGTCAACCTTTTCTACGCGAGGGATAACTACCTACGTGGCTTTTATGCCATGATCTTCGCAGCAGTTATACGCATTATCTATTAATGGGACACACGTCACACGCTCATTCAGGAGATCATTTATACGTGGGCAACGGTTATTGTGACCGTCGCGTAAAAAGTGTCATACTTTCCACTACCCGGCTTCTACGCCGACTGGATGGTTACTGTCACTAAAACTCTATAAATAGAGACCTCTATCGACAGAGGTCCAGGGTCAGAACCGAGGTCGAAAAACTGAAGGTCAAGGAACTAAGAGTCAAAGAGTCCTTGAGAGAGAAGAATCCAGAGCTCAGGCAAAGAGTAGTGATCGACGTCTTTGACATCGAGCATCCACTCTCTTTTGCAACCTTCGAAGCTGTTTTCTGTCTTCTACGACACTTCTTCATCATCGTGTGGTCCAAGGGATAAAGTGATCGACTGCAGATCAGACTCCTATAGCAATATTTACCCAGATTAAAAAGTGTACTTGACATCCTCGTATAGGATTAATTGTACTTCTTGTTTATAAACCTAAGAGCGGGTTTCGTATAAATCTCGTCTTATTTCTTTCGTTTATTATCAAACACAATGCTAGCGTAGCGGTTTATGGTTCCATGGTTTTGATGCTTGCCTGCTTCATGTGCTAACTAATACTTGCTTGTCTTGTTTCAATGCTAGTCTCATAGATTCATGCAACGGCCTGGAACGTACAACACAAAACATGATTCACTCACCTGAGGCAGGAAGACTATCAAAATAGTCGTTCTGAGCTAAGTAATAGAAAATATGGAATGACTTCGGGACCGTTAGGTCGCCAGGATAGTTCCCATACCGGGAGCTGCAAATATAATAAGAAAATATAAAAGTAAGATACAAGTAAAGAATGACTAAAATAAATGGTAATAAGACAATGTCACTAAAATAATGGCTCGAGGAGCCCGTAACAAAGAAAGATGCAAAGAACCAATGAGTCAGGAACGGCCTGGGATGGCTTGTAGCGAGGCTCATTACCTGTGCCTACAACCATTGTCGTTTACTCAGAATAAGAAGATATCAAAAGAAAAGGAAAGAACAAATAAAAGAGACTCAATTGGTCGTGGATGCTTGTGCACAAGCTTGATTTTCTACGGACGGGGCGCCGGGGCACCGGGACCGATCCAGCCTAGGAGAAAATCCGGTAGTCACACTAGTTGTAGCTAGCACGGATAAGTTCGATCTGTCGCTAGGGTACCAGGACCATCGTCTTATTTGTGAATTTGTCCATAATGGCGTGTAGGCTAGCGACCCATTCATATAGATTTAGTCAGGCTTGGTTGCGGCAATCCGCGTGCGAGTCATTATATTTCGTCTAAGAAATATGAATTTGAGTAATCTAAAAAAATAAACAAGTAATCTGTGTAGCCTAATTTTTATAATCACTTGAATAACCTGAGTAATACGCCTGAATCTGAGTAAACAAAGTAACTTGTGTTTCACAATTTAAGCAAACTCGTGCACCTGATTTAGGAACACACATGTAATATACATGTGTTCGCTATGCGATTCCTTAGATTTTAATATATATATATATATATATATATATATATATATATATATATATATATATATATATATATATATATATATATATATATATATATATATATATATTCGTGTTTGGCTAACTTGGTTGTGTCATTGGACAGGAAAGGACGAATGGTAAGTTGGTAAGTCTCGACGTGTTCCCTTTTATATCGCACGGCACACTGCCACACAAATTAGGCTTGTACATTATGCCATGAAACTAATCCTAAGGCAAGACTAGAAAGATAACTTAATAGATGGTGCACAAAACCTATATAACGTGTTTGGATTTGTCGAGCGGGTGAGAAGCCTCCCCACCAGTGCATTCATGTACTGATAACCTACCAGATTGCTTGGAGGGTGCGGGAGAACCTCGTTCGGTGCAAAAATCCCCTTCGTGCGAGCTAAGGCATGAAGTTCTGGAGTCTTGGAGCATTACATCCAGAACTGAAGCACATATATAAGACATAATATTGGAACATCACCTATGTATCATTCCACAAATGTAGCCACTTAGGATGATTTTACTATTTCGAGAGAGAGGACTTGAGCGACTTGTAATCTCGGCCTAGCGTCGCTTGTAATACTTGTGCAATATCAATAAAGTGCTTATTTTATTTCCATACTTGTGTTATTCAATGATTCTATTATTGACGACTCTGTGAACTTGTTACTAATTGCCTGTTCGTTTCTTATTCCGCTCCATTCGGACTATCTGTGCGACTCTGTGGCTTAGTCATCTTACCGTCTGTTCGGATCATGGCCTTGTATGGGCGCAGATTGTGCTCGTGCGATATCACGTCCAGATGGAAAATATTGTCTCGCGGGAGCGCTGGTACGGTGATTCACCCCCAGCGGGGATGGCCGATTACCTGCGGGAGATCGGGGCATGACACAGGTCTTGACTGACCACTGTGATCAGCTGATAGATTTTGATCGGGACTACCTGGGAGACAGCGAGGCCGGCCAGGATGTTAGCCTCGATGTTCTGCAGTCGAGGGACATGCTATATGAGGAACCCCTCGAAGATGGAGATTATTTCGAGTGCAGCTTGGTGGTAGTGAATTAAGTCTTTGTGTTAGACCTCATACTCGCCCTGGACCTGACTAACTATCATCTTGGAATCAACGTAGTCCTCCAAGTAGTCTACTCCTACTTGTTTAGCGAGTTGGAGCCCAATGATGAGAGCGTTGTACTCTGCCACATTGTTGGAGTATGGCTCTATGAGGGAGAAAGCGCGGTTGATGACCAGATCATATGGAGAAATCAGTACTATCCCGACGTCAACGACAATATCGCCTTTGGGCCCTGTTCTTGAAGCACCGTCAAAGAATATACGCCAAACGGCTTCTGCGCTTGTGGTCATCTTTGAGTCCGTTACTTAGTATGGGATCTTCTCGTAGAGCTTCGAGATTTCTGGTACAGGGTGGGCTGCTAGGAAATCTGCCAATGCTTGGCCTTTGACAGCCTTTTGTGGGACAAATATCATATCGTACGACGACAACAATATTGCCCATGTGGCTAGGGAAGAGTTGAGCGCTCCGGGTTTGGTCATAAGGATCCTGAGAGGATTAACTTGCGAGATCACATGGATGGTTTGTCCTGCTACGCAATGCTTGGTCTTTTGAATGGCAAAGACCAGAGCGAGGCACTCCTTCTCAATGGGGTTGTATCTATGCTATGTGCCAACCATCATTCTAATAAGGTAGTATATGGCTTATTCATGAACTGCATTACTTTTTTGGGATAGCAGAGCTCCGAGGGAGTGATCCATTGCTGGGTTGTTCATGACATACTCGTTGATGTCATCGAAGGCACGTTGTCATTCTTCATTCCAGACTAGAAGGGTCTTCCCACAACGGGGGCAACCAATACTGGGGTGTTCATGACATACTCGTTGATGTCATCGAAGGCACGCTGTCATTCTTTATTCCAGACAAAGGAGACTCCCTTCTTCATGAGCTGAGTGAACGACTGATAACATCCAGAGAGGTTTGATATGAACCTCCTGATGTATGCCGGTCTTTCTTGAAGGCCACAAAATTCTCTAAGGTTCTTCGGTCGATGTATTTCAAAGATTGCTTTAGTCTTGTCGGGGTCTACGTGGATACCCTTCGAAGTTATGAGAAAACCCAAAAATTTGCCACTGGAGACTGCCAGAAAGGACTTGGTGGGATTCATCTTAAGTTGGTGCACAGGCATCAGGTCAAACACAGTCTTCAAGTCTCGGAGGTATTCATCTTTGTAGCGACTATTAACAACGTTTTCATCAACATAACACTCCACTATCTTGCGTAGATGTTCACGGAAGATGTGCTCATAGCTCGCTGGTATGTAGCACCTACGTTCTTCAGACTGAAGGACATGACTGTGTAGCAGTACACTCCTATTGGCATTCAGAATGATGTATTCTTCTAGTCGTCAGAAAATATCTTGATTTGATTGTAGCCTGAGATAATTCTTTTGGAGAGTTTTTGTATACTTATTATCCTTGGCATACTTAAAGCTAAGTATGGATGACAAGTTGAAATGACTGAAACCATCAGAGGTATTATGGACGTGATGGTAGACAAGAATATTTGCTCAGAGATAATATGGACATGACAAATTCTTGGGTTATAGACTTATTACCCATGGCGTACCTTAAGTACGGATAATAAGCTAAAATAATTGGCACTATCAGGGGTTATACAAATGTGATAGTAGAAAGTTGATAGGCAGAACGTTACTCAGAGGTAATATGGACATGGCAAAGTTCTGAAAATTAGAATTTTGTTAGAAGTATCTTACGCAGAGGTGATGTGGATATGGTAAAAAAACTTCTGTGGGGACAAAGAAAAATACGACATCGGTAATGTGGATGTGATCATTTTTATGTGGTGATAGATTCGCTATACTGAGGAGAATGACATGATTACAACTCAGAGGTATTATGGACATAAATTGTTGCTTGGGGTGATCCCACCTTACTTGGGGGAGCATTTTTGATCCAAACTAGGGATCATAAATGAGATGTCTTAGAAGCGACTGGGCTTTGAGGACATGCTTTTTTTTGTTTGAGGGAATCAAGTTTGGGTGGTCTCAACAAGAATATTTCGTTGGACCAGAGAACTGCTCCACTTGAGAATTTTTTGTGGATCCATTATCGGTTGCGTATTCAGGACCCCTGAACACAAATAATAGATTTTACAAGAAATTATGGAGGGACACAAATTCCCTTACGTATTTGCACTTGCTGGGATAACAAAATATAAATACTGTATATTTTGAATTAATTTGCTAGGAAGTACTAGCTTAGATGTAGTACTTATTAAAAATTTTGCTCTTGATCGACATCATTGGTAAGTCTCGATTAAGCTTTGCGAGCATGTATGAATCAAGGAGACGCTGTCTTTGATAAATTATTAGATTAAGCAAATAATGTCCCTGGTGGGTTCGAGAATACACTGTCCTTGATTAAGAGTTCAGATCTGCTCTTATTTGTTGACAGAGTCTGGAGCTCAAACTTTACGAACTACAGTCTTGCTGGAGCGACGATGCGTTCTAGCACTTTCGTATCCCAGCCCACTATGAGTAATGTTGTAATAGCTGTCGGATTATAAAGTAATACGTCATCCTTTACCAAAATTTAGACCTTCAGCCTTTAGGAAATCATAGTCCATCTTCTGCATGAGATTGAGTGATTGTTGGCTGTAATGATAAAACTGTGGCAGCTCATCATTTCTTGCACTAGCTACTACTGATGCTTTGGCTTGTGATAAATGGGGAGTCAGGTGTAAATGAATACTTCCACGTACACATGAAGGAGTTGGCTGAATTATGCACGTAATATCACTGCCACATGTGCACAATTGCTTATTACGCTGAGGACTGCCGCTTGCTGCACGTATATGCGTAATACATAGAGGGACGCTGCCTGCTACTGGGGATTTATTTCGTCGAGAAGCACTATCTCGCTGTTGTTGAGTCATACGAGGCTTGGATTTTGTGCAGAAGGAGACTTATTGAGCTGTGGTGAACATCCAAAGTCTATAATTTGCAATTTTTAAGGAAAAGATCATGCGTCACGGCCTGCATTTCTTTTCTTTTGACCTGGTTGTTGAAGGTGCTACTTGTTGTGTCAGGTTTTGAGCAATGTCAGGGTGAACCCACATGACCTCGCCCCCTGGTGTGGTGAGAGGTACCAGCTTGGTTGTTTGGATGCGAGCTGGTGGGAGATTGACAACCTCTATTGTTGCCCTCGGGATCGGGACAACACCTTCATGGCCCTCCATTACCGGGAAGTCTCCAAACTGGAGGGACACTATGTTCGCAATGACCATCTTTTCCTCAAAGTCGAGGGTGAGCGCCTTGGCATCGATCAGCTGCTAGATATGCCTCTTCAACACAGAGCAGTCTTTGGTTGGATAATGGACGTACCGGTGGTAGTGGCAGTATTTGGGATCATCGACCTTGTCTGGCTCCTTAGGGTATCTGATGTTTGGTAGCCAGAGTTTGTTATCCTTCATCAATACGTTAAAGTTTTCAATGACGTCGTTGTCATTGAAGAAGAAAGTCCCTTTTGGCTTTGGGATTTCTGATTCTTGAGTCGCACAGTCCTCAAGGAAGACCGTTAGTTTTGTATCTTCTTCGGAAGGAATGCTACCCCCAGCTTTGGATGCTGATCTGACTTGTCGAGGGCGACTACCCCCAAGCTTGTCATTGTCTGTTTCCTAGAAATTACTGTCCTCACGGAATGACGGGTTGGTGTGGACCACCAGAAGATTGCTACTCCCGGCTTACAAAGTTATTACGGGCCCTGAGGGTAGGGGGACTATGTTCGCCTTTGTCTCCAGTATCGCTTAGGCCAAAGTCTCCACTGTGGCACTCATGGTGTGCATCATTGCCTCCAGAGCATCGAGATATTTGTAATTGCTGGTGCCCTCGTTGTCCTCCCCTGCCATGTATGCTGTTAGCATATAGGGAGACATGGATGGGACGACGGACGTCGCACTTTTTGCCTCAGACTCTTGCCGTGAATAGTTATCCGGGAAAGTTGGTAGTGCTGTATCCACTTCGAACTCGGAGGGAACACTACCCCCAACATAGAAAGCTGGGTCTTCTTGGCGAGGGCAGCCACCCCCAAGAATCTCATCATATGTTTCTTGGGAATCATCGTCTTCTCGGAATACCGTATTGTCATAAAGGTCCGGGGGATTATAACCCTCCAGCTTGCGTAGCTATCTGAGGTCCTAAGGAAGACACCTTCCGTGGGTTCCGCTGTCTGTCCTACTTGGACCCATCTTCTTGACCCCCTTGCTGAGAGAGACGGACTGGAGGTGTTGGAATTCGGACCTCCCCTCATGGAGGGGGCCTTCCGAGCAGAATAACATAAGGCGAAGGACAACTCTTTTTCTCCTAGTGCTTGCACCTGCTCTTCGGGTTGCAGCCAAGTGGGTGCCTTTGGTTGCAGTCGCTGGAATACCGACTGCCTGTTTGTGGGTATTGCTACTTTGTTACAGCAGCATTTGATGATAATGCTGGCACAATGATGCCTTGGGAGGATACTTCATATGACGTAGTTGATTCTCTCGCTTTGCGCTTGTGATTGATCACGTTGCACAAGTCAAGCGAGGGCTGATTCACCTTTGAACCCTTCTTATGAGCCCAGGTAGACCGAGCACATGTGTGCGTAGGTGTTGACTTTGCTTCCTGACATGGGGTTCATACAAGAAATTTTTTCAGGTTGCTAATGTAAGACTCTTTAGACTGACCCTGTCCAATTGCCACTGCGGGCTGGACACATGGGTTGGTCTTGTACAACTTTTCGTCAGGGGCACGCATTACAGTTAGCGACGCCTGCTGATAGTCTATCGAATAAGCAATTGCTTGAGCTTGGCGAGCTCGCATTGCCCTAGACTTCTTCGTCCTAGTGCGCGCCAGTGCGTAGTATGAAAAGTCCAAGTTTACATCTTTTCTTTTTTCAGTATGTCGCATGGAGTCAGCGCTGTGTGAGATTCGGTCAAAGACCGAGCTTCTGTTGTTGTCCTGGCCGCATGCGCCATCTGCCTGCGGCTACCGACCGATGCCGCATAGTCCTTCTTATGCGGCCTTTATTGTGGCCACATATAACGTGCATCAGCACCCGATCTTCTAGCATCATAGTATTTTCCTCTGCTAAAGTTTAGGTGCTGAGCACCTTTCTTCTCAGCCGAAGTGGACGCATAACCAAGGGCAGCCTGGGTAGACGCGTGATATACGTCTTCAACAACAAGGAAAGACACGGGGAGCGCATGCTCCACAGTTGGGTGAGGCACAACGACCTTTGCAACCTATGTCATGCAGGTCTTCTTCGGCTTTGCCAACCTCAATGAAGTATCGCCCTCAAAGGCTTGCTGGTCGAAGCGTACAACCAGCATCCTCTGGGTCGAACCAAGCTTCGACGCATCGGACTACGTCACGACCTTCTCATCAGAGGAGAAAGAATGTTCCCAGCAGAGTCACCATCTTATTCTCCATTAAAGTAAGTTTGGAAAACTTTTGTTCAATAACAAAAAAAAAGTACAAAGAAATCCTAGACAAAAAATCTAAGTACAATTATTTTTTATCTGGGGAATGTGACGATGGAGATCGAGTACTAAAGCGACTCTTTTACGCCATTGACGGTCTGATGAGGGAATGATGATGCTCTCTTCTCTTTTCTCTCTCTCTCTTGAGCTTGTGTGCACATACGTAGCTCGCCTGAGGGGGGTATGGTCTCTGAAGCAGAAAAATCGACCGTTTGGAACGTCTAAGTTTCTCCTATTTATAGTCATCATGCTGATGGACTATAGGTACCTCATATGCTTCTGTTTGGTGGCCACATAGGGCTCTTTCAACAGAATGTGGTTACAACTGTAGCCATATACTATGGGCAGGCTGCCACGTAGACGTTTGTTGCAATTTTTATTGCTGAAGATCTGGCCGATTCTCATCTTTTGTGTGCGTGACTTGGTCAGCTTGACATGTGGCTTGCACTTAGTTGGAGAGAAGTACCTCAGTTATAACAAAAAAAAAAATTCTAAGGGAACCCTGCCATATTGGACGAATGGAGTCTGGGACGCATGTAACACATGGAACACATAGAGTCTGGTACGCGTGGGGCCAGAGACGCATGTAATGCATGGAGTCTGGGACGCATGGAGCTAGAGATCCATGTGAAGCATGGAGTCTGTGACGCATGAGGCCGGAGACGCATGGGACACATGGAGCCTTTGCCGTGTTGTACACGTGGCACTGCACATCCATCAGGAGTCAAGTTCATGCTGACGTAAGGTTCTTTCATTTAGCGTACTCACATCTTTCGAGACGTTCAGAAAGTTTTTTTTGTCAGAATTCTGTATCAGACACAATCTAGTGTTAGGTCTTTATGCGACAAATATTGGGGCGCATGGATGCCATTTTTCTGGACCGCATAGTCATTTTGCGACCTAATTTCTTCTGAGTCGAACTTGGGATGCATGTTTGTTAACCTCATGGATCTGAATTTTTTTATTCTTCTACACGACCCCTTTCAAAGTTTCTAAATTTTGTAAATTTTTAAGTTCAGAATACTTTGAACAGAAGCATGGAGGAGATAAGGGCTGGAACTGCAACGACGTGTTTGTGAAGTGTCATTCCGCTTGGCGCATGGGGATGCTTGAGGGAGTAGTGGCGCATGACACTGCTGGCGCATGCAGACACTAGTTACTTAGTGGCGCATAGCACTACTGGCGCATGAGAAAAATAGTTACTTAGTGGCGCATGACACTGATGGAAAACGGAAACACTAGTTATGAAATGGTCGGCGCATGACACTGGATCATTATGGCGCCGGGGGTTTGATCACTGCGATGCAGGGCCTTTGATTACTATTGGCGCATGGTAGCGATTTTTCATGCTTCTACAACTATATAAAAAAATTGGTCGGGTCAGACCAGGTCGACGACCTGGCCGGTCCAGGCCGGTCTGACCGGACTACAACAGCGAACCCGGGCCCGCCCCCCGCATTAACCGGACAGGTCCTAGCAGAACTTACGGGTCGGGATCTAGGACCCAGCTCAGTCCCGCTATATGTATGGGCCTAGCCGAGCGGTCCATTGATCGTGTCCGGGCCGGTTTAAACCGGCGTTGACCGGGTCGAACCCGGGTCGGTTTTGGGACCGCCCGACCCAATATACACCATGAAGTTACGAGATATTGTTACCACAACCATTTGTTGGGATATGTGAAAGACAAGAAACAAACACAATATTTATTTTGTTTTATGACATGGATGAGACCAAGGTCGGTCCTGAATAATTGGAGGTCCTGTGCGAATCTCAAAATATGACCCTAAATTTATTTATTCGTATTTTTTAAAGATATTATTCTATGTCATTATCAAAATATCTGGAGACGTTCTTGATTGTATATTATAACTGAATCTATAGATAGTTACTAAACAAAATAATCAGAGCTCCGATTATATATATTCAAGCACATTATATATTATAATAAAGATATTTTAGATAGAATACAAACTGACCGTTAAATTGTATAAATAAAAACTAGACTTGCACATCAATGTTTCTTAAATAAAGACTAGGCCTGGACATCAAAATTCCTAAATTATATATAAAAAAAAATATGACCATTATTGTAGAAAATAAAACTCACGTCAGATCTTTATTATAGAAAATAAATTCATCTAGCAATTGAGGATCTTTTAGAAGCAAAATAGCAATTGAATCGCTTAGAGATGATAGACAACACACCGGTCAGAATAAGATCTTTGATAAATTCTAAATTTTTTGTATGATTATAAATATGAGTCTTAGAGTCGATAGGAATAGGAATTGAAGAATTTGAGGTCTTGTGCGGATCGTAGAATCTAGAAATTGAGAAAAAAATGTGATGACTTAAATTACAAAATTATAAGATTATAAAACTGACCATAATATATATATAGTAGAAGAAACTATTGATCTAAATCCATAAGTTATAGTAGAAGAAACTATTGATCTAAATCCATAACTATAACTAGTAGTAAATTCACATGCATCCGTAAAATAAATTTTTTTTATATTATTAATTTTTTAATTATGATCAATTATTTAGACTAATTTTTAATTATAATTAAAAATTATTTTAAAATTATTTTTTATATTTTTTTAAAATAATTAAGAATATCCCTGCTAACTTAGATCATTCATTTTTAAGTTGTTTTGAAATCGTCTTATAAGAGCATCTCAAACCCAAATGTGACTTTGGAAAAAGTTGTTGCAACCTAGTAACGACAAAAATTTATTTAAAAATTCTTCTCCAATACAATTGTCAATTAAATTGTAAAAGTTATGTGACAAAAGTTATAAAAGATATTGTGAAGTTGGTTGACTAATTCTAGACAATGTATTTGATAGTCTCTTCATCTCCATGTCATCAATTATGAATAAAAAAATTTAGAAAAAAGAAAAAAGTTGTCATGAAAGTTAAAAAAAAGTAATCACAACAATACTTTTGTATTGTAGAAAACTTTTCTACTTTATTATTTTTTGTAAATATAGTTTTATCATCTAGAAAATTTTATTTTGTGTTCTATGTCATATAGAAATCACAACATGTTACAAGAGAATATAACATTACAAGACAATAGGGTTGCATATGCTCTAAAGATTTGGGGAGAAAAAAAACGGTTTTTTTCATATAAAGTAATATATTTATATAAATTTATAGAAAAAGGAAAAAGTTTGATGTAATTGTAGGGAGGAGGAGGACTCGCCAACTGAGTTGGCGGGGTGCAGTCCTCGAGAGGAACTCGCCAACTGAGTTGGCGAGGCGCAGTCCTCGAGAGGCCGCTCGCCAACTCAGTTGGCGAGTGATGCTGAGTTGGAGGCTCTGTCCGCCAACTCAGTTGGTGAGTGATGGTTTAGGGTGGGGAGCAGTGACCGTTGCACTCTGCCCGCCAACTCAGTTGGCGAGTAAGAATCCGTTCACACACTTGGAAATCATTATAGTCGTTGCACAACGGCTATTACATTCAACACCTTCACTCTATATATTTTCTATATCAACCAAATCATCCCACACTCACTCTATTTCCTCTATTCCCTCTAGCAAAGTCTCCAACACTCTCTCTGTCTCTCTGCCGCTAGCAAAGCTTCAATCAAAGTTTTGCCTGCAGCTAAAGTTCATTTGAGTTTCCTGTAGCAAAAGTTCTCAACCGTCATGGATCGTAGCGTAAGAATTGAAAGCTCGCACGGCGGTAAAGTAAATAGGTTAATTTACGAAGGAGGAGAAAGTATAATTTTTTCAACTTATCCGAATATTAGTTTTGAAAATATACGTAATAATATTATTGAACGTTGTTCTATTCATTATGATTTTATTCTGAAGTCTATTTTTTGTTCTAATTGTTTTTTGATAGATAGTGAAGATGCATAAAATTATATTCTTGAGATTAATTCACAATCACGGTATATAAAAATATATGTTATTAAAGTAGCAGCAACCTTAGATAGTAGAAATAATGAATATTTTTCTGAATATCAGCATGTTAGTTCGGGTGCTAATTCATCTCAATAAATTGTTTCATTTATCCAAGAAGGTCATTCATTAGATGAATCTAACCATGATGATGATAGTGACAACGACGATGGAAATAGTGATGATTTAGTTGAAAATGTAGATTATACGGTAGATGATGATGTTGTAAAAGCTATCACTAATGAAGTATTTAAGGGACAATTATTTCCTAGTCGTTCTCACTTTAGAAGCTTTATAAGTAATTTAGCAATTAAATATAATTTTAGTTGTTCAGCTAGTGTTATGAATAATGCTCGTGGAATTATATATAGTTGTGATCAACCGAATTGTAATTGGAGAGTATATGTCAAATCTATTGGAAATTGCGATATAGTTAAAGTTAGTACATTAGAAAATCGTCATTCTTGTTTAGGAAGACTTAGTACAGGACGTCACCGAATAGCTACCGCTGCATGGATTAAGACCATGATAATTGACATTATTAGAGATAACCAGTCATACAGTCCATCACAAATTGTTAAAGATATATATAGGGAGCACCGTATACAAGTTAGTTATTCCAAAGCCTGGAGAGCCCGAGAGACAGCATTAGCTGAAATTAATGGTAGTTATGATGAGGCATACGCTAGTCTTGAGGAGTATTGTTATAGAATTATGGAGACAAATCCAGGTAGTACATGTTTTATTAAAACTGCCAAAAACAATAGCTTCCAATGAATTTTTATTTATTTTAAGTCATGTATTGATGGATTTTTAAGGGGCTGTTTACCAATTATTAGTACTGATGCTACATTTCTTTCGTCTAAATATCAAGGTATCTTATTTATTGCTTGTGCTCACGATCCTAACTATCAATTATATCCTATAGCTTATGATGTTGCTGAAGGTGAGAATAGTGATTCTTGGTCTTGGTTTTTAAATTCTCTTAAAATATCTTTTGAAAGTTGTTTTAATGATTGGAGTACAATTTTATTTATATCTGACAAGCAAAAGGGATTAATAAATGCTGTTCGTGCTATTTTTCCTGTATCTCCTCATTTTTTTTGTATTCAACATTTTAAACAAAACATGAAAAAGTTACCAAAGAACCAGTATTTCAACACTTGTTATACTCGCTTGCTAGATCATATAATGAAACATATGCAGAGAGTGTGTTTGATATAATTAAAGCCGAGAACATAATTTTGTACGATTGGCTTATTGGTGTAAACGATGAAAGTCGTCGATTTGAACATTGGATAACAGCGTATGCTACTTGTCCTAGATTAGATATTAACACTTCTAATCTTGCTGAATATTTCAATAGCTGGATTAAGAAATTACGAGATAAGCCAATAACAATACTTCTCGATGGTATTAGAGCCAAGATTATTACACTTCATGACAATCGTAGAAAGAATGCTGAAAATATAGACACAGATTATTGTCCGAAGATGTTAAAGAACATGACTTCGATTATCAAAGAGAAGAATCACCTAGAAATATTAGCTATTGATAGTTATAAGTTTGAAATAATAGACCGTGCAATAAGTAGAACCTATATTGTTAATATAACTGACATATCTTGTACATATTTTAGATGGTACCATACTTATATACCATGTATACATGCATGTTTTGTTTGTAGATATTGCAATATTAGTATTGATAATTTTTATCCTGCAGTATTTTCGACGGAGACCGTGAAAAGTGTATACGCACCAAAAATGGAGCCAATTCCAGTTCCTTACAAGATCCAAGCTCCTTTGGTTAGAGGACAAATTGGGGTACCAGATGTAAGACGCAAAGTCGGAAGACCAAAGAAGAACCGCATCAAACCCCGGGATTTATTGACGAGAGATCTACGTTGCAGTAATTGTGGTGCTATGGGACACAACCGAAGAAGATGTACTAGTCAACCGAGAGAGTAAAATAGAATTGTTCAATACAAACTTAAAAATATTGTAATAGTGAGTCTGATAATGAGAAAGTAAAATAGAATTGTTCAATACCCAAATATTGCAATCAAAAACCTTTTCAAATCATACAATTATTGCAATCATACATTGTTACAAATTATCTACTCATCCTCCTCCTCGTCTTGTTGAGTTTGGGTAGGCAGCGGTGCTGATGGAGTCGAAAAAATTGTGTGAATATCTGGTAGCTTTCATCTCCAGCAGTCTGGTAACTCGGGCCTGCTCCAGCAGTCAGGTAACTCGGTCCCGCTCCAGCATACTGGTAACTTGGGCCCGCTCCAGCATATTGGTAACTCGGGCTCCCTCCAGCATACTGGTCACTCGGGCCCGCTCCAGCATAATGGTAAAAAGGGTCCTCTGCAGTATCCCTCCGACGACGACGAGAGTGTCTCTGTCGTACTAAGCCGGTCGGATAGTCTGGTGGAAGACGTGATTGTACTGGAGGTATTTCAGGTTCCCGTCCAATACCAAGATGATAAACACGAGTCACAAGTTCCTCCATAAGACGCCGACTTTGTGGGGGAAATGTTTCTATGAGGTTGTTGTAAATGTTGTCGGTATACACCACTCTGAAATTTGAAACTTGTAAATTAATATATTTATCATATCTATGTATATGTATTTTTGAAAGTATAATGAAGTCATACCAAATCATGCATTCCATCGGCAAAAGCACGCAGAGTAGAATCATCTACGGATCTACTCTTGAACCTTTGCTCCTCATATTGGTATACTCGGTTGCTCATAAGAGGGCATCCCCACCATTTCCTATAGTCCAGGTTACCCACGTCTGCATAATGTAAACAAAATTTTAGCAAACTATGTACACTAAATCAATACGAATAATAAGTAACTTATAACTTACATTCCTCAGCAGATCTTAGTCTGGGAGACATGTCCCTCACACTATAATTCTCGAACCGATTATTCCAGTCAGCAACGAGACCAAGGATTCGTTGTAATGCATTTGCTGCCTCATAACCGACTGTCGGTGGATCATCGAAAATTATTGGGCTCATTCTGAATTGCCGAAGAACACGGTCTGCCGGATGGTACATGGTGAACAGATCATATATAATATGAGATCTGTGTAAAGTAAACGCATATGATGTCCTATTGATTTCTGGAGCATCATCTTCACATGAGTAAGGTAACCAGGTAACCTATTTAAAGATATTGTATCAAATAGATGTGATGTTTATCTACGACCAAAACTTAAATAATTTAAAGATATTTATTAGATATTTAAAAATTACCTCATTATACTGCAGTGTATTAAATTGGCTACGATAAAGTGATACACTCCTGTATTGGTAGTGTTGATAATCCACTACATCTGTGGGCCAGCGCATAGCAACTGAAAATACTCAAACATCACTGAGAATGCTAGTAACAGGCCTACCAATATAGAAGTGCTCGTAGGACCAGAACTATAAAACAAAAATATGACATTAGTACAAACAAAATTTGCGTATAAAATTACTCTAACTTTTTTAGGTCTTTCATTCATACCTGAATCAGTAAAATACATCCACAAATACTCTTGAGATTGGATCTCACAAATTCTGTCAGATTGGCGTATAAAAAGGCAAGAGTAGCAGCTCCCCACGCATGCTGAGTAGGTTTTGTCAAATCATCCAAGAATGGTAGAAGCTGCACATTTACCATATTTTTTGATGCATCGGGAAATATAATTACACCACATAAACAGAGCAGATACGTTCTAGTGCAACGAATGACTTGGATATATTAAGTGTTATATAGACACTAAATTAAGTCATAAACAAATTTACTAATAAAAATACATACCCACATTTCATCTACATCAACCACCCCGTCAATAGTGTGATGTAGGTCCATGAAGTTGCCACGAAGCCATGTAAACTTCACAAAATTGCCGTCTTTTATACCAGATGGAGGGCTAACACCGAGATACCTCATGATCAGATTAGATCCCTTTAAGTGCGGATCAAAATATATAGCGTCACCTTTAATAGGTAACCCTAGTATATTTCCCACATCAAATAGGGTGATCGTCATCTCGCCGAATGGGAGTTGGAAAGTGTTGCGTTCGGGCCACCAACGCTCCGCAAGACTTACAACTAAATGAAGATCGTGGATTAAATATCTAACACGATCTATATAGTGGAATCCAAAGGATTCCACCAAAGCCTTTTGGACTGAATTTAGCTCCCACGTATGATAATTTCTTTCGGTCCGCCAATGTACATGGATCCGGGTTCGTAAACCAAGATCATGGTCGTATAACTATAAAAAAATATATGCATTATATTTTGTGTGTAAATTACTAAACTTGGAAACTTGTAATTTCAAAAATTACCTCGCTAGTAAATATCCGACTAGAAATGTGGTCTTCACGTTGCTTAATAATAAGCTGGGTAGTCGGTCCGCCAGGAATACGACTGTCATTGTGGTTAGCCATCTCCAAAAATGTTGATTATAAGATGCAGAGGGATTGCTATGAGGAGGAGGCGAAGGAGAAGTGTTGTGAGTAGGAGGAGAAGTGCTGTGACTAGGAGGAGGAGGAGGAGGAGGAGGACTTAAGGGTAGTTATAGGGAGGGGAGGGGGGGAAGTTGAAGGGAGGAGGGGGGGGGGTCTCCGAGAAGGGGAAGGGGTGGTCTCCGAGAAGGGGAGGAGTCGGATGGACGGGTGGTCTTCGAGGACTGCGCCCCGCCAACTGAGTTGGCGAGCGGCCTCTCGAGGACTGCGCCCCGCCAACTCAGTTGGTGAGTTCCTCTCGAGGACTGCGCCCCGCCAACTCAGTTGGCGAGTCCTCCTCCTCTCTGCATTTTCGTCAAACTTTTTCCTTTTTTTATAATTTTATATAAATATATTACTTTATATGAAAAAAACTGAAAAAAAAAATGTCATAAGGAAAAGTAAAGGGTGACTTTCTACAGTACATACAAAAACCAAATCAGAACCGTCCATTTATAATTGGACAGTCCAGATTGAAACCAGACAATCTAAATCACATAATAAAACAGATCTTCCTTTATTTCTCTCTAAAATTGAAGATTTTGAGCTTTTCGAACTGCAAATTTTTATAGCGAGAGAAGTTCTAGATCGAGAGAGAGAGAGAGAGAGAGAGAGAGAGAGATTGGCCATGGGTCAAGCTTTTATGAAGCTATTCGATAACTTCTTCGGCAACAAGGAAATGAGGGTATGGCTCCCCAATTGCTTGCTCTATTTGTTTTTTCGATTTTTTTTGGGTGATTTCTTCATCTGGGCATGTTTAATTTTGGGTTTTAGGACATGTGTATTGTTCAATTTTGCTTTAAATTAGGTTTTTTTGGTGTAAAATTGCGCGAAAACCTTGAAACAATTGATGGTTTGATGCTCTTTTGCATCAGATTTGACTAATTTACACATTAATCTATGTGATTTTAAAAGTGTCACTTAAATTCCTCCGCGCTAGTACTAAAGTTTTTTTTTTTTTTTTTTTACAGTGTAAATATGTAAATAAAAGATTCAATTGTCTTGTAGATTGGAGACAAATTTTGGTTTATCATGCGAGTATATTCCGTTAGTATTTCGCATGAATACTAAGGTCTGGGAGGTTATGGGAGGTTAAGTGACCATGTAAGAACATAGGAAGGTACGTGTGGTGATGTTTAGTCTCTTTGCAACACTGTGACAGTAATGCAGTTATGACCAATTTCTCTGAAGCAGCTAGTTGTAGTTTGAGCTTTGGATATGAGACGATATAGATCCAACAAGGTTTGCAATTAAAGAACAAATATAATTGAAGCGTTATCATTTGAAAAAAAAAAGAATCTTTTTATAAGAGAGGATGGCATACCCAGTTGGTGCCTTGTAAGATTTTATGGAAATATCTTTTCTTGCTCATAGCTACCTTGGCTAGGGATCTGACACCGGCACAAATAGTTGACAATAGGTCATAAGATCATACTTTGAGTATTGGCCATACCGATTTGATACGGCCTATACCGATAATGTATGGCATGTTCCGATCCGATACCGATCTGATACGGCCTATACCTATAGTCAGATGCCGACATTGAGACACTCTTTTTTGGTCAATTCGGCAAAGAAAAGTGAACGAAAAGACCAATCGGAAAGGTTGTAAAAGCATAATTAAGTTGTAAAAACATGTGAAATGAGAAAACTTATCTATCACAGGTAAACCAATCGGGAACGGTGACTACTATTTCATTCAATTCCAAAGTTACTAAGAAACAACAGATGAAATACTTAAAATTATGCATGTATACAATATTTTTTCTAAAGTTTTAATAAATTATTAATAATTACTTGTTTTCCGATATCAAAAAACCGATACTTCGATCCGAAACCGCCGATATTGTCGATCCTGATACTCATAGGAAGGGTATGATACCGATACTGATAGTGCGAGCCTTGCATAAAACTTCATTAGTTCTTCTATGGAGATGTCTTTCTCCATAATTGGCACCATACTGAAGGAAGAGGCTTGGGTGACGATGACGAGAAAATTATGGAATGATTCAAATCCCACCCAAAATTTATTAATATAAGACATGATACAAGTAGCACAAAGTGCATGGAGTTCTTTGATATATTTATTACACAATAAAGCGTTAGGTACTTGTAGGTAAGGACAAGTGTCACAATCTGCATCCGATAATTCGGACACGAGTACGTGGGTACGTCCATCTATTTACTAACATAGATCATTTTAAAATAAAGAGTATAACTATATGAACACAAACACTAGTGACCTAATACTATGGATTTATTAGGACCTAGTATTACTACTAGTAATTAGGCCTAGGATTTAGTGAATTTTCTATGGTTTTAGATTAATTATTCTACCATAGAACTAAAGGGAAGTAATGTTTACCTCTTGGGAAGGACTCCCAAGTACAATCCTCACTAATGAATGATGTAGGAAGAAGAGGCGTGTTCAATCCTCCTTGGTAGTGTTCCTTGCTAACCCTACTTGAGCTCCCAAGCTTTAGCTCCAACTTTGGTAGAAAGTTGAAGGGAGAAAGAGTTGATTTGGAATGGTGGGAGGAAGAAAATTAGGGATTAGGACTTCGAGAAGATGAAGTGGAGAAGAAGAATTGAAGTGGGTGAAATGAATGAAGGGGTAGGGGTGTGTTTATAGGGGTGTGTTAGCTTCTCTTGTAAGCCTCTCTAGATATTAAACTTGAAGAGGTGGAAAGAGAAAATTACCATTTTACCCCTACATATTAGTCATGAAGAGGTGGGAAGAAAAAATAACTAGATATTTCCTAATCCAAGATTAACCCTAATATAATACTAATCCTCCATTAACCTAAACCAAGGCTAACCCTAAACTCAATACTAATTATGATTAATTAACTAATAACTATTTAAATATTAATCAATAATAAATAAATAATTATAATTGAAAAAATATTTTGAAAAGTGGGGGTTACAAATCTACCCCCCTTAGAAAAATTTCGTTCTCGGAATTTAAGGATAGGTGCACGCACTAATGAAATGATACCTTATGGTTTAAAGATAGGGTACTGCTCACATGTCTCATCTTCTCCCTTCTAGATAGATTTAACCTCTTTATCATAATCCATTCTATAGTCGTAACCCCGATCTATTCATGGTCTGTAAAGGTCCTATCTTAAAGTCTTTTATGCGTAATTTTTTTAAAGAATCATTCTTTTGGTTATCAAACAAACATGGTTATATACTCTATTGGTTCTGTTTCTAACTATGTTTAAATATAAACTATTGATGTAAACTATAAGATGTTCTGGAATCAATTAGATCAATAGTTGAAATGAATTGAGAAGAACAAATCCTGCTAATACATCGTCAGTAGGCTCAGCCTCCTCGACCGTCATCGTAGGATAATTGTCTCTTGATGAGTATCATCTAGAAAATACTTAGCATGTTAAGGCATATTAACATCTTTTTTTCAATGGCTTTACCCTCGACCTCTATTCTAATGTTCTTTTTATATTCCATAAAACTCATCTAAATGCAAGAATTAGGTTCAACAACGGATTGTATTCAAGTTAATCAAAAGTTAGGGTGAACTAAAATTGACTTAATCCTATTTCCAATTGCTTTGTTCAAATTAAGATTCTCAAGAGTCATCCCAGAAATCCATCAAGAAATTCTAATATGTGATTAAGTACTCTCTTCTTCCTAATATCCTATATCCATCAATCTTATTCTATCGCAAGCTCGCAGTAGTGTACCCATTTTGGGAGACTACCACGACATCACAGTAGTTTGTGATGATTGACCTGCATGGGCCACCATAAAAACGTGTCACGACCCGCACCCGATAATTCAGACACGGGTACGTGGGTACGTCCAGCCTACGCCGCAATGTCGGCGGTAGAACGCTGTCTAGTAACTCACAATTATCCAACATCTCACACAAATATATACAAAATAAAACATAGTACTCAAATCACCTTTCTAAGGAAGATAACACCAGAAAGAACAAATACGAACATTAAGACTTATATATATATATTAAGTTCCATAGTTAACTTCAAAGAGTCTAGATCCAAAAGCATTGCATAAGATAGTAGATTACCGAAGACAAAATTCGGACAAATATAATAGTGTTCTATAAGCTATTTAAAGTAGTTGCAGTCTAGATCTTCACTGCGAGGCCTCTCTGATCCCCGAAAGGGCAGGATCAAGCTCATCTACAAGGTTCTCCTGGGCCCCGTAATATGTGGTACACTGGGCCTCAAGCTCGTCTTTTATTTACAACAACATCCAGTCATGATTGGAGCGAAGTACAATACAATGAAAGCAGTTCCAATATATGGTAGAGACTATAAGACACTAATAGGAATGCAATATATGATAGACGGTAAATCTGAATTATGTCATTACAATATGTGATAAAGTTAATAATCACGAGAAATTACAAGTGACAACAAAGTATCTGGAATGACAAAAGGAAAGACTGAAAACACTCTAAGTGATATAAAATACTACTTTCAATATGTGACTGGCTTAGGTATCCGGCTCATCATGCGATGAGCTATTATTCAAGAGAGAGGTCCGGCACAATCATCTGTGAATGACATGATTTGCTATTAGTCATGAAACTTGAAACATGGATTTGATCACATATCTACTTAGTGTTTTTCCTCTCCGACTAATACTCATGGATTCTAGTCAAAATACAATGATTCTAGAAACATGAAAATCACTACGCAAGGTAGGCACGAGATACGTGAACATGAACAACAACCTGTTCAACACGATAACCATGACCAACTTGACAACATGACCTACACGAGAATCACGATACATGCTATAAATCTATAAAGTATCAATCCGTGTATCAAGCGTGAGAATCAAGTAGAACATATTTAAAATGTGAAGTATAGAAGCTATCAAAATACTGAAAACAATCAAAGAATATACTCGCCTGCCGTCCTGAGATGGTGATGTGTCCGGTAACAAATCCGAGTCCAAGAAACTTATTTATGAATAAATTGTATCAATAGGTGAAATGGAACAAAGTCTATTCTATATCTTGAGTTATTAGGTTTCTAGGTTCAATTACCTACTCAAGTGGTAACTTATCTAAGTAGGTTTATAATAGGTTTAATATTATCTACTTGTGAGTCCTATATAATAAGTATTTTAATACTAAAATATAGTTTATATAGTTCAAAGTAGCATATATAACTCACTTATTATACTTTATATAACACTTACAGTTTTCCTATTCCAATACCTTGGTATTCCAATACCTTGGTATGTACCATGACACTTATCTAACTAATACCCAACTTACCTTGACACTTATCTTGTCATGAATCATACCCAAATATACACAACACATCTAACCCACTCTAGGATACTTGTATCTTATACGTAACACACTAATTATACTTGACACTAAACTCACTACACATCTCATTCACTTAAACACTCACACTTACACTCACTCACACATACACACACTCTCACCCTTGATCAAGATAAAGAGGTGGTGGTGATGCCACTACTGGTGCTTGCTACTTTTATTTCATTCAATTCCAATTGGGAATGGTGAATACTATTTTATTCAATTTCAAAGTTACTAAGAAACAACACAGGAAATACATAAAATTATACATAAATGTATAAAAAAAATTCTAATTTTTTTCTAAATGATTAATAATTACTTGCTTTTCGATATCCAAAAAATCCGATACTCCGATCTAAAACCATTGATACTGTCGATCCCGATACTCATAGGAAGGGTTTGATACCGATTTCTATACCGATACCGATACTGCGAACCTTGCATACAACTTCATTAGTTCTTCTATGGAGCTGCCATTCTCCATAGTTGGCCCCATACTGATGGAAGAGGCTTGGGTGACGATGACGAAAAATGGTATGGAATGAAGCAAATCACACCCAAATTTTGTTAATATAAGACAAGATACAAGTAGCATAAAGTGCATTAAGTTCTTTGATATATTTATTACACAATGAAACGTCAAATACTTGTAGGTTAGGGCAAGTGTTATCACTTAAGAGTAAAATTTGAGGTAGACCAACAATAGATGAAGGCCTAGACCCTTTTTTTCTCCATGAAGCACAAGTACGAGAATGAGTACCGTGTACAATGCATATGTAACACATGTTGATGGCTAAAACTTTAAGTCTATAGACTCTATATATGTAAAATGAATTTAGTCAAAAACTATGTAGTTTAAGTTCAAAAATAAAGTTGAATTTCTAAACAAAATTATCGAAGTTGTATTTTAAAAGACAAGATCATATCCATAAGATGCAATATAAAGGTCCCCATGAAGTACCCAAAGTTTAAAATAAAAATGAATAAAAATTTGGGTACGTATACAATACACGTACCACGAGTAGCCAAGATGTATCAGTAGGGGTGAACATTCAGTCGGTACTGTTGAACCGAACCTAAAATTTTTTCAAACCGGTTTCAAACCAAACCTAAATTTCTAGAACTGAACCGAATCAAAATTTTCTAAAACCGAACTAACTGAACTCGAAGCATGTTTCCTATGAAGACATAGTAATGGAGGAGTTTACAGTATCAAGTTTAAGACTGGCCTGCTTTTATGGAGCTTCTAGGTAGTAGGCATAAAAGAGTTAAGATGCCTATTGTCATACAAATATGAAAGACATGCCAACCACAGCAGAATTTCCTATGAAGACATAGTAATGAAGGAGTTTCATACATAATGTTGGTCAGGATTGGATTCACCAGTTCTGTTATCTTATCATTGCTGGCTACTACCGTCTTTTTAAAAATGGCTAATGGGGTTACCAATGTTAGGTTCTGATAACCAATTCTTACGTATAAAACATATAGATAAATGTTGTTCAAATTTCCAAGATATTATATATCCCCATTAAATGCTTCTTCAAGTGGTGGTTTTGATCAAAGAAAAACTACTAATGATTGCCGAAAGACTCCTCTCAGATGTTTTTATCAATTCAAAATGCATCAAGATGCATGTCGCAGCATAGTACTTAAGAGTAGTTACTGAATCATGGTGGTAGATAATCCGACTTAAAGATAACATGGTTTGTTAGTAATGGAAGTGGGGAAAATAAGCATCTCTTGCCAAGACAGACGTGTCCTCAGTTCAGAATAACATGTGTAGAGATCTTTGAGATTACTTAGATATGAGTAACATAGAGTTGATTGCGCCTTAGGAGTTACAGATTCATAGTTGATGATGTTGGAGATTAAGAGATGACTGTGCAACCTACTTGGAGCAGTAATCTATGTTGATAGTATCTTACGATACACGATAGGTAGTTTTTCTTTTATCAAAACCACCTCTTTGTGGGACCAATTTCAATATTAGTTTACAATATTAGTTTGCATATTTTAAGAGTTGTTTTAATAGTTAAGCTTGCTTGTTTAAAGGGAGGAATGCAAGAAAATACATTTAAGAGTAATTATGGTTGCTGGCTACCACTTTAGGACCCATTATTTTCTATGCTATTCTTTGTCTGAGTGAGGAGATAGTATTATATCAAAATGGTTTAAACTAAATAGGCTGCTAGTTTTCGTTACTCCTGCACCCTAAGTTATTGAAAGCACTAATTGGATGAACTTTTAAGTAGTCTTTGTATATTTGAAGATGATTAAACATAGTATTATTTGAGTAAGGGACTGAGGAAGTTAGAGTGGCTGTAGTTAACATGTTGTGATGTCACGAGATGAAGTGTTCATGTAACTCTTAAGTGCAGGCAAGCCATTTTCAACAACTATACAAGATGGTAGGAGTACCAAACTACATAAAATAACTTAATGTGGTAGCTAAAAGATATCTATACGTGTATGATTGTTTTTGTGTAGCTTTGGGCCCTTGTGAGGAATTCTCCCTGGCATGAGCTTTTTAATTTGAAAGATTTCATGCCTGTATATAATATTAGTTTGCCCAATGTTTGTGATCAGCTATATGATACAACTATACAAGCTTAGTTAAATCCTGTGATGGGAAAAAGACAGGCTAACAGTTGAGCCTTCTAGTTTCAAGTGTGTACATGATTTCCTTATAACTAAGGCAAAGATACCACACTGGGCTGCAATCATGTTGGATGTACTACTTGCCTTTTCATACCGAAAGATACATGTGTGATGTTCTGGCAGTAAAAAGAAGATAACTAAGAGTGGATGAGGAAGAAAAAAAAAATTCAAATGGATAAAACATAGTTTCCAATTAAAACCATTATATTCTTCTACTATCGGCGCATCCATAACTGGTCAGAATTTAAAGAGGATCCTTTCTCCATGTTATGTTTAAAATGAGACAACTAGAATTACAAGAAGTTCAAAAGACATAGGTTTCTATATATCCCGCATATGTTGGTCAGCAACATAATCCTTTTCCTCCATCCATACCATATTTTCTAGTTGCAAACGACTATCATAAGCACTTTCATGCTTCGGACCAGTTTTGCTTGGTTTCCCTTACTTGTCAACTTCGTCAACTATGAATCTCTCTCCTGATGGGCAACCTTCTTTCTTGCACATGTCTAAATAACCCCAAATATTTCACAAACATGAGCATTATACATGGGTATTTGACTTTTTGTACAAGCTTTATCTATATGTTTTATACATTATACTTGCTTGTCAAACCTAATCCCGGTAAGCTTACTAGCCATTTTTCTTTATGCAAGTAGATTGAATATAGGATTAATTTAAATCTTATATGTCTATTGATTTTGATGTAACTATATCCTTTTTTCCGTTCATGATTACTGACATAACTACTTTGTGCCTAACCATTTATTTCAATATAGTACCATATTAGTATATGACACATATGCATTCTTTTCCTTAAACTTGAGAAAGCTCTATTCTATCTCGATGTCATGTCTCAGCTTTGTATACCAATTGGGTTGGATGTTACGTAGAAATAAAATTCGATCCCATGCCTTCTCATATGACAATATTGTTAGCTCCTTCAATTAGTGAATTCTGTCAAATAGTTGATATGTATAAACTTTCAATAGGTTTGTCAACTTGTAGTAATTTTTTTCCTGTTTCTTATCTTTTGTATTTTTGGACGATATTTTGTGAAGACAATTATAGTTTGTTGCTGGATGTGTTTCACAACTGTTTTCTATTCTTGATCCTAAGAGGTGGTCAGGTGAATGCAACATCTTAAGCCTAACCTTAACTCCTTTACTCTTCGTCAATGTGCTTCCTACCATGGGGTAAATTTTTGATGTTGATGGTTAATGACCTTACATTGTGAGACTAACAAATTAGATCTCTGACCTGCTAACTGCCCTATGGAGCCCATATCTTGTTCATTATTGAATTGCAGGAACTTGGTACCAATTTGTAAAGGGTTTCCGTCGTATGACCTCGATCATTATTGGAGTTTTAAATTCTCATTTCGGTTGGCATCAAATTTATTTGCACAACTATTTATACTGGTTTTGGTTTAAAGTGAAATTGACTTATTCTGACTGACTCATGAATGAGGGTGTCGCATAACACTAAAGTTTGGCGCTTGCATCATGGAGGGTGCGAATTTGAGCTGCAGAAACAACTAGGGGTGAGTATTCGGTTTATTCGGTTTCAACCGAACCAAAATAGTCAAAACTGAATAAACCGAAATTCTAAAAATCTAAAACTGAAATCGAATTGAAATTAGCCAAAACCGAAATCGAACTGAAATTAGCCAAAACCGAAACCGAACCGAATAAGCTTTATTAGGTTATTATGTTTGTTCGGTTGGACTATTGTTATTGTTTGATGGATCGGACCCAAAGTTGGAATCGTGATTAAATTATATTAAAAGTTATAATTTTATACACACATTTGTTGTATTTCAAAGTTGTGTCTAAAGTTGGGCTTCAAAATATATACATAGAATTGTTGTTTTCAAAATATACACATTTTTAATCAAAAAATATTCATAGAATTAGAGTATATATATATATATATATATATATTTGCATAAATCTTATTCTGTTTTCGGTTTTTGACTGAAACTGAAACCGAATAATAAATTTTAGTATTTTCAAAACCAAAACCAAACCGAATCTCTTATTCGGTTCGGTACAGTTTAGGTCTAAAACCGAATAATGCTCACCCCTAGAAAGTCTCTCCATATATTGGCAGTAAGTCTGCGTACATCTTCACCCTCCCTAGTACTGGCAATTAGTCGGATCCATGTGGAACTGGGACACCCCTTCTTCACTAACTCGCGGGGGATGCAGCAGTTTTTATCAGTATGCCTGCAATTGGGACACCTGCTGTGGGCACAACACAGTAAATTCATAAAATTCCTTATATAAATGCTTCACTTTGAGATAACTAATTACTCTCCATTTTTTTATTTCTGATTCTTATCTTTGTGTTTTAATTAAGTTTCTTGTATTACTCCAATTCATTTTCTTCATGTAATCATTGTTTTCACCTGTAATTTGCAGTTTTTGACATCATAAATTCCAAGTGTAGAAACTTTTTTAATTCTATGCAGAAGTTGATCCTGTGAACATGACATTCTGTAATGTTTTAATTTTTATTTCGTTATTGTGAACGTTATACAAACAAACAAACAAACAAACTTGTTCTATGTTCACCATCTAAAGCCCAGCTGAAGTAGGATCACACATGGAAAGTTATGCGATATAAACCATTTTCATTAGGGGGGGGGGGGGGGGATTTGGACCCATGAACTTAGTTAACTGATGTTCCAAAAAGCTTAAGCTGATAGGAACGCGTGCCAACAGTATAAAATAAACATCTTAACATCATCATAACAGTAATATTGCATGCAATCATTGCATTTTAAGCCTTATTGAGTGATCTATCCCTTATCAGAGTTCGAAAAGGACATTATCCTTTTATGACCAATTATGCTGCTATTACTGATTTTCATTCTTTCTGTAATCAGCATCCCACATAGTTTTACTATTTGCTTCACGTAATTTTCATTTCCAGTTTTATCTTTCTTAGGTGGTGATGCTTGGACTGGATGCTGCGGGTAAAACTACTATATTGTACAAGTTGCACATTGGAGAAGTTTTGTCAACAGTACCAACAATAGGTAGGAATTTAATGCCATTAACTTGATTCCCCTATGTGGTGGATCTCCATCTGGTTCTGCTACATGCTAGACTTTTTATCTCATTATTTTGAGATATTTTTTAGTACGGCATTTTCAGAATAGCGATCTGTTAACTCAAAAATAGTTTTGATGTCAGAGTCAGTCTTATATTTTTTTTTCCAACTGACAGATTCATCTTAGAAACTGGAATGATGTACATGAAGATTATAATTTAGGATTGAAGATATTTTTACACATTAAATTATGTCAAAGTATTAACATATCAATATGCAGAAAGAGAACTCTACCAGGATTTTACATCTTATGAACTTTTGATTCTTGTAAAAACTAACAATCCATCATATTATCTTCTGTTTCTCGTCAAAATATCTCTGCATTTGTTTTTCTTGTTTGAGATGTCTCGGTAATTGTTGATCAAATCCTGACAACTTGCAGTCAACTTGATGTATTCCTTTCCTGATTGGACCTTTACATGTAAGCTCTAAGGTGATTTTGAGAGGAAGGAGATGCACCTTATTTATTACATGTTTTAGATCATGCAATGGTAACAAAGCTAACAGTCCTTTTTTCTTCTTCAAAAGCTTGAATAGTCTTGAGAGAGTGGGAGTATGGCAAAATATTGGAAGTTACATTCATCTGAGAGTTACAAGTCAAATAGTCAATATATGGTATCTTAATCGTCAAACTCTGTAAGGTTGATAAATGTTTATCAAATTTGTGAGCCCTTGAAAATTCATATCTTATATTGGGATAATATGGATTATGGAAAAAAAAAATCCTATATGTTATGTTGTGTATAGTTTCTGGGAGTTTTTCAAGCTAGAAGCCATTCTCATAGTGGATAAGGTGCATTCACTATTTAGCGATATAAATACCAAGTGCTTATGCATAAAACTAATATAATCCCTTGGAAAGGCTGTCTATAGTAACTTGGAAGTGACCTTGACTTGCGTAATCATTAAATAGGACCAATCAGGAGATTTGGGTTTGCTTTAGGTCCAATTCAAATAGGAAACTTTGGAGGTTTAGGATCTTTTTAGGAAGCAATTTTCAGCTCTGCTTAGGTTTATTTATTGAGCCATAATATTTATATCATCAATTTTTGGTGCTTCCCGTAAATGTTTGGCCTTTGTTTTGCTTATTCTCCAATCACATTGGGTTTTTAATTGTTCTACACCCTTGAGTCTGGGATTCCTCTTCAACTTGACCTGACGTCGTCAAACTGACTCTTTAACTCCTATTCTATCTTGTCCGATCCTCATAAAGTCCTCTTGTGTTCTGGTCTGTTATCTGGCAATCAAGTAGATCAGCTTTGGTGCAATCTTTGACCCTAAATCCCAGCAGTGGTACTCATCGTAATTGAGTCCTATAGCCAAACAGTCCCCAACACCTTACAAATAGAGTTTTGAACCCTTTATAGGCCAACCAGAACATCTTTGCCAGGGCAAATGAACAAGAAAATAATAGATTTGATACCTGCTATTTTGAGATAAAGGTTTCTCTTTTTATCTCTCTGTCTTTGGATTTCTCTTCCTCTTTTTGACCTCCCAAGTTTCAAACTTCATTCCACCCATTCTCAGTTAACAGTAATATTTCTTAGATTTGTTTGTTACAATAATTTCGAAGGTTATGTGGCTACTTTCATTGTGAAATGCCTAAGCTCAGTTACCTTCTTTAAACCTAGCATTCACTTCTATTTGTTTTTGGTAGCTCTGGATTCATTTTCTGTTAGAGATTATATGTTATTGCTGAAAGTTATTGGGTGGGGCTGGAATTTGTTTTTTTTTTATGCCGGGAGCTATATTTTTAGGTTAGATTTAGATTACTTGGTGGAATTTGGGGACTTCCATTCGAATTTTAGGTTACCTAATTTGGGGATTTTAGGGATTTTTCACACAATTCGGAGTGCTTGATTATTCTTTCAAAGTTTTCTCTTTGTAACTCTGTTTGCTAAGCTGGAAATATGTTTTGTAACTATTTTCTGTAAAGATTGGGATGAATTGATGTCGGTCGATGGTATGAAAACACTTCATGACGTGGAATTGATGCCCTTTCATTGATTCCTCCTAAAGATTTTCATTGATAAAAATGAAATAGTATAACATAGGAAAATCTTTTATTCATACTAAATCAAAAATGCCGTTTTTGATTGGATCATAAATCCAATCATTGGATTTTTCATCTTTTTTTTCACTTAGCATCCCAAATCCATGTGTACCCCTGCTTAACAGGCGAGGGTATGGAAAAAAACACCTTTTGTCCAATTTATTTATTATCAGAATATTAGCATGTCTGACAATCATGATTGCAGAGCTATATTTAGGTTTTCTATAGGCTTTCTTACATCAGTTAACTACTTCAGTCCATGTTATGTGGGAAATGCCATGTGTAATTCACATGTCTAAAGGGGCAAGGTCTATTCTGATCGTATCATTAGGAAATAACCTAACATAGATGGGTTATTGTATTGGGACATTAGATAAGTTAAACTATTAGATCCTACTGCTAAAAGTTGGGGGGGACAAGCAAGGGTTGGTTAAACTAATTAATATCTGAAGGTTCAGTGGAGAAATGATTTTTTTTTTTGATTGTTGTATTAGACAATGATTTTGTTTACGTGCTTCTTTGTTTGTCCACCAGAATTAGTACTAAAACTGTCTTGTGACGTCTGTATAGGAGAGTCCTGTGATGTGGTCCGGGGCCTTGTCCAGGAATTTTTCCAACCCAACGGATACGTAAAGGGGAAGGTTCATTGTTGAACAGTTGAGTGAATAAGGGTCCCATGGGGTATAAATTTGAACTCCATATTTGTTTTCGAGGGAGATCTCCATATTTTCTTATCATAGTTAATAAATTATTGGAAATTTGTAACAGTAGTACCCTGAACTAATTTCTTTAACCTGATATATCTCCAACTTTCATATTTTAGTTATATACCTCTCCAACTTTCATATCTGTTAGCTACGTGCCTGGCATTTGACAATTATAGGATAAATTTGTCCGTAATGATTAAATAAGTCATATACTGCAGTGACACCAATGTGGCACGACATGATAAAGAAATGGTGACATGGCCACATCACCTATTTTGCAGAAAAGTTTTTGTAGAATACCAAACTTTGGTATAATTGGCTGTAGAGACAACTTTGCAAAATTTCCCTAAGGAGATACAAGACGCCAGACGGATTGGCATTTCTGCTAAAAAAATTAGCGGAAGTGCCAGACGTTCTGGCGTTTCTGCAGCAAAAATGCCACGGTCTGACGTTTTCGTGGCTGAAATGTTAGTTCTCTGGCGTTTCAATGATTTTTTTTAATTGTAATTTTTTTACAATGGTTAAATTTTACCACAGTTATGTTTTGAGATATAAATTGAGGGGGGTTTGTTTTTTTAGCATAGTTGCTATTTGCTTGCAAAAATCATTCTGGTTCTCATGCAATCTCTCCGGATGCAAAAAATCTCATTCTTCTCCAGAAGATACTTTTTTACTGTGATTTAGCCTTTTTAATTGCAAAAATCATTCTGGTTCTAATGCAATCTCTCCGGAAGCAAAAATCTCATTCATGAAATTGAAAGTTTTTTTTTTTTTTTTTTACTTTGATTTAGCCTTTTGAATTTTTCAAAGCTCACGAGTTTTGGTTACATCTGATCCCTCTATTTTTGTGGAGCCAAGTAATACATTTTGATTTGTACTGAAGAAACAACATATGACAGTATGGAACCTAATTTAAAGCTTAAACACAGGTTAGTCTTAGATGTATGCATGCATGGTTCCAAAAGGGGTTACTGGACTTTTATGGGTGAACTAATATTTAAGTTGTTGGCTATATTGGGGCCTTTTTTGTGGAATTAAGAGTATGCTTGCTCGTAACATGTAAATTTGGTCCTCTTGTATCCTCCTCCATATGTTAATTTTAACATGAAACTCGATTTGTTACGGAATCTCTCGAACTTGTTAGATGTTATGCAAAAGTTCCGTATGTTTATGAAATAAGAGCATGTGTTTCATGCTTCAATTTTTTTCCCTCTCGTTGTGTAGGTTTCAACGTAGAGAAAGTTCAGTACAAAAATGTGATGTTTACAGTATGGGATGTTGGTGGCCAAGAGAAACTGAGGCCTTTATGGAGGCATTACTTCAACAATACTGATGGCCTGGTACATTCTCTTTTCCTCTATGTTTTTGGTTAAAACTGAAGTTCAGAGAACTATTAGTCTCTGATTCAGCTCTACTGCTGTTGAATAAGGGCCCCATAATGTTCTTCCAAAATTGTTGGGTGTCAGCAGCTCAAATTCTTGTGGTAGATGGTCCACACTAGTCTTATTAAGACCATCTGGTAATTATAGTTCGAATAACTGTGGCACAATTAATAACTAATTGCCTTCTGCAGAAGTGTTCTTTTACACAAATCGGTTAACATGTTCATCTCTCATATCTTTCAGCAGTCATTATTTTTTTTTTTTTTTCTATTTGCAGATCTATGTCGTTGATTCCTTGGACAGAGAAAGAATTGGCAAAGCCAAAGCAGAGTTTCAGGTTCTATATTTCACTAGTATTACCATTTTTAGTGAACGTCATTTGTTTTACATGCAGAAAGTACTTTTCATATTTTTGTGCTGATTGGTCACATTTTATCTTTCTGGCAGACTATTATCAGGGATCCCTTCATGCTTAACAGCATTATATTGGTGTTTGCTAACAAGCAGGACATGGTATGTTACAGTAATAACTTGAAATAAATAAAGGAGGCTTCTTTAATGAAACTTAAGTTCATGTGTTTTCGTGTTCTTTTCTTATTTTTTAAATGCTTGAAATATAGACAGTTTTAACTGAAATGTTTCTGGCGGCCCTTCCTAGAAGGTGAATGATTGAAATTGACAAGCTAACTGCGAAACATGATTGAAAGTTCAAGTAAATGATAAGATGCTCCTCAAATGCCAGATCAGATGAATTAGGACCACTAGTTTCTGAAAATTAGTGGTGGCTGATGTTTTTTTCTAATGTATGAAGGAAAGATGTTATGATTTTCCTTCTTTTTAAGGGGAGTTCTCACAGATGTTCCAACCCCCCCCTAGTTTGAGAGGCACATAGGGCTGCAATTGAGGCGAGCTTTGCTATGTTCAAGCTCGGCTCCTTCAGGGTTGCTCTTTATCGAGCATAGCTCGAGCTATAGCCTAAGCTTTGTAAGAAGATGTTCAAGCTCGAACTCGCTTTGCTCGTCAGCCTAGTCGAGATGCTCACAAGTTGTTCGTGCTCGAGTCCTAGGGTTCATGGCCATGATCATTTTAGTTCAACCAAGGTAAGTATGTGAGCGACTTTAGCCATCTTTATTTATAGTAAGGTCCCCACATAATTTTAGTTCTAAACCGATGTGGGACCAAAAGTTATGTTCAGCCATAAATTTCTTTACAGTTTCACATCCAAACCTAGAAAATTATATACAGTCGATTCATGTCGGGTCGAGCCATAGTTGAGTCAAAAAAAATTGGACCCGAGCTGAGCCGAGTACTCGTCAAACTTGTTTACAAGCTCACGAGTCAAGCTTCCTATGTTCAAGCTTGTAGAATAGGAATGATAAATTGATTCATTAAGAGTAGAGGGGAGTACATTATATAGGAGAGGCTAACCCCTCTCCCTATTAGTCTACCTGATGTGGGACTAAACTCAATTTAACACATAACTCAATACCCTTCCTCAAGCTGGAGCATAGATGTCAATCATGCCCAGCTTGTTATAGAGAAATTGAACCCGATGACCTAGAAGAGATTATGTAAATATATTAGCTATTTGATCGCCGGTCCTCACATGGTAAAACTTTATCATCCCTTTCTGATACTCATCACGGGCAAAGTGAATGTCGATTTCAATGTGCTTTGTCCTTTCATAAAATACAGGGTTAATAGCAATATGAATAGCAGACTGGTTATCACACCACATATCTACTGCTTTATATCCTGCTTCTTCTTTCAGTTCCTGTAGAAGATGCTGCAGATATAGCACCTCTGCCGTGCCATGAGCAATTGTCCGATATTTCGCTTACGTGCTTGATCGTGTGATCACACTCTGCTTCTTTCTCTTCCATGATACCAAGTTCCTTGCAATGAAGGCCGAGTAGCCAGATGTAGACCGTCTATCCATAAGACTGGCATCCCAGCCAGCATCAATAAAGCACTCAACATAAGTAAGCCCCTTATTCTCCATCCGAATTTTTTTTTCCGGATTCTGAACTAGATAGCGCATAATTCTGAGAACTGCCTCCCAATGTGGAACTCGTGGTGAAGACATGAATCTACTTGCAACACTGACGGCAAAAAAAATGTTTGGACGAGTCATAACGGAGTAGTTGAGTTTTTCAACTACTCGACGTTATTGATCCGGATCGGTCATCCGTGTTCCCTCGTCGGGAAGTAACTTTATTCCTGGGTCCATGGACGAGGTTGCTCCCTTAGCTTGCATCATTCCTGCATTATTTAGGATGTCAAGCACATTTTCTCTGAGACGATACAATGTCCCGCTTACCCCGTATGACTTCTACGTCCAAAAAATACCTCAATGATCCCAAATCCTTGGTTTGAAATTGTTCTCCTAGAAACTTCTTTAGTTCTGCAATGCCCTGACTGTTGTCTCATGTGATCACAATATCATCCATATAGACACCGAGTAGTATCCTTCCAGCTAATGTCTGACAGTAAAATAATGAATGATCCTTCTTTGATTGGCACATGCCAAACTGAGTAACCACATTTGTGAAACGACCAAACCATGCACGAGGGGATTGTTTAAGACCATAAAGGGCCTTCCGCAGATGACACACTTTACCCTCACTTGCAACAAACCCAGGAGGTTGCACCACATATACTTCTTCGTCAAAATCTCTATGAAAAAATGCATTTTTGATATCCAGCTGTAGCAACGACCAGTCATAGCGAACAGCTAAGGCCAAGAGGACGCACATGTGTGTTATTATGTATTAACTGTTTGGTTCATGTTCTATTTCGGATTGGCGACGGGTCCGAGTGGGTTCAGTTGAAATCAGGCCGGTTTAGGTTCTGGTTGGGTTTGGGGTCAAGGAAGTTTCTGGCTTGGTGCAAGTTGTGATCCATGGTTATGGGCCTTATAAATAATATAGGTATTCCGAAAAGAAGAGTATATAGAATACTCTCTTAAGGGACTGTGGTGGGAACATGATGCCTGAGGTAATTCGTTTTTCCATGCATTTGAGTTTGGGGTGGGTTCAAGTCGTGATCTTGGGTTGTTAGGGCATTCTAAATAATATATATATTCCAGGCAGAAGGGAATATAAAATACCCATTTCTCGCGACGGGAATCGTACTCCCTCGTGCGGTGGGAACTTGATGTCCTAGGGAATTTGTTATTTCCATGCATTGTGAATTGGGCTTTATGCCAAACAAGGTAACATGGATGGAAATATCAAATCCTCATCCATATTATCGCCTCCATTCACACTTAAGGCGATTTCCATTAATTCAGGAAACCGAGAATCAGGATTACTTGGTCACTTCTAGAAATTCCTATGAGGTGGTGTTGGTGGGAAATGTGTCCATACCTATGGTTTTACTTGCAGCCTATGAAAGGTTGGACATGGATATGACATGACAAGGCGTTAGGGATAGGTGTGTTAATGAACAAAGCTATTCGCGAGCGGCTCCAGCTTGGCTCGCTGAAAAGCTCGTAAACCGAGCTTTTTAAGCTTGAGAGCATGAGTTCGAGCCTAAGAATAGGCTCTCATTAGAAAAAGAGCCCAAACACGAGGTTATTAGAGGTATTCGGCTCGCGAGCTCGCGAACCAGTTCCTTTTATTTATATTTTTGTCTTACACTAATAGACTTTTCCAATTTGATACGAAGTTCATTTAAACACTTTCACTTTGATAGTATGCTTACTTGGCTATGCATTTGGTTTGAGACAAAGCTCATGTTGTCACAAACAAGATCAATTCAAGCTTACGCATGTCTATAATTCAAGCTCATCAAGATTAAGAGTTTAAACAAGCCGCTTGCGAATATTTTAGAGACTCGGGCCTGACGTTAATTTTAGGATCATCTTAAAGCTCAAGCTCTATTTTTACTTAGAGAACCGAACCTGAGCAGGGGGATGCTCGCTCAAGGTTCGGCCAGTTAACACCCCTACTCAGGGACACCGCCATGCCAAGTTCTTAGGTACAACACTGAAAGATTATTACACACCCGAAAATATGAATTGCAGTTGAACTTTATGAAAGCTATAATGTGGTAACAATGTCCAAACAGTAAAATTTAAATATAATAATCATAAGCCTTTAATACATTGGTATGAGTAATGGGAGTGATAGGCCTACTTTCCTCTTAATCCTTTGGGATAATAATCTCTTGTATTTGAAATTGCGCCGACTATTATCTCAATACTTGTTTCTTAGCTAAAAGGCAAAAGTAGCAAATTAGCATATTTTCTCTATTTCAAAGTCTAATACCCGAGAATATTGTTAATTTCTTTCCAAGTTGAGTGTAAGAGCGACAGGACTGTCTTATTGTGGAATTGATGAATTACAGAGGTCATCTTTTATGCGATGCAGCAAAGATCTAACCTTTGATATTCTTGGTACAAACCGGCATGCTCCTGTTCTTTTGAAGCATTGTTCTTTAGAGTTACTATGTGGTCCAGGTCTTTATTGTGGCTCTTTTGAGCTTATCTGCCAGTGGAGTAGTGGTTGGTTGGATTATACGACCTGGGGAACCCTTCTTCACTGTCTCTGTGCTTGTCTGGATTATGTAATTTGCCGAGGGGCTGTCTCTGCATTTTCATTCTGAATTGTTTATATGCAACTTAAAATATATTCCGAGACCTAATTTTCTTCTAAAATGCTGACCGGTCATTTTTTTTTTCGTTCAGAAAGGTGCAATGACTCCCATGGAGGTGTGCGAGGGTCTGGGTTTGTACGATCTGAAGAACCGTGTATGGCACATCCAAGGAACTTGTGCGCTGAAAGGTGATGGCCTGTACGAAGGCTTGGACTGGTTAGCTAGTACTCTCAAGGAGCTACAGGCTTCTGGGAGGTCAACCTCTGTTGGCAGCTCATCGTTCTAACTGCAGTATCATGCGATACTCGTCTCTCTGCTGTTTGCCAAAGCCAGCTTGCTTGTGATCTTTGATGTCAAAATTTATAATGATGAGATTTAATTACTCCCCCTTGTTATTTTTCTGCTACCAGCACGAAGAAAACAATTGCCTGCCTGCGGGGAGCTATAGTAAAATGTAAATACACTGATTCCTATATATAGTGTTTGAAATGTTGCACAAAAGCTGCAGATATATGATCTGCTACTGTTTTATCGTTTGTTAGATCCCGCGAGTTCGTTCTTGCAGTATAAGCCTGTTACATGCAGAAATTAGATGGCTACTTGTTCGAGTTCAATCGCGCGAGAATGTGGCATTTATGACCTTTATCTCAAGTGACTCCTAGTTTGGATGATGATGATTTTTTCATCTTTGTTTTTGAGAAAAGCTTGTTACATCCTAATTTTTTGTTCTCAGATACGAAAAGCCGTTGGATTACATTCATCCAACCTCACGATTTTCTCAACCGGCTAAAGAGAAATTTAAATTCACGTGTCACATAGTTCTTATTGGAGTTTTTGTAGTTTAATTGGTGAGTTTCTGTAGTCTAACTGTATTAAGTTTGGATGATGTTGGACTGTTTGGTTAAGTTAATTTGCTTGTTAAAGACATCGGTTTGCCTAAAAGTATGATCAAGCCAGTGCAAAGTTTTATGTTTGTGAAAGAACACTGCGAATGTGGGTTCTACAAGGCTCTCGATAAAGACACTACAAAAATGACTCAGAGCAGCCCAAATTTTTACCATTAATAATTATAATTTTGTCACTCGCAAAAATTACTCACCGGACTGTCCACTTTCAATTGATTTTTTTTATAATCAGGACTGTCAAAATTTTGACCGTAATACCAATTGGAAGGACTGTCAAAATTTTGACAGTCCTAAAAAAATATGTTAATTTTTTAGGACTGGCAAAATTTTAACAGTCCGGAGGGGAGGGTTACACGAGGGCGAGGCTGCGAGGAAGCCGGAAGGGGGGGGGGGGGGGGGGGGGACGAGGCGGAGAAGCGGGAGGAGGAGGAGGCGGGGGAGGAGGCAGAGGCGGAGGTGGGCGCACTGGAGCGACGACGAGGTGTAGGGGTACACGCTCGCCTCCGCTGTTGCTGCTGCTTATGTTGCCGCCGCCGTCGCCGGCGCTAGGAATAGCCGCAGTCCCCCGCGAGCTCGTGCCTCCTCCACGCGTAGCCCCCCGCACGCTTTTTCTTCTTCTTCTACATCGTCTTCATCACGGAGCCGACGGGAAGGTGCTTGAGGTGCGACTCGGCGGCGGCAACGCGGTCGATGGCGAGGTCGACGATGCGGAGAGGCGGAAAATCTCGAGAGGATGAGAGGACGGAGGGGGGGGGGGGGGGTGAGGGTGGAGGAGGAGCAGGAGGAGGGAGGTGAAGAGAGTGGGCAGCCCTAGTAAAATTTGGACTAGCCTGAGTAAAACTTCTTCCTAACTGGACTAGCACCAATACTGGACTAGCCTCGAGTCATTTTTGTAGTGCCTTTATCAAGAACCTTCTACAAAATTTAACCTTTTTGTATTCTACTGGGTGAATCGAAATAGTCAACTTTCTAATCTGGAGTCGTCCGTACTAATATTGCGTCACAATCCATTTTTGGGAACAAACATGGTACTAATCTGGAGTTTGGTTCAAGTTTTAGAGATTTGGAAATAAATTTTGTATTTCTTACCGTGTTTGATAAGTTTGGAATTAAAATTTGGGGAAAAAAATGGGAGGCTTCAGTTTTCTACAATTGTGGAAAATTAAAACCCAAGCCTCCTATTAGGAATATTTTTTTTTTTTTCTGAAAATATTGTTTGGGTGCATTAATTATAATTTTTTGGACAATAATACCTTCAATGACGCTAACTGATTTTAGATAATAGTAGCATCATGAAATAATAGTGAAATAATAATGAAAGTGTATTTATATAAAACTAAACAAATTGAGATTCATAGTCTTGTCTGAACCAAATATGAGAATGGAAAAAAAAAAAAAATTCGGACTACATATTCCCATTCTAACATGGGTATAAGAATGTTAAATTTTTTTCTCATAGAAAATGAATGGAATGTGGATCCGTAGGAATACAAAATTTTCATCCAAACGTCACATGAAGAAACAGATTATGTTTCCCTTATGTTTATGTAGTTCTAAAAAGAGTGTTGGGCAAATGATCATGCCATCCAAGGCCTTTGCAAGAGAAATTTTGGAAAAGGTTTGACCTTGCCGAATCCATCCCTAAAGGGAAAAGCATGTCCATTTCTTTGGTTTGTTGACGATCCTTCATCACCCACAGAGAATGATTCATTTAGTTAGGGTTATTTGATATTATCCTACTCTTAGATTAGATATATTGATATTATCTTCTGGTAGATTAAAAGTTAAAAATACCTTCTAAAAGTGTCGTTAAAAATCCGAAAATATCGTTAATGAGTTTTAAAAGTATCGTTAAAGAGTTTTTAACGACACTTTCAGGAAGATATTCTCAACTTTTAATCTAACATGGAGTAATATCAATTTATCTAATCTAAGAGGAGGATAATATCAAATAGTCCTTCTAGTTATGGTAACAATTGATTCATTAACTGTGCAAGAAAAAAAAAGATAAGATAAATCAAAATGCTATCTATAATACTAGATTTTTTTTGAGATGTCCGGCAATACGCACAGGACTTTGTGCACGCTGTGTTGTATGCTATTTGGACCCACTATCCCACACATTCCCTGTGGTTTGATCCCGAAACTGTCCGCCTAGCTAGGAAGGTTATACTTCTTCTATCTCACTGACCACAAGACCCAGCTAAGTACAGTCTATATACTAGATCAAAGCCGATGTGTAGGCAACCTAGGCATAGGCAACCTAGGCATGGGCCTAGGCCTCCCAATTTTTCTAAAGCCCCTATTAATATCTGCAACCCATTATCTTTTATTAAATCGATACATAACAATTCATTATGTGTGAGTCCCACAATATTAGATGAACTTTGATATCATGTACATTTAATATTAAAGATTAATAACCGTTTAAAAACTCTAATTAAGATTATACCAAATAGATATAACTAAATTCTATGTCAATTTTTATAAATATTTTATGGTATCTATATAGCATATATATTATTTTATTCTATTATCTATATTTATGAATCTTTTATTTATTATCTATATATCTATATAACGTAAATTTTGATATCTCTCTCTCTCTCTCTCTCTCCAAACTATGAAGATACTTCTGGATTTTTGTTTAACTTAAGCAAGTTAAAATCTACAACAAATAAAAGTTTAAGGTCTTTATGTGATACACTTCGAGTTTCTTTGACACATAAAGATGATTGTGATATTGATCCAACTGAGTTGTTTTCAGATCTACGACTTTTAAGAAGATCTCTTTAACAAAGGGTATAACGAATGCATTTGAAATTTTGGAACAAATAAAAGAGTTGTGTTTGTTTCTCAAGTGCATGGATAGCTTACAGAATATTGCTCACTATACCAGTTATCGTTGCTATTGCAAAAGATGCTTTTTCAAATTGAAAGTTGATAAAAAACTATGTACGGCCAAGCATGTCATAGACTAGATTGAGTGGATTGGCCGTGTTGTCTATTAAGAAGAAAACATTAGCTAAGCTTGACTTTAGCAATTTAATTACTTCTTTTGCATTTGAAAAGGCAAGAAGAATAAAAATAAGTTTAGCTAATTCTTATGTAAGACGAAAAATAAAATAAATTGTATTTCGAGTTGCTATGACATTATTAAATGCTTAATTTTTATTCTTGTTTTTGATATGTTGTTATGTTGACCAATAGTACCTACTAACATATTTAATCGTTCTCCATCTTTTAAAAAAGTTGTTCGAGTGATCTGAGCCTAGTTGGCTTGACTGGGCTGGGTCGGTTCGGGTGCGACGGACTCGGGTTGGCCAATCTTTTAAAAAAATGATTGAGCTTTGGGCTATGTTCTTTTGGACTTTAATTGTATATAAGAAAAAAATTTAGAAACAAAAAAAAAAAAAAAAAAAAAAACTTTATTAATTTTATTTATTTGAGAAATTTAACGGAATTTTTTTATTTATTTTTAGGAAAGCTGAAAGAGCGAAAATATAAATTTTATCTTCACTTGGATCTTAAGTCTTCGGAGTCTTCATGTCCATCTTTGTCCCTATCTTTGTTTCCAAATAAATCGATCTAACCATGCAAGATGTCGTTGTTGCGAACGAAAGCCACCGGGTCGTAGGACAGAAGAACACCCAACATAAAGATGCACACTCCTCCATGTGAAATAGGAATATTCATCTTCACTTTTTTTTGTAGTATTCGTGACCAATAGCCATCAGCAGTCGGCTCGTTGGTAAGGCGAGAGCTTCAAGCCCGATTTCTGGTCTTAGGCCAAGTCATCAACAATGCCAAGAGTTCCTTCATTGTCTCTTCCAAAGGGAAGCAGGAAAGAAAAGACTGGATTGCCCAATGAACGGGTTTCAAGCAAATGAATCTTCCGATAATGGGGGTACCACTCTTTCAAGGTAGGACTAAACAAGCTTACTTTTTGCGAAAACCGTCCCCCAAAGCAAAAGTCCTGCGAGAGAACCGAGCGAAAGCTCACAAACCAAAAACGCCAAACACAAATCGCAGACACAGAGATTTTTACGTTAAAAAATTCTTACGAAAAAAAATCATGGGACGATCGGAGTCCAACCCTGAAAAACCTCCACTAATAGAATAAGAAATACACCGACTCCGTACAAACTTCTCACCGATCCAAACGGATCATCACAACTCTTTGGAACAGAAAATAGATTACAACCACGAAGAAGAAAGATAATGAGAAATACATCAAATTGATCTCCTTCTCTGAAACGACCTCTAATCCTTCTTTCTCCTCTCCAATATTGTAAAAGCACTTTTGCCTCCTTTTGCATTATTTTTTTGAGATCTATTTTAAGGCTAGGAGACACCTAATATATATAGCCTCAAACCCACAACTAATATTCCTATTATATATAAGAATACCCAATCCAAATCCAAATCCAAATCCAAATCCAAATCCATTGACATATTCCTATTATATGTAGGAATATCCAATCCAAATCTAAATCTAAATTCATTTGACATATTCTTATTATATGTAGGAATACCCAATCCAAATATATTGAGATATTCCTATTATATGTCAATCCAACTCTAGAATATTTTTCACATAGGTTAGGAACCCCACCCACTCCAACAAATCTTCCCCTTTACAAATATGTGGAGGGGTCGTGTCACGCCCCAGTCCCAAAAGTACATAGGACTAGGAACACGTAAGCATGCCAGCCGCATGGATATGGCAACTCCAATATATGGAAACCAAAATCCACACGTACGCTGTAATATGAATATCAATCCACAAGTGGTATAAAATGTATCACAAGTCACAGGGTATAATCTAAATCTCATCCGCGAAAATCAGATATAAATAATAACCAGCATCTATATAACTAGATCTCAACATAAATATCTAAGGATGATAGTTGGATGGAAACAAATCCACTACCAACTCGAATGGAAAAGTACAACACAACAAATACAATATAGGAATACCAGCTAACGACCATGGCCTCGAAGAGAAGACATCCTCGCAACACAAGTAATCATCCAAATCTGCGCTCCTGCAATTACTCAAGAACAGATACACCTGGCAGAGGACCAGGTCCTCAGAGGGACGTAACAAGATACAGAAAATACGAGCCAATTTGAATACAGTAAACATGCATATTATTTGAAAATAAATAAGTACGCTGTACAAGACCATCTATATGAATGCAAATGAGGACAACTTTTCGACGTATGGGCAAGGGTAGGCTACTCGATCTAATCCTCACAACCTCACGCTCGTCAGTGGACATCATCAGCCGACATACCTCTGGGGTCGACCCTCGGACTCCATCAATCGACATACCTCTGGGGTAGCGACCATCGGACACGACCCACCATAGTGCGTGCTAGTGACTACGGTGTTACCAGAGTGGTTAAAAGCCCATACGCCTAATGATTGTCCTCTATGATACTAAGTGCCATGTGTGTGTCAACATATCTAATACATAGTAATGACTGAAAGAAAACTACACATGCAAGAATAAACAGAAATACAATAAATATACAGAAATATACTAAGCATGCAAAATACTGTAAACAATTTGGCAAGGTATCTTGCCTGGGGTCCTGCTGCTGGTATGAATCAGAGTCCAAGTCACAGTCCAAATAGCCTATGTATTACAAATTTATCACGTCAAAAGATAATTTATTTTAATTTATTTAATTCTGGAATAATTACTCTAAATTCCTATTTTAATCTTATTATTCTGATTTTTATGTTAATTCCTAAATTTTGTCCAAAGAAACTGAATTTTATCAACTCGAGACTCATGGCACCTAAATCGAGGCGATCTGTTGACCGAAAAGTCAACCGACACAAACTCAACTTTCATGCATGATTTCCTATAGATTTCAGCGTCAAAAATATGCTGGAATTTATGGCTCGTCCGAATTCAAATTCGTTTGGGAATTATGGCACATACAAATTTTGTATTGTGCACCGATGGTTAAATTCTAACCTAGAAGTTCTACAGAATTAACAGTATATAAATACTTCGAACTAAATTCTGGGAAAAACATATGTCAATGATCTCGACATTAGCTTTCCGAAACTTTAAACGGTTCATGATTCTGATTCCTGGTTCTCCCGGAATCGCAAAAATATTGAAACACGTCTATTTTCGGACATGCTGTGCTCTACGAATTTTCCAGAATTTAATACTAAAAATTTCGTAAAATAAATTATATAATCAGAAAGCTAACCTCAATATCTTTCTAACGCAAGAAACTAGGCCTCGTTTGGAGTCCGGAGCTATGCGCAATGGTTTGTGGAAGATGAAGGAACCCTAGATGGCAATTCTCCAAAATCTCTCTCTCTAAAATAATGGGATAATTAGGGTTATAATAATATATATATATAGGGATGTACCTGCGGCTGAATGGATATTTATAGGCTGACACGTGTCAGAATCTGATTGGATGGTTTTTGTTATATTATTTGTTTTTGATTTGCCTTTATCAAAACATTATTTAAGTCATTTTAAATCTAAATAACTCCAAATAAATATTAAAAATAATCATAAAAATCTGGAAAAATTACATAAAATATATTTTGAACCTATAAACCATAGAAAAATATTTGGGACAATTTTATATTCATAAGTTTACTACTATAATTAGGAGAAGCTCTAAACATTAGTTTATCCATTTAACTAAAAATAAATACTAACATTATTCCAAAAATTCTGAAATAATTCCAGAAAATATATAATAAGATTATAAACCCTAGAAAATAACGTGGGTCCATTCTATATTCCTGGGCTTGCACAATAAATTCTACAAGTCCTAAAAATTAGTTATTAGTCTAAATAACTCCCAATAAATACTAAAAGTATTCAGAAAATTCCCAAAAAATTCTAGAAAATATATTTGACTATTTAGAACCTAAAATAAAATTTTGGAATATTTTAAATTAATTTTGAACATAAAATAAATTCTTCAAAGTCCTAGAAAATTAGTGTTACTAGTTTTTAATTAACTAAAAATTATGGAAAAATCTCAATAATCTAAAATAGCCTAAAAATAATTCTAAATAAATATTTATATAAGTAAATATACTAAAAAATTTATTTTCTAATTAACTAAGAGAATACTCTAAATAAATTCAACATCTATAATAAATATAATAATATAAAATATACACAAAATACCTATTTTGGGTGAGGGAGTTTACAGGTCGTCATCCCGATGATCCGCCTGCAGTATTCAAACTTTTTTCTTGGAAATTTTTTTGTGAACATGTCTGCTTCGTTGTCATCCGTATGAACCTTCTCAAGCGTCACTTGCTTCTTTTCAACCACATCCTGTATACAATGATACCGTGTATCAATGTTCTTGAACCGGCTATGAAATATCTGGTTCTTCACAAGGTTAATTGCACTCTGGCTACCGAAAAACAAAGGATACTGCTCTTGCTTTAGTCCCGTTTCCTGTAGCAGCTTCTTCATCTACATCAATTACTTGCAAGCCTCTGTCGCCGTAATGTACTCTGCCTCTGTTGTAGACAAGACAACACACTTCTACAACCGCGACTGCCACGATACCGCTCTACCAGCAAACATCATCATATAGCCCAAAGTCGATCGCCTCGTGTTACATCTCCAGCCATATCAGCATCGGTATACCCAACCAGCTTCGGCTCGTCACCACCAAAAGAAAGTCTCCAATCGGACGTGCCCTGAAGGTATCGTAGAATCCACTTGATCGTACTCCAATGTACCCTTCCAGGATTGGAAGCATACCTGCTAACTGTGCCAACTGCATGAGCGATATCTGGCCTCGTACACACCATAGCATACATGATACTCCCCACAGTTGAGGCATATGGAACCCGCTCCATATCTTTCTTCTAATCCTCGGTAGATGGACACTGCTCCTCAGTGAACTTAAATTGATCCGCAAGGGGGTTACTCACTTTCTTTGACCCGTCCATCCCGAAACGTTGAAGTACCTGGTGAATGTACTTCTTGTGGGACAAGTGTAGCAACTTGAACTCTCTCTCTCTCTCTCTCTCTCTCTCTCTCTCTCTCTCTCTCGGCTGATCTCCATCCCAAGAATAGTCTTTGCTGTGCCCAAATCCTTCATAGAGAAGGTCGTGCACAATTGGCGCTTCAACTCCACTATCCTAGTAGCATTCCGACCCACCAGTAGCATATCATCAACATAGAGCAGTAAAATAATGAAATTATTTTCGACAAAGTACCTCACAAATACACAGTGATCCGATGTCATCCGTGCATAACTATGCTCTCCCATAAATGAATCGAACTTCCTGTACCACTGCCTCAGATCCTGCTTCAGACCATACAAGATCTTCCTTAACCGGCAGACCAAGTGTGACTTGCCCTTATCATAGAATCCCTCTGGCTGCTCCATGTATAACTCTTTCTCAAGATCACCGTAGAGGAATATTGTCTTCACGTCCATCTGCTTGACCTCCAAGTTGAAACTGGCTGCCAATGCTAGCACCACCCGAATAGACGACTGCTTGACGACTGGCAAAAAGATCTCATCATAATCTGCGCCCTTCCGCTGACCGTAGCCTTTAACTACCAACCTTGCTTTGTATCGAGGGAGAGTAGCATGATCTGTCTCCTTCACTCTGAATACCCATCAATTTTTCAAAGCCTTCTTGCCCTTTGGCAACCGTATCAGCATAGCCTCCATCCACTCATGCCTCATAAGTAGAATTGGCATATAAGGAACTCATCTTCTCCTGCATAGCCTCCATCCATTCCTCTTGTGTTCATCTTCCATAGCCTCTATAAAACATTCAGGCTCTTCCCCGTCAGTTAGTAGCACATACTCACCCGGTGAGTATCTCGTAGATGGTCGACGCTCTCTATCGCTCCTCCTCAAAAACCACCGGTGCTAGATGCCTATCAACGACCTTCTCTCCTTCAAGAACTGCCTTCTTGGCATGCTCATACTCCTGAGGTTTACCCTGACCACCATCAGCAGGCTGATGATCAAGGTTGGGAGCAGCTCCATGTATTGGCTCCTCCATAACTGGATCCTCTGCGATATCCTCAGAAAACTGCTTGAAGCAAAATGACTCTAACTCAGGTAATTCCTCAGCCTCAGAAGGTATCTCAGAATCCTGAGTATTGGCCATGGTCTGATCCTCGACGAATACCACATCCCTGTTTCTGTAGAGCTTTCTTTCCACGGGGTCGTAGAGTTTATAGCCAAACTCATCCCGACCGTAGTCGACAAAGATGCACCACCTCGTCTTTGACTTAAGTTTGGATCTTTCGTCCTTCGGTACATGCACGAAGGCCTTGCAACCAAACACTCGCAGGTGATTTTATGATGACTCTTTGCCGTACCATACTTTGTCAGGCACATCACCCTGCAAAGAAGCACTAGAAGATAAATTAATAACATAAGCAACTGTGTAAAGTGCCTCACCCCAATAGCTGTCTGACAAGTTTGCTTCTGACAGCAAATACTGTACTCTCTCCATCAACGTCCTATTCATACGCTCTTCTATACCATTGAGCTGAGGTGTCTTGGGCGGAGTCTTCTGGTGTCGTATCCCTTGCTCTCTGCAATAGGCATCAAAGGGACCAATGTACTTGCCTTCGTTGTTGTACCGAACATATAGCAACTTCTTGCCCGTCACCCTTTCAACTTCAGCAACACGGGAAAATAATTGCCTATGCTTCAAGACAATTATGCCCTCATGAAAAGAACTACCCCACTCACGATTTAGAGTTAGCAGCAGTTATCTTTGCGCTAAAGCTATGGAAATACTATCTGTACGGAGAGCGTGTAGAGATCTTTACAGACCACAAGAGCTTGAAGTACATGTTTACCCAGAAGGAGCTGAACATGAGACAGAGAAGGTGGTTAGAATTGATGAAAGACTTTGATATCTCATTATAGTACCATCCAGGAAAGGCCAACGTAGTCGTCGATGCCTTGAGCAGGTATCCGATGGCTATGTGCTTGACTTCAGATAGGCATTTATTAGCTGATCTTGAGAGTTTGGGAATTAAAGTACTAGTTCCAGGTGTTGAGATTCAGATGTGGGGATTGCAGATACAATCAGAGCTGATGGACAAGAATTAGAGCTGCACAGTATGATGATGAGACTCTAAGAAATATCAGGGCACAAGTTCGAACAGGATTGATAGACGACTTCACTATTGCGGATGATGGATCTTTACGACATGGTACAAGAATGTGTGTGCCAAGTGGAGAGCTGCGCGAAGAGGTTTTGCAGGAGGCACATCGCTCTCAGTACTCGATGCATCCCGGAGCCAACAAGATGTATCAAGATTTGAGGGAGCATGTATGGTGGTATGGTATGAAGCACGAAGTAGCACGCTTTGTATCCCGATGTTTAGTGTGCCAGCAGGTAAAAGCAGATAGACAAAGGCCAGGAGGATTGCTTCAAACTTTACCCATTCCAGAGTGGAAGTTGGAGCACGTGACTATGGACTTTGTTTCAGGACTTCCACGTTCTCCAGGAGGAAAGGACGCGATTTGGGTCATCGTAGATAGGTTGACCAAATTAGCCCACTTCTTACCATTCAAAATAGGTACTTCGACAGAGAAGTTAGCAGTGATGTACATACAGCAGATTATCAGATTACATGGAGTACCTGTGAGTATCATCTCAGATCGGGATAGTCATTTCACTTCCCATTTCTGGAGGAGTCTGCAGGTTAGCTTGGGCACTTAACTCAAGTTCAGTACCGCGTATCACCCCCAGACCGATGGGCAGTCTGAAAGGACTATTCAAACTCTTGAAGATATGCTACGCACTTGCGTTTTGGATCTCGGAGGTTCTTGGGAGGATCATCTACACCTAGTAGAGTTTGTTTACAACAACAGCTACCAGGCCAGTATTTAGATGTCACCATTTGAGGCTTTATATAGACGAAGGTGTCGTACACCATTATCTTGGGATGATGTTGGAGAGAGAGCTTTGTTAAGACCAGAAATGGTCGTGGATGTAGCAGAAAAGGTAAAACTTATCAGAGACAGACTACGAGTGGAGTAGGACAGACAACGACATTGGGGCGACAGCCACCGTAGACCCCTAGAGTTTCAGGTATTGGTTTTGTTTTATTTGGTTTGTCATTATTTTATTTAGATTGCATGTTAAGATTGTTTGTTCTAGGTTGGCGATTTGGTGTTCCTACGAATTTCTCCGATACGGGGCACGATTCATTTTGGTAGAGGCGGAAAGCTTAGTCCACGATACATCGGGCCCTTCGGTATTCTTGCAAGGGTCGGTGCAGTGGCCTATAGACTTGACTTACCGCCTGCTCTATATGGAGTGCATGACATGTTCCATGTATCGCAGCTGAGAAGGTACATGGCCGATCCTAGTCACGTACTAGATCACTCGGAGATCGAAGTTGGACCGACACTCAGCTATCCTGAACAACCCGTTGAGATCTTGGATTATAGAGAGAAGGCATTGCGAAACCAGACTATTCCTTTGGTTCGTGTTGCATGGAGACATCACTCTCTAGGTGAGTCAACCTGGGAGAGAGAGGACGAAATGCGCGAGCAGTATCCGTATCTCTTCGAGACTTGAGGTATAATTCATTGTTTGATTGATTGTTCTTGTGCTAGTTTATTTTAAATTTTGAGGACAAAATTCTTTTAAGGAGGGTAGATTTGTCACCCCTACATTTCAGATTAGGGGTATTTTCATCTTTTCATATTTAATATGTAAATGATTGCATGATAATTAATTATATTTAAATTGCTGTGATTTATTTGATTGTTGTACTTTACCGTTGCTTCGATAATTAGAGCACTACACTAGTCATTGCCTTCCAACCAGTTTTACACCCTTGTCCTAGACGTGCCAGACTGTTATTTTGATCCTTGTGTGACTCATAACCATGTCTCTTTGTGCTTCCTTTTAGATGCACAACATTCGTCGCAAATGACTATATTTTAATTCTATATAAATCCAACCTTGTACCCTTGTGTGTTCCAATCAAAATTGGAGACACAATCTCGATCCATTTTGAGCAACCCAAATTAGGGTAATATTCTATTCTGAGTCTACTTCATTCATGACACTTGTGTCCCACTTAATTCCATCCCCTTGTACTTCTAATTAATTCTAAAATACTTATTGCGATTATTTTAATTTAATTAAATTCATAAACCACACTTTGTGTAATTTTCTAATTGTTGGGCACTTTTGTGCAAAAGTGCATTAAGGTATCCATCCCGTTGGACACGACACGTAAATAAACCCTTTTCTCTTCCATGTATATTTTTCCATAATTTTTTGGAGTGTGTAATTTAACATCAACCTCCTTGAGCCATGGCCTCCAAACCTTGAACCAACGCATCCTAGCCTTCCGTTTTTAATTCCATTTAAATCCTAACCATTGAAATACCCATGAGAAGGCCCAATCCCAAGAGGGCTTTGACCAAAGTCAACTTTTAGGTCAAACCAAACCCCCTTTATGTATAAATATTCCTTTTCCTTGTTTTTTCTTTTTCTCTAAAAAGCCAAACCAACCCACAGCCAATTTTCTTTCTTCCCTTCCTGTTCGTTCACCCTTCCCATCCATCTCATCCCCGACCAACGCCGGATCTCCTTCTCCCACCTGCGCCGGAACCTCACCCTTCCCGTCCGCTGACCGACCGGAGTCGACACCACCCGCTGAACGTTGTACGACCGGAGACCCCACGACAAGCCCGCTCGCACCTCCACGCCAGAACGGACGACTTCGACCTCGTCACGACCGCCTGTTCGTCGACCTACACCGCCAGAACCAACCATCCCTCCAACTGATCAAAGCCGACAACCGTCCCCGACTCCTCAGAACTGCCAGTAACCTCGCCATCCCCGCTGCACTCGTCGACTGAACTCGCCATCGAATGAACTCGCCTCGACGAACTGAGCCGCTGCCTGAAGCCGAAGACGCTGCCATCGACTGAACCGAATGCTTCGCGATGACCTTGACGCACACGACTCGTCCCACGTACCCAGGTTCGAGTCCCCTCTCGCGTACATGTACACGTACACGCGTACGTGCAATTCTTTATTGTATACATGCATATTTGTAGTTGATATTGGTATGTGTATTAGTATATGGTTAATATTAATAAATGTATATTAGTATATATACATATAGATATATAGTATATTCTCAAATTAGTATATGTATACCTATGTATATATATTGTATAGGTATTCCCTAGTATACGTGTAATATGTATAAATTGATTGGTATATATATATATAGTATAAATTCTATTTAATGTATGTATATACATATATCTATTATATGTGTAATTAATTAGTATTATTGTATATGTTAGTTCATAATGTGTATAATATGCATAGGTTAGTTAATGATAGGTATTATAGGTATATGTACTAGATGACCCGAGTGTAACCATGGATATCCCGTAGTTACATTGACCTGTGACCATGTAACATGTTAGCAGACTGCCATATGTACACCGACGTACTGGCAAGACCGTACCATTGACTGTCTGTTATGCACAGCAACTACAGACGTGACACCCTCTAGCGTAGTCTCTGAGATCATTGTGTTTGATAGTGTGTGTAGTGTAATGTCTGATGCAATATTGTATTATATAATATGTCTATAGGACTGTTGGATCACTCAGACGATACTTTGGAACCAGGACATTGGTATTGCCAGCTAAGGACCACATGCGAGTACATTCTCTGACAGTTTCCATTATGGTTATTATCTCTATAATTCTTGTTGTATAGCGTACATGACTCTGACACTGTTATTTATACGAGTTGGCATTATCGAGACCTGTCACGAGGAGTCATGATTTGGAATACATCGTGCTAGCTGGGGAAAAAGGGGAAATATTAGTAGCTTATGTGATCATACCCAACTCTACTTGCATCATAACTCACCCACACCTCACGTCGGTGCAGCCTGACCATTACATGCCTTATAGCCTGTTACATGTGATTAGCCTGACTATTGCTTGCATCATAGCTATCCGGATGGTTAGCCTGACCTTACATGAATCATAGCTAATCATATGTAACAAGCCTGATCAGTCCCAAGCCAATCATATGATATACTGATGTTTCACACACTTAGTTAGATGATCTTGACATGTATCTCTAGTATATTGATCTAGCATCTCTATATATTCTAGTTATGGTTCTAGCATTCACTTATATATACCAGTTTATTGTTCTAGCGTGCACTTGTATTTCTATTTCATTGCTAGATGTACATTGATGATGATGTTCCAGTATTTCTTTATTCCAGCATTTCTTTACTCCAGTACTTTATTATTCCAGTATTTCTTATTGCCTGTATTCATATCTGTCTTGTATTTCTTTACACTGTGTTATAGTTTTTGTCAATATATGTGGAACTACTGTTAGTGCTTGTACTTCGTTCCAATCCTGACTGGATATTTTTTCTAGAGGATCTTGAGGATTTCTGTACCACACACTATGGACCGTGTATAGATGCATACTACACACCAGAGATCTTAGAGGAGACTATTCCTTTAGAGGAGACATTACCTGCAGCTATCTAGATAGTATTTATCTTATGCATCTGAGACTTATTTGAGGTTTATTGAGTTTATGTTTAGACATTATTCTTAAGTTTATGTTGAGACTTGTGGAGACTTTATGTTGGACAGCTAGATTGTGATTTATCTATATTTGAGACATTGTGTTTTACTATGTCATTCTTCTTATCCTTTATTGTGCCTTTATACTTTTATAGTTGTTGTGATTGAGTTTACATTATGAGCTATTGTGAGATGTATATTGTCCTCCTTATGGAGTTGATATCAGTGACAGGTATTTAGTTATATAGTATTATTGTGACCTAGACAGCGTTCTACCGCTGGAGTTGCGACGTAGGCTGGACGTACCCGCGCACTCGTGCCCCTATACCGGGTGCGGATCATGACATCTTCTCTTTCTAATCCAGAATCTCCACTGGCTGCTCTGGATAGCTAAGAGTAGGGTCCACTTCTATCTCTGAGTGATCCAACACGTGACTAGGATCCGCTACGTACCGTCTCAACTGTGATACATGAAACACGTTGTTCACTACCTCCAATGCAAGCAACTGCACCGACCCTCTCTAGAATAATGAAAGGTCCGATGAATCACGGACTAAGCTTCCTGCCTCCACCAAAGCAAATTGTGCCTCGTGTCGAAGAAATCCTTAGAAACACCAAACCACAAACCAAGAATAAAACATAACCTTAAGAACTTAATCTATAACAAACAACCAATATCAAGAATAAAATAAAAATCTAAAACTATACCTCAAACTCCAAAGGTCTCCGGTGGCTATTGGCCCAATGTCGCTGTCTGTCCTGCACCACTCGAAGTCTGTCTCTAATCAGCTTAACCTTCTCTGTTGCATCCACAACCATCTCTGGCCACAGTAAAACTCTCTCTCCAACATCATCCCATGACAAAGGAGTACGATATCTCCGACCGTACCGAACCTCAAATGGTGACATCTCTACACTAGCCTGGTAGCTGTTGTTGTAAGCAAACTCTATCAAATAGAGAATGTTCTTCCTAGATCCCCTAAAATCTAGTACACAAGTGCACATTATATCCTCGAGAGTCGGAATAGTCCTCTCTGACTGCCCATCTGTTTGGGGATGATATGCAGTACTGAACTTGAGCTGGGTGCCCAAACTCGCCTGCAAACTCCTTCAGAAATGAGAAGTGAAACAACTATCCCGATCCGAGACTATGTTGACGGGAACTCCATATATCCTGACAATCTGCCTCACATACATCTCTGCCAGCTTCTCCGTAGACAAACCCACCTTCACAGGTAAAAAGTAGGCCGACTTGGTCAACCTGTCAACGATGACCCAAATCACGTCTTTCCCTCCTGGAGATCGTGGAAGTCCGAACACAAAATCTATAGTAATGTTCTCCCACTTTCACTCTGGAATAGGTAATAGCTGAAGTAAACCGCCTGGCCTCTGCCTCTCGGCTTTCACCTGCTGGCACACTAAGCATCTGGATACAAACTGTGCCACTTCTCTTTTCATGCCATACCACCACATACTCTCTCGCATATCCCGATACATCTTGTTGGCACCTGAATGTATAGAATACTGAGAGCGATGCGCTTCCTGCTACACCTCCTCACGTAGCTCTCCACTAGGCATACATAATCTAACACCATTTCGCAAAGAACCATCCTCAGCAATAGTAAAATCATCCTCCAATCCTGCTCTCACCTGAGCTTTGATGCTCCTCAGAGATACGTTCTCATACTGGGCTGCCTTAATCCTGTCCATAAACTCTGAGTGTATCTGCAACCCCCACATCTGCATAGCAAAATCAGGAACTATCATCTCAATGCCCAAGCTCTCCAAGTCCTCCAACAAATACCGATCCTGCGTCAAAAATATACCAACCGGATACATACTCAAGGCATTGGCAACTACATTGGCTTTCCCAGGATGATACTGCAAAGAGATGTCAAAATTCTTTATCAGTTCCAACTACTGACGCTGCGTCATGTTCAACTCCTTTTGTGTGAAAACGTACTTCAAGCTCTTGTTGTTTGTGAAAATCTCACACGCTCTCCATACAAATAGTATTTCTATAACTTTAGGACAAAGATGACTGCTACCAACTCCAAATCGTGGGTAGGATAGTTCTTCTCATGAGGACATAATTGCCTGGATGCATAGGCAATCATTTTTCCATTCTGCTGAAGAACATAACCCAAATCTTTCTCTGATGCATCACCAGAATAGTGAAACCTCCAGACCCTGATGGCAACGTCAAAATAGGAGCAGACGTCAACCTCTTCTTTAATTCCTCAAAAGCAACCTGGCAGTCATTTGTCCAAACAAACTCTACATCCTTCCTAGTATGTCTGGTCATCGGCTCGGCAATCCTTGAAAAATCTTCCACAAACTTCCTGTAGTGGCCTGCCAATCCCAAGAAACTCTTGATCTCTGCTACTGAACTCGGGGTCTTCCAAGACTCCACTACTGTGATCTTCTTCGGATCTACTGAAATTCCATCACCAGTTATAATATGTCCTAAGAACTCCACCTTGTCCAGGAAGAACTCACACTTGGACAGCTTTCCATACAACTTCTCCTTCCTCAGCACGTCCAACACAATCCGCAAATGCTCCTCATGCTCCTCCAGTGTCTTCGAGTATATGAGTATGTCATCGATGAATACCACCACGAACTTGTCAAGGTACTAATGGAACACCTTGTTCATCAAATTCATAAATACCGCCGGGGCATTAGTCAACCCAAACGGCATCACCATAAACTCATACTGGCCATACCGAGTCCTAAAAGCAGTCTTTGGAATGTTCTCCGGCTTCACTTTCACCTGGTGGTAGCCTGATCTCAAGTCTATCTTAGAAAATATCTTGGCACCACTCAACTGATCGAACAAGTTATCAATTCGTGGCAAAGGATATTTATTCTTGATAGAAAATTATTCAATATCATGTAATCAATGCACATGCATACTGATCCATCCTTCTTCGGTACAAACAATACCGGGGCTCTCCACGATGAAGAACTCGATCTGATAAACCCCTTATCCTGTAATTCGTCAACCTGTTTCTTTAGCTCGACCAGCTCGCTGTTGTTTACTCTATAGACATGCTAAGAAATTGGTTCTGCACCTGGCATCAAGTCTATAGAGAACTCAACATCTCGATCTAACGACAATCTTGGCAATTTCTCAGGAAACACATCCAAGAACTCTGCTATCAATGGATGTGCCAACTCCTTGTCTTCTACCATAGCTCCACAGATAATGCCTTCTTTCTGCCCTACAGCTTCTCTAGAAAACTCAAACGCTGGCTCTCCTGGCGGGCTAAACAAAACTCTACCTACTCTATAATCTTTACTAGCATGGTGCCTACTCAACCAATCCATCCCGAGTACAATATTGTAGCTCGAAAGTGGCATTACAAGTAGACACGCACTCAGCTCCCGGCCTCCCAGAGTAACTCTCCGATCTTTGCAAATATCATTAATCAGGATAATGCCTCTACCGGTCATGATCTTGCAAGTCCTAAGCAAATACTCAGCTACCAAACCATGCTTTATAGCAAAAAAATAGATACAAAACTATGGGAAGCACCAATATCAAACAAAGCTAAAGCTGGAATGGAATTAAGAAGAACAGAACCTGCGATGACAACTCCGGTGGGCTCGACCTCCTCGACTGTCATAGCAAACGCTCGTCCCTGACGTGCACCTCCCTGATGTTGGTGCTGGACATAATGCTGCTGTTGGGTCGGAAGCGACGGTCCCCTTGGTTGTACTGCAGGTGGTCTCGCCTATGTCCTTGGAGATGGAGCTGCTGCCTGAAATGCACGAGGATTGGAAGGACACTCTCTCAACTGATGCTCTTCGGTACCATAATACAAATAAACTCACAACCTTCTCCTGCAAACTTCTCAGATATGGCCGGGCTTCTTGCAGTAGTGGCAGAAAGCTTGTTGTAATTGTATCTGCTGCTACGGTACCTGGTAAAACGGTGCCCTAGCTGGAGTCTGGTGCTGCTGCGGCTGCTGAAAAGGCCTGGACTGAAAATGAGGACGCTTGGCAGTCACTGTGCTGCTATATGCCCCCAGAAAAGAATTACGATCTCTCTTGGGCTTCAAAGCCAACTCCCGCTCAACCTTACGTGCCTCCGTAAGTATCTCTGAGTAGATCTCATAAAAAGACGGAATGTGGATCTTTACTTCCCAGTTCAGACCCTCGTGAAAATGAATAGCTCGAACCTCTGGCTTCCTCACCAAATACTCAGCAAATTGACCCAGCCTACCAAAATCTGTGACGTATTCCTCCACAGACATGCTCCCCTGAATAAGGCTCTCAAACTGCCTCCCCAAGTCTAACCTGTCTTCCCGAGCAAAGGACTTCTTCTTGAAGATGTCCTTGAATACCTCCCAAGACTTCCCTGCATCAGTAAGAATTGGCTCATTTCTGAAACAAGTGCAGGCAACGTCGATCAGCTAAAGTCCTACCGCCTCAACCTCCAGATCCTCAGAAAGACGAGATACCCTAATGAGACGCTCAATATCCTCGAGCCAATCATCAGCGTAGACGATGCCCTCCGTCCCCTTGAGGACTCTAGGTTCCACCTTCTTGAAGTCCTGAATGTTGCCTGGCCGAAGCTGGGCAACCTGAGGAGCAACCTGCTGCTATACCGGAACTCCTCTCTCTACTATGACACGAGCAAGCTGATGAGCACTCTCGATGCCCTGTCGCAAGATGTCAGTCTTCCTCTGGTGTGCCTCAGACTGAGCCCTCTGTGCCTCCAACATCTCGTAAAATAGTGTGAACATCTGTATCGCATCTGTCGGTACAGAAGGAGGAGGTGAAAGTCCCTCAGATACAGCCGAAATAGTCCTCTGAGTAGGAGGTGGACCCTCGAACGCAGCTGACACGCCAATCACCGGAGAAGTGACTAGTGCAGGCCCTCAGGAAGTCGCAGACCTCTCCGAAGCTGCTCTCCCCTGTTGTGATCTAGTCTTAGGCGGCATCCTGAGACAAAGCGAAAGAAAAGAATCAATATGGTACATGATATAAGATATTCAAAGGTAGGACAGTTAAAGATCAAATATCAATATCAAGGAAGAATAGTTAAAATGAATCAATAGAGTTTTTCCTAGATGTGATTGAGTATTCTCAGCCTATATCCTATATCCTGAAACAGGCTCGTAATAGCACTTAAAATAGAGCACCACTACGAATCACACTAATTGCGACCTCGAAGACCTGCATGGGCCACCACTAAAAATGTGTCATGACCCACACCCGGTGTAGGGATGCAAGTAGTGAACAATGCCCAGCCTACGCCACAACATCGGCGGTAGAACACCGTTTGGGTAAACTATCTATCAATATAAATATGCCACCAACAATATAAATATACTCAATCACATATCTAAGATGGAAATAAGCACGAATGTGATAAAAGAATAGAAGATTCAATATACAACTCATGAGATAAAATAATATTAAATGAGTCCGAGAAATACTAAAAGTAAGCTAGAGACAAATCCAGTATAAAAAGAATAACTATGATGCTACAAGTCCCGGGTCGTCTGTCTCAGTCAGGATAAGACCCTCCTGAGCCAAGGTCTCTGGCTCTAAGTCCATAACATCCTGAGGTCCGTAATGAGTGGGGTACCACTCCTTAGTGTCATCTGGGAAAAATATATCCAGTCAGAAAAGAAGCAAAGTACATCTCTAACAGCAGTTCTAATAAATGATATAAACTATGTAACAGTAAATAGATGTGAATATACAAGATGCAACATATAGATACAAGAGATATACAATAAATAAAATACTGGAAATAAATACAAGAATAAATAATATGGCAATGAACGAGAATACTAATGACTAAGTGAATGAGTACCAGCTTTAACATGTGATCGGCTTGGGAACTTGATACAAGATTAATGGCCTGGCTAATCATACGTGCGGTGTATGATTAACACTATTCAATGAACAAAACTTGATACAAGGAGGGTATGATCATATATCTATACTACATACTCTCCAACCTCGACTGGTATAGTAGATCCAACCATGGTACGTTATGATACGGGTTTCCACAAGAAGGGCGCTACTCTTCTCATGAACCAATGTCTATATATGTACAACAAGAACAAGAAAATAATGCTTGCATAAGATACACCATAAATACCAAAGAATAACATCTCATGAAGAGATCCGGATATACCAATCCGTGTAACCATCATGTCAAAAAATTGAGGATATCTACACAAGATACAAGAGACATAGAGGATATCATAAATAAGAAACTATCAGAGAATATACTCGCCTGAAATCCGGTGAATAGTATCACAGATGTCCGGTACGGTGCCTCGAAGACCTAGATAGGGAATATAATATTAATACAAGGTTTTGGGATAAAAATAAATTAAACTGGTCAACATCTAGGTCAAAAAGCCATTTCTAAGTCAAAATAGTCAAACTAGGTCAACCCTAAGTCAAACTGGTCAAACTATATTTTTTAGGTTGTATGAGTCTATCTCTCGGATATTGGGTCCATACACTATGCAACTAGGCCACAATAGCTAAACTAGGATACTAAGAACTCAATAGGATACCGTATCGCAAGATACACAACTCAATAGATATGAAAATATCACAATATGTATATACAATCAATATCATATATGCTAATTCTAATTATAAATGCTAAGTGGATACCTTGGCTTTGAACCAACGCGGTATCGCACCACTAAACCCCCATCTTGATACTCAAATCTAAATACCTTAAGTATCCCTCAATACCTTAACATTTACCTTGGTATCTCAAGGTAATGTCATCCTAGTATATACTAACTACCCAACTCAATTATATCTAACAACCATTATCTAATACAATTACTTACTAGCTATACTAACTACCAACTACTAAAGTATATATATATATATATATATATATATATATATATATATATATATATATATATATATATATATATATATATATATATATATATATACATACATACATACATACATATATAACTAGAGATATAAGTAGGTATGTATATATATATCTAACTACTAATTAAACAACAAGTACATATGCAAATAGATAACTAACTAACTAGATAACTTATAACTAGATATCAATAACTACTAACTATCAGATAACTAACCAACTATCAAATAACTAACTACCCTTTTACTAACTAAACTAGATAGGAATTTACTAACATACCTTGCTGAATCTCCTTGTTGATACCCTGCTGTTGTTGCTGCTACTGGAGACTGCTGCTGGCGTAGCTGCTGCTGCTGCAGTTATTTACTACCTCGAGCAGTGGCTTGCTGAAACTGCTGCTATAGTTGGTTGTTGTTGTTGCCTCGCTGAGCTGTAGTGTACGCTATGCACTGCCCGACCTCGCTGCTACCTGCTACTATTTCAGTTTTGATACGCTGCTCGATTCCCCTCTCTATCAACATACACATAACTATTTATACAGTCAAACACTCTCACACACCATAATACATAAACACATAACTATTTACCCTCATATATAGATATCCCTATATACATATAGATATGCCTATATATATATATATATATATATATATATATATATATATATATATCAACTTATATATACACTCACCTATACATATATATATATACAAACATAACCATACATATATATATATATATATATATATATATATATATATATATATATATATATATATATATATATATATATATATATATATATATATATATATACACCAACATACATATATAAACACATATACACATAGCTACATATATACACCTAGCTACATATACTTATGTATACAATATAATGTAGATACATATACATATACACAAGTACATATATACACATACACATCAATATGTATATATATACATATATATACATATGAATATATATATTACCAATAGCTATGAACAATGCAAATTGAATCTAGGAATAAAATCAAACAAACACGTGGAGTGCATCGCACCCGTATCACACTAGATCTATGATACTCATACGATACGAGTCCACCACACAACCAAACGTACCCCGAAGGACATGAGCAAGTCTAAAATAGTATATATGAACAATACGAAGAACCAATTACATATCTACGTGTCCGTCTCAAAATATGACATGCACAAAGTCCCGTGTCGAAGAAAAAAACCCCAAATCAACCCGTATCTCCAAATTATTTGGATACGGCCTACACATATCCAATTGTGGATACGACACTAGCCACAAATAATCAAACATATGTCAATTTGGTCTAATTGACCAATTGACAAATACAATATGTGTCAATCTTGGAATTCTCCAAAAATTGACACAAAATACATCATAACTTTCTTCATAGGCCTCCTATGAACCAAATTCCAATTCCTATGGGTAGCCTCATCTTATATGGTAGTTTTTAATAATTAAAATACAAATTTAGAGTCTACACAAAGAAGAAAAACTGAATTGTACCTATTGGGAGATGGATTCCTAATAAAACATCCAAAGTAGGTGAAATAAGCCTCAAACTTGTAGATCCTTGCTCCTACTTGTAGATCCTTGCTTCTTTCTTGTAGATCCTTACTCTACTAGCCTAAAATGGTGATTTGGAAAGGAATTGGGATGAAATTTGATATGGAAATGATAAAATTGGGAAGAGGGAATTCTAGATCTAGATTTGAAATTAAAATAAGGAGATAGAAATTTCCTCCCTCTATTTGAATAGGCCGGCCATCAAACCCCTTTTCCAAGTTTCTATGTAAAGTCTAAAATACCCCTTGGGGTCTCTCTGAAGAAATAATTAAGTAGGAAAGGTTCTAGTCTAATAGGTTTAATTTAATTAATCATCCTCCTAATGAATGGGCTTCTAATTGGGCTCAATTCTAACTAATTAAAAATGTTGGTCCATGAATCTAATCTAAACTAGTTAGGTCCACTAACACAAGCCAAAAATAATAAACTAACATCTAACAATAATTAAATAACATAATAAATAATTATTCAACTTGTATAATATTTAATTAATTAAGAAATAACCAAAATACCCTTCTCTAGAAAATGTGATAGTGACACATGGCCTGAGCAAACCCAAGAAGTATCTCACCAGAGGGGGTCATACCCAAAGATACTTCAAACAAAAAGATGAAGATATTAAAAAGGGACTTAAGTCAACATCCGAGACGCATAACAGATATGTGCATAGACAGAAAAACTCATGCACTTGGATAGCTTATGCGCCAAGTATTTCGACTGCATAAGACAATCGTTCTAAAACTTTGGCCCATATACTTTCCAGTACATAATGCAGAGTCATATAAGACAGCAATATCATGCGCATATATCCTATTGACACATATTCTTGTCAAAGCCTTGCAGCAAAGACTATATACGTCAGGAATAGAGTTTGGTCTGCACATGTTCTAGATGATTTCTCATCCATACGGCAGAGCCATGTATTGATTTACCCTTATTCTAGATAAATTCTTATCCATACAACAAATCGTACACAAGTGTCTCTGTGTTCAGAAGATCGACGCGCATGAAGGGTCATCTTCTCTAAAAGGTCCTACCCTCAATAGGCTTCTGGACATCAGGGTAAAACTTTAGGGCCTTATCCTGAGCCTCGACAGCCTTTCCTTTGCCTTTGATGGCCTTCTTCGTGGCAAAGGAGGAGGATGCTTTGGGAACCGTAGAACAAAAATTATAAGAACTGAGAATGAAGGTTTGAGAGAAAAAAGAGAAAAGCAAGGTAAAAGCTTTCTCTCTCCTACAATATTGCTATTTATAGGCAATGGCCTATGCATCATCTGCGGCTGTTTGCATATGGTATTAATGACAATGAATCTCACAAATGTCACATACACACTAATGACTGCCTCAATTTTCTTACACATACAGCTGATTCATGGTAATAAAGATGTCTCGATCCCCGTACTCAAATGACGACGATGCTTCAGGATTTTAAAAGAGAGATTAAGTCGGTTTAAAAACCCGAAATGATTTATTAAATCGTACGAAGATCAAGGAAGATCTGACAGCCTGAAAGATTATCTATGCGGCAAGCTCCTTTGCGACTTAAATACCTATGCGCCAGATTGTTATTCATGCTCCTTTGTTCAAGTTTTGAAAACTTTGAAGGGGGTCATATAAAAGCATTGAAAATATTTAAGTCCATGCACCTCAGACAATTATGCATCTAATGTAAGAAATATCCTAATTCATTAAAGTCAGGCCGCATACACCCAATTGTAACACTATGCGACATGCGATCGTCAACCAAAACAAAGAAGAGTTTTACACTATGTGGCAAAGGCAGTTATGCGACTGACATCCTAGCCGCATACGTCTGACACATCATTAATTGCTCTGGATGCTTCGAAATTAGTGCAGACGATGGTTACTAGACAAACGCCATTTATTACGTCATCGTCATAATTATTTTTTGTTAGTAAACAGTTGTGCAGTGCCACATGTATGTATGAAAATTTTCTATGTGACATCAACTCTTCAATTGGAAGTGATCGTTATGAAGACGAAGGGACAGTTATGTGTATTAAATACATTGATGGCACATACGTTACAATAATAAATCGTATTAATTTGGATTTTTGAATTATTTTATAATTCATGCCATGTGTCAAGTCGATCGGGTTATGCTCCCACGTTCAGATCCGAATTATGTGCCTTATTTATTAAAAGAAACATATGCGGCCAGCCCAATCTTATGCGCAGCCCAATCTTATGCGCTAGAGCCAGAAAGCAGTGACTTTTCAAATTCAGGGGCATGTAGTCATTATAGTAAGAATAACTATAAATAGCTGGAATATGTGCTTTCCAAACCCATTGAAAGCAGAGTATTTTTGAGCCCAATTGCTGTCATTCTTGCCAGTGAGCCACAAGTTAGAAACTTTTCCACCTTTCTAATCTTTGTGTTCAGTTAGTCAACGAGTAAATAAGTAGACCGGAGACTTGATATCCATCACTATATTTTCCAGATTCTCTTTTGTACTTAGAATTCTCCGTGTTAGGTTTCTTATTGTACTCTCTTTGTAATTTTTGCAATAAAGTTTAGATACTGAACTTTTTGTGTAATGTCTACAAATACGTATATAACCCAATCATGAACCTCGATAAACCGCTCAAGTATGAATCAAGACAACCCGTCGATGTGCACTAACTATAGTGTCAAAACAGTAGCAAAAAATGGTACATACATAATAACATTTATAATGTAAGGGTAAATTCATAGTTGTAATGTACTTGCTGGTCGTCCTGAGTTGTTGGTACCAGTCAGAATCTATATCGGAGTCCAAGTCTAAGTCCAAGTAACCTATTTTATGATTTTACAATCTCAATAAGTGAAATGAAAATAATATCAATCCTATCTACTTGGTTATTAGGTTTCTAGGTCATGTTACTCTACCACTTGGGTTGATACTTAATTTTGGGGTTTCTAGGTTCATTACCTATCTTGATATATCACTAATACCTAGCTTGATATAATATATAACTAATCTCTTTGGTCATATATATATATAGGATAAACGGGATAATATACATATACTAACTAACTCAAGTATCTTAGTTTCATATTAATACTCACTCACCTAGCTATTATTTTTATAGATATTAACGGTATCCTAGATATTAACACTTGGCACTCTAATACTACACTTACCAACTGGTACCATACTTACACTTGCTCTTTATATAGGATACCTCACTAAAATTTACCTTGAAACTTACCTCCACACATATCTACACTTGTACACTTGACGCACACCCTCAATTAAACAAACTTATCTCACTTTTTTACTCCAACTCTGACACACCCTGGTTTCAAAACCCTTGCACCCTAATTTCTGTGAATGGGAACCCCTGTACACTCCATCTACACTGATATATGTTGGGAACGAAAGTGCGAAAATCGTTCCCCAAACCAGAGAGTACCTGCGAGAGAACCGAGCAAACGCATAAGCCAAAAACTCCAAACACAAATCGCAGACACAGAAATTTTTGACGTGGAAAACCCTTGCGGGAAAAACTACGGGACGATCGGAGTCCAACCTTGAAAAGCCTCCACTAATGGAATAAGAAATAAACTGACTCCTTACAAACTTCTCAAAATCCAAACGGATCACCACAACTCTTTTGGAACAGAAAATAGATTATAACCACGAAGAAGGAAGACAACAAGAAATACTCGAAACTAATCTCTTTCTTCGAAACGGCCTCCAATCCTTCTTTCTTCTCTACAATCTTGCAATGGCACTCTTGCCTCCTTTTCTCTCCTTGTTGTTATGTTTTTTTTTAGAGATAGAGATATTTTAGGGCTAGGAGACACATATATATAGCCTCAAACCGACAACTAGCAGTCTTATTATAGATAGAAATATCCAATCCAAATCTATTGACATATTCCTATTATATGTAGGAATATCCAATCTAAATCTATTAAGATATTCCTATTATATTTAGGAATATCTAATCCAAATAAATTAAGGTATTCCTATTATATGTAGAAATACTCAATCCTACTATGGAGTATTTTCCACATAGGTTGGAAACCCCATCCACTCCAACAAATCTTTCCTTTCACAACTATGTGGAGGGAGTCATCATCCTGATGATTCGCCTGCAGTACTCAAACTTTTCCCTTGGTAGAACCTTTGTGAACATATTTGCTCCATTGTCATCTGTATGAACCTTCTCAAGCGTCGCTTCCTTCTTGTTAACCATATCCCGTATCTAATGATACCGGGTATCAATGTGCTTGGGCCGGCTATAAAATATCTGGTTCTTCACAAGGTGAATAGCACTCTGACTATCACAAAGCAAAGGATACTTCTCTTGCTTTAGCCTAATTTCCTGCAGCAACTTCTTTATCTACAACAACTCCTTGCAAGCATCCGTCGTCGTAATATATTATGCCTTCGTCGTCGATAAGGCAACACACTTATGTAAATATGACTTCCACGATACTGCTCCACTAGAAAATATTATCACATAGCCCAAAGTCGATCGCCTTGTCTCTATATCTCTATTTATATCAGCATCGGTATATCCAACCAGCTTTGGCTCATCACCACTAAATAAAAGTCTTCAATCGGTAGTACCCTGAAGATATCGTAGAATTCACTTGAACCCACTCCAATGTACCCTTCCAGGATTAGATGTGTACCTGCTAACTGTGTCGACTGTATGAGCAATGTCTGGCCTCATACATACCATAGCACATATAAGACTCCATACGGCTGAGGCATATAGAACTCGCTTCATATCTTCCTTCTCGTCCTCGGTAGATGGACACTACTCCTTAGTGAACTTAAAGTGAGCCGTAAGGGTGTTACTCACTTTCTTTGATTCGTCTATCCAGAAACGCTAAAGTACCTGGTGAATGTACTTCTTTGGGGACAAGTGTAGCAGCTTGGACTCTCTCTCTCTCTCGGCTGATCTCTATCCCAAAAATAGTCTTCGCTACACCCAAATCCTTGATAGAAAAGGCCGCGCCTAGTTGGTGCTTCAACTCTGTTATCCTGGTGGCAGTCTGACCCACCAACACCATGTCATCAACATAAAGAAACAAAATAATAAAATCATCCTCGGCAAAGTATCTTACAAACACACAGTGGTCTAACGTCATCCGTGCATAGCCATGCTCCCCCATAAATGACTCAAACTTTCTGTACCACTGCCTCGGAGCCTATTTCAGATCATATAAGCTCTTCCTCAATTGGCAGACCAAATATGACTTGCCCTTCTCACAGAATCCCTCTGGCTGCTCCAAGTACAATATCTCCTCAAGATCACCGTGGAGGAATTCCGTCTTCATGTCCATTTTCTCCACCTCCAAGTCAAAACTGGCTGCCAATGCTAGCACCACCCGTATATACGACTGCTTGACGACTGGCGAAAAGATCTTATCATAATCTACCCATTTTCGCTGACAGTAGCCTTTAACTACCAACCTCGCTTTGTATCAAAGGCGAGTAGCATCATCTGTCTGCTTCACTCTGAACACCCATCGATTCTTCAAAGCCTTCTTGCCCTTTAGCAACCGCACCAGATCATAAATAGAGTTGGCCTCCAAGGAACTCATCTCCTCCTGCATGGCCTACATTCACTCCTGCCTGTGTTCGTCTTCCATAGCCTCTGAGAAACTTTTGGGTTCTTTCCCGTCAGTCAGTAGCATATACTCACCCAGTGAGTATCTCGAAGATGGTCGACGCCCTCTATCGCTCCTCCTTAATAGAACCACTGGTGTTGGATGTATATCTACAGCCTCCTCCCCTCTAGGAACTGCCTCCTCGGCATGCTCATCCTTCTGAGGGTCACCCTGGCCACTATCAGCAGACTGATGATCAAGGTTGGGAGCAACTCCATATACTGGATCCACCATAACTGGATCCTCTGCGATGTCCTCTGGAAACTGCTCAAAGCGACATGACTCTAACTCAGGCAATTCCTCAGCCTCAAAAGGCATCTCGAAATCCTGAGTGTTGGTCATTGTCTGATCCTTGACGAATACCACGTCCCTGCTTCTGTAGATCTTTCTTCTCACTGGATTGTAGAGTCTATAACCAAACTTATCCCGACTGTAGCCGACAAAGATGCACCGCCTCGCCTTTGGATCAAGTTTGGATCTATCATTTTTTCGTACATGCACGAAGGCCTTACAACCAAACACTCACAAGTAATTTATGACATCTCTTTGCCGTACCATACTTTGTCATGCACATCACCCTGCAAAGGAGCACTAGGAGATAAATTAATAAAATAAGAAGCTGTGTAAATTTTCTTACCCCAATAGTTGTCTGGCAAGTTTGCTTCTGACAACAAACTCTACACCATCTCCATTAGTGTTATGTTCATCTGCTCCACTACATCGTTGAGCTGCGATATCTTTGGTGGAGTCTTCTGGTGTCGTATCCCTTTCTCTCTGTAATAAGCATCAAAGGGACCGATATACTCGCCGTCATTGTCCGACCGAACACAAAGCAGCTTCTTGCCCGTCTCCCTTTCAACAGAGGACTAAAACTCCTTGAAATTGGGCAGCACCTGATCTTTGGTCTTTAAGGTATAGAACCAAATCTTTCTGGAATAGTCATCAATAAATGTTACAAAATAAGAAGCACCACCAATGGATTTTACCTTCATAGGACCGTAGACATTCGAGTGAATCAACTCGAGCAACGTCGGCTTCCTTGAACTTGGGTAACTTTGGAAAGACACCCTATTTTGCTTCCCCGCCAAACAGTGCGTGCACTTCCCCAACTTTTTAGACTTTAGCCCTGGAATCACCTTCCTATTCACCAAGTATCTCATCCCCTTCTCGCTGATATGGCTGAGCCGTCTGTGCCATAACTCAGTAGACGCATTAGTAGCTGCGTTAACCTCATGTGCCCCCTGTGTGCTCCGTTCCATAAAGTAGAGTCCGGACCTCTTTCTTCCTTTGGAAATTACCATCGAACCTCTGGAAAGCTTCCACTGATTATTCCCGAAGAGATTGAAGAAACCCTCGTCATCCAACCTTCCAACCGATACCAGGTTAAAACGGATATCAGGGATATGACAAACATCTTTGAGAACAAGAACCACACCTGTCTTTTTCCTCAAATGCACATCTCCAATAGCAACCGCCTTCGACATATCTCCATCGCCCATCTTCAATTCTCCACAGTCGCCTGTTATGTATGTAGCAAATAATGCCCTATTGTGAGATACGTATGCTGAAGTACCTGAGTCCACCAGCCAAGAGTTGTCATCGCAGGCGAGGTTCATAACTACCTCATCACTTACAATGATCACGTTGCCTCCATGTGTCGAGGTCGCCGTTGTAGTATTCTCACTTTGCTTCCCCTTATCGGCCTTCTTCTCTCTCTTCTAAGTGAAACAGTTTCGCTTGATGTGGCCCTTCTTGCCATAATGGTAAAACTCCGAGTTCTCGTACCGACCCTTGGACCTTTCCCTACTTTTGTCTCTGCCACCGCCTGGACTCCTACTTTTATCCCTTCCACGGCTCTCTGAAACAAGAGCCTGTGAGTGGGATATGGATAACGTGCCCTGAGAACATTTTCGTATCTCTTCATTCAGTACCCTGCTCTTAGCAAACTCTAGACTGACCACGCCTTCCGGAGTAGAAGAGATCATAGACACTCGTACGGTCTCCCACGAGTCTGGAAATGTACACATCAACAATAGTCCTTGACCCTCGTCATCGAACTTGAATCTCATCGAGGATAGCTGGTCAACAACGCCCTGAAACTCACTCAAGTGATGCGTAATAGACTTCCTATCTTTGTACCTCAGACCCATCATCATCCGGATCAGGAACAATTTATTTACTCCGGTCTTTTTCGTATACAAATATTCCAGCTTATCCCATATTGTCGTCCCGTGCTCAATACTGGCAACGTGGTTGTACATGTTTTCGTCAACGAACTGCCTGATGTACCCACACACCTGTATATGCTCAAAATTCCAGTCCTCTTCGGATTTGTCACTGGGCCTCTCGGAAGCAAATACCGGCAGATGCAGCTTCTTGACAAATAGTAGATCCTTCATCTTGCTCCTCCAGTAATGATAGTTGGTACCGTTCAAGTTTACCATACGCACCATCTTTTCTTCCATCTCTCCTTCCTGGTTTGCTTGTCAACTTCTGACACCGTTCTGAAATTCCAGAACCTGGCTCTGATACCACTTTGATGGGAACGAAAGTAAAAAAACCGTTCCCCAAACCAGAGAGTACCTGTGAAAGAACCGAGCAAAATGCACAAACCAAAAATGCCAAACACAAATCACAGACACAAATATTTTTGACATGAAAAACTCTTGCGGAAAAAACCACGGGACAATCGGAGTCCAACCCTGAAAAGCCTCCATTAATGGGATAAAAAAAATACACCGACTCCTTACAAAATTCTCATCGATCCAAATGGATCACCACAACTCTTTTGGAACAGAAAATAGATTATAATCACGAAGAAGAAAGATAACGACAAATATCCGAAACTGATCTCCTTCTTCGAAACGGCCTCCAATCATTCTTTTTTTTCTCTCCAATGTTGCAATGGCACTCTTGCCTCCTTTTCTCTCCTTGTTGCTATATTTTTTTTTAGAGAGAGAGATATTTTAGGGCCAGGAGACACCTATATATAGCCTCAAACCCACAACTAGCATTACTATTATAGATAGGAATATCCAATCCAGATCCAAATCCAAATCCATTAACATATTCCTATTATATGTAGGAATATTCAATCCAAATCCATTGAGATATTCCTATTATATTTAGGAATATATAATCCAAATAAATTGAGGTATTCCTATTATATGTAGAAATACTCAATCCTACTTTGGGGTATTTTCCACATAGGTCTGGAATCCCACCCACTCCAACAATATACTCCTGAATATACCTACATTCTGTTGCACAATGGTTTCAAAGTTATATTCCTTTACCCTAATTTGTGATACATACATCTCATGTCCTTATACACAGATTTCTACACCTATACTCAATACAAATGACACTCTTCCATTGACACACACATGATTGAACTTGTAGCCCCACACCTACACACTCACTCATGGGCACTAGCGCACACACACAAGATACTCTATGCATCTAAGTTATACACAACACACACATGCTTTTACCCCCTTCGTTGTGCACTGCACACTATATCACCTTAGACACTCTGAGCACACTGTACAATGGTGCAACAGCACCTGCTATTGCTCGAGTGCTCTGGTCATGTACTACACAGACCCCCATCTATTTGTTGTGCCTGCTGCAGGTTGCTGGAGGCAATTGATGCTGCAACATGTAGCTCTTTTTGTTGTTGCTGCTGCTGATGCAGAATTCCCCTCCCTCCTACTACTAGAACTGATATTGATGCAGAATCCCCCTCCCTCCTACTATACACACACGCACGCACACACACACACACACACACACACACACACATACACACACACACACTAACGCTCTCCTAACACACCTACACACACACATACTAATGCTCTCCTAAAACACCTAAATCATATGCCACATTAGGATAAACACTATGATACACTTACCCACATACCCTCACATTATGTTCACTGACATGGACCTACTAGTACTTAACACTGGACACTATATTTGTTACTTACACACACTGATACTCTTTTCGTAGTAGTGCATCCATACCCATGCCACAAACACTCATGGACTTCTGATATACTGGTACCCCAACCCAATACTACATATATATGGACACGATTTATGCTCCCTCCCTCGAGCACTACTAATTGTAGTTCATAATTTTCAGTTATGGCTTAAATTTCAAGTTGGCAATTCTTTGGTGACTATTGATAAGTTACAATGGAGTATTCCCAAATGCTGAACCTATAATCACTAGTATCCACCAAAAACTACCAAGGTACTGATATATATAAGTACCGGACTGTTGTGCACACCCTGCACTACTAGACTAAGCATCTACACACCCCCACTCGTATGCACAGTTATGATCATTTCCAGACACACACACACACACACACACACACACACACATAGATACACTTAGCTCTAGGACATGAGCAAACTTGTGCTTGGGTTCTGCACATTCCTGCCATAGACACATACAATCACTCATACTTATACTAGACATAAGTATTTTTTTGTTCAGTGTCAGATGTTAACAATCCTAGATTTTTGCAGCCTCTACTGAAACTCTGCAAACACACTAGAATAGTGCTCTGGTATGTGCTGCAACTACATTCTTCAGCATGCTGCATTGCTTTGGCTTCTGTAGAATTTTCTCTATACTGGGTTTTTATACTTCAAGATACACCTCTATACTTGATAAACACACACACCAATCCTGCACTCATGTTTTGTGCTAAAGCCCAGCAGCTGTTACTGCACTACTGATAACACACCCTTGCCCCCAATTCATATACTGCATAATTTCCAAATTGACACTGGACAGTGCACCATGCACTGATACATGAAGGCATCCTTACACTTACACATATACAACCACACACCAATACCAACTGTTACTAATGAAACCCATATATATGTATATATTCTAACCTACATAATTTTTATCATAACTAAATATAGATTTGACACTTATAAGCCCAAATGTATACGACCATCTAAATTAACCATGCGTATCCTAAAGTATCTCAACACAACCACCATGTATCCTAAAGTATCTCAACACAACCACCATGTATCCTATTTAGGATACATGGACACAAGCACAACTCAAATAGGACACAAAAATATCTTTGGCGATACAACACAAATACTTGGTGGACAGAATTCATACTTATACCAAATTGACCAAAAAAATCATAATTTTACCATAACACATACGTACGACGTATTTATGAATAGCAATTCACAAGTAGTATATATATATATAAGTCACAAGTCACAGGGTATAACTAAATCTCCATAGGTAATCTATATCTCATCCACGACAGATAAATATCAACTAAATCCAACAGATAATGATGAATGTAAATACGAAAGATTCAAGTTCATCAAGAATTTAAAGACGTCCGGTGGAGACAAATCTACTACTAGTAGACAAAAAATAAAAGATAAGAAAATAAAACTAACTCCATGCTAGAAAGTAAACTAAGCATTTATAGGGCCATCTACTGTTGTCGTACCCTCCTCTGGTGTCGGTCCGTAAATCTGCGAGTACTCCTCGTCTTCTAAATCTGGAGAACAAATCCAGGTCCTCAGGGAATATAACAAGATACACAAAAATAATACGAGCCAACAAGTAATAGTATGTATGAAAGGCAGCAAGAAAATATATGAAGACAATCTAAGATAGTGGAATGCCATAGAGAAAAGTGATACTAGACGTGGCTACAAATAAATTAAATTTTTCTAGAGAGTGTAGCCAATGCAAGAGTTTTCCAATCTATAGAAAATCTCAATTTTAGTTCAATACAAGAGACTCTCAATCGAGTATGGTCAATGTAGAAAATCCTAGTATCAATATCCTCTCCTAAGAGAACACAAAGGTCAAGTAGTGCTCACGTCAAGTCAGGTCAAGTCCAAGTCAAGTACGAGTAATACGGGAATACAGTATCACGTCAAGTCATACACACAAGGTGGAGCATATATCAAATATGTGATAAAAAAGTAGAGATGAGCAGCATATATGGAATCAATAAAGAAGTATAATGAACCATGTACAAGAACAGTAAACATGTACAGAAAAATAGACATAAACAAGAACGAGCAAAAGTAAACATGCATAATAATACACAAGAGTTGGCAAGATATCTTGCCTACTCCAAAAAAGGATGAAGTCGTAACTCAAGACGTCGTCCGATCTATCCGTCACATAAATTAAACAAGTTAGATCTACAAAAGTGGTTGGATAGGTTTTATAGTCTTATCTATTTTAATTTTGAATAAAATAAAATAGAATACTAATTTAATTTAATTATATTCTAATTTTAAGGCTAACCCTAGATTTCGGTTTAAATAAAATCAATTTTACGAATTCGGGATCCGTAGCACACAAATTGAGGCATTTTGTTGACCAAAAAGTCAACCAACACAAAACCAAGATATGTGTGTAAAATTCTATAAATTTTAGCGCTACATAACACTTGAATTGACGGTTTTACCAAATCTCGAACCAGTAAAGAATTATCGTCCATATAGCGCACATATTACAGTTTTTGGTGGTTTTCTAGTTACTTCTAGGTTGTACAAATTTAAAAGAATATTAACTATAATATTTAATTTTAAAAATATATATTTATATTTTATCATGTCAGCTTTTTGAAACATGAAATGGATCATGATTCCGAGTTCGGGATCTCCCGGAAGCTCAAAAATATCGAAACATGTCAGATTTTGGACAACTGACACTTCACAAATTTTTTAGAAATTTAGGTTCAGAATTTATAAAAATAAATTAGGTATTCAGAAACTATACCTCGAGATGGTTCCAACATAAGAAACGGTGACGCATTTGGAGTTCGTAGATAGGAGATATGGTCTTTCCAAGTCGTCAAAACTTCTAAAAAATGAGGTTGAATTTATGACGAATTTGGGCTATTTTTGGACGAAAAATGGAGGAGCATGGGGAAGAAAAAGATGAAATTTGAGTTTATTTCATAAGTTTAGTAGGTATTTATAATGGTGGAGACTACTTAATTTGAATACGGCTAGGATTGTCTAATTTGGATAGGATTATGATAAGTTCAAATAAGGATAGGATATGAATGAAATTGCTTTCCTAGTAGACTTAGGATTATGATTAATTTAAAATAGAGTTTGAATTTATCTCAATAATTTATAATCTTAAATATAATTAAAGATAATACAAATAATTTATATCTAATCTTATTTACATCTATTAACACTAAATTAACATCTATCTAATATTAAGACTATATATATAACACCAAATAAATCAAAAATAATTCCAAAAATCTAAATAAATTTCTTAAATTTTTAAATAAATTATTAAAAATATATTAAATGTTTAAACCTAAAATAAATGTTTGGTAGGAACAACATGCAAGTATGGTCTCACAGTAAATCGTAGAAGCCCTAAAAAATTACGTTTTCTAGGTATAATTACCCAAAAATTCTAGAAAAATTCAAAATAAAAATTCTAAAATAGCTTGAAAATTATTATAAATAAGTATTTATATAAGTAATTAAATCAAAGAAGTTATTTCTAATTAACCAACAAAATAGTAAAAAAAAATCCAATAATTTAATAAGATATTAAATTAAAAATTAAAAATTAGAGAGTTTACATTCTACCCACTTACAATAATTTTTTCCTCAAAATTAAAAATAAATTATATTCATAATAATTCACTATAGTCATTAACACTTCATTGCAAGTAGCAGTTCTTTTTAAAAGGTTATGGTGAGTCATCCTAGCACTTTTCTTTCTTATCGTTTATACACTATTTTTTTTATCCCTTAAAATCATCTCCACTACCCAACTTATAAGAACTCAACTAATAGTATAATTGACCAATGAAGCATATATACCTAGTACAAGTCACCTTCTTAACATCTATCAAGCACGAAAGGAAAGATAAGATTGACGTTGTGAAAGGATCAAGCAAGATGTAATTCAAGCAGTCAAATGAGAATTCGAAACAAAATCAAGGAAGGTGATTTAAATAAGTGGATGAGATTATATACTCTAATCATATTCGCAGGCTTACTCGGTATAGTAACATAACCGAGACAATATATTCTTGAACTGCATGGGCCACTACAAAAATATATCACGCACCAGTCCCAAAATACATAGGACTAGAAATACGTGAGCATACCAGCCGTATGTATATGACAACTCCAATATATGAAAATTATAACACATACGTACGTTGTATTTATGAATAGCAATTCACAAGTGGTATATATATAAGTCACAAGTCATAGGGCATAACTAAATCTCCCCAAACAATCTATATCTCATCTACGACAGATAAATATTAACTAAATCCAACAGATAATGATGAATGTAAATACGAAAGATTCAAGTTCATCAAGAATTTAAAGACGTCCGGTGGAAATAAATCCACTACTAGTAGATAAAAAATAAAAGATAAGAAAATAAAACTAACTCAATGCTAGAAAATAAACTAAGAATTTATAGAGCCATCAACTGCTGTCGTACCCTCCTCTGGTGTCGATCCGTAAATCTGTGGGTACTCCTCGTATGCTAAATTTGGAGAAAAAATCCAGGTCCTCAGGGGACATAACAAGATACACAAAAATAATACGAGCCAACAAGAAATAACATGTATGGAAAGCAGCAAAAAAATACATGAAGATAATCTAAGATAGTGGCATACCATAGAGAAAAGTGATGTTAGACGTGGCTAATAATAAATCAAATATTTCTAGAGAGTATAGCCAATGTAAGAGTCTCCCAATCTATAAAAAATCTTAATTATATTTCAATGCAAGAGACTCCCAATCGAGTATGGTCAATATAGCCAATCCTAGTATCAATCTTCTCTCCTCAAAAAATACAAAGGTCAAGTCTTACTCACGTCAAGTCAGGTAAAGTCCAAGTATAGTATGAGTAATACGGGAACACAGTATCACGTCAATTCATACACAAAAGGTGGATCATATATCAAATATGTAATAAAAAATTAGAGATGAGCAGCATATATGGAATCAATAAATAAGCATAATAAAACATGTACAAGAAAAATATACATAAATAAGAATGAGCAAAAGTAAACATGCATAATACTGTACAAGTGTTGGCAAGGTACCTTGCCTTCTCTGAAAAAGGATGAAATCGTAACTCAAGACGTCGTCCGATCTATCTGTCAGATAAATTAAACAAGTTAGATATACAAAAGTGGTTGGGTAGGTTTTCTAGTCTAATCTATTTTAATTATGAATAAAATAACCTAAAATACTAATCTAATTTAATTATATTCTAATTTTAACTCTAACCCTAGATTTCGGTTTAAAGAAAATTAACTTTACGAATTTGGGATTCGTGGCACGCAAATTGACACGTTCCGTTGACCAAAAAGTCAACCGACACAAAACCAAGATTTATGTGTGAAATTATGTAAATTTTAGGGCTACATAACGCTAGAATCGACAATTTCAACAAATCTCGAACCAGTAAGAAATTATCGCCCATATGGCGCACATATTATAGTTTTTGATAATTTTCTAGTTGCTTCTAGGTCGCACGAATTTTAAAGAATAGTAAACTATCATATTTAATTCTAAAAAAAAATTATATTTCATCATATCAGCTTTCAAAAATTTAAACGAATTGTGAGTCCGAGTTCGGGATCTCCCGGATTCTCGAAAACACCGAAATGTGTCAGATTACGGACAACTGGCACTCCACAAATTTTCCAAAAAATTATGTTCAGAATTTATGACAATAAATTTGGTATTCGGAAACTATACCTCAATATGGTTCCAACACAAGAAACGGGGATGCATTTGGAGTCCGAAGATAGGAGATATGGTCTTTCAAGTCGTCAAAACTTCTTTAAAATGAGGCTGAATTTATGACGAATTTGGGTTATTTTAGGACAAAAAAATGGAGGAGCTTGGGAAAAAAAAGATGAAATTTGTGTTTAGTTCATATGTTTAGTAGGTATTTATAATGGTAGAGACTACTTAATATGAATACGGCTAGAATTATCTAATTTGGATAGGATTATGATCAATTCAAATAAGGATAGGATATAAAAGAAGTTGCTTTCCTAGTAGACTTAGGGTTAGGATTAATTTAAAATAGAGTTTGAGTTTATCTCAATAATTTATATTCTTAAATATAATTAAAGATAATACAAATAATTTATATCTAATCTTATTTATATCTATTAATACTAAATTAGCATATATCTAATATTAAGACTATATATATCCAAATAAATTCTAAATAATTCTAAAAATCCAAATAAATTTCTTAAATTTCCCAATAAATTACAAAAAAATATATTTAAATATTTTAACCCTAAAATAAATGTTTGGTAGGAACAACTGCAAGTATAGTCTCACAGTAAATCATAGAAGTCCTAGAAAATTATGTTTTCTAGTTTTAATTACGCAAAAATTCGAGAAAAAACCAAAAAATTCTAAAAAACCCTGAAAATAATTCTATATAAGTATTTATATAAGTAATTAAATCAAAAAAGTTATTTTCATATTAACCAACAAAATAGCCAAAAGAAATCCAATAATTTAATAAAATACTAAAATAAAAAAATTAAAAATTAGGGAGTTTATATAATCCCACACATATGTTGAACCAACTAACACCCCCTCTCCATGTGTCACGACCCACACCAGGTGAAGGAGCAGAAGTATGTGGGTACGTCCAGCCTACTCCGCAGCATCGACGGTAGAACGATGTCTAGGTCAAGACTATCTAGCTAGCAAACTCACATAAATATCCAACTCTGTAAGGAGAGAATGATATAACAATATAATATGAAATACTCAATCACATAACTAAAGTACGATAAGATATCAAAAGAAGAATCCAAAACACAACCACGAGGTCTAAACAACAATACAAATTTAAATTTCAAACAACAACATCCAAATCTCAAATATATGCCGAAAATAAATTCGGTACCAAAATGCTAAAAGGAACTAACTAATATAACTAGTGATTCCGGCTAGACCTCCCGGCAATCACGCCTGAGCTACATGGTACATATCTTCTACTCCCTCTCGTGGTCTGTAGAAAGTCAGACAACAACCCTCTAAATAGTTATCTGGAAAAATAGATCCAGTCAGGATGGAACGAGCACACCTCTAACAGCAGTTCCAGTTAATTGATAATGATTATAAATAGTAAATAGCGAATGTAATACAAGACAAGAAAATAGTAAACATATATCATAATATAGCAATAAAGAAAGAAAGGTAATAGTTTGCTAATGTCATACGACGTTGTTTACAGGATTAATGTCATACAACATTGTCTACAAGGTTAATGTCATACGATATTGTTTACAAGGTTATTATCATACGACATTGTTTACAAGGTTAGTGTCAAACGATATTGTTTACAAGGTTAGTGTCATAAGACATTGTTTACATTGTTAGTGTCATACGACATTGTTTACACGGTTAGTGTCATACGACATTGTTTACAAGGTTAGTGTCATACGACATTGTCTAATGTTAATATCATACGATAATAAGAGAAAAAATAATCTGAATATGCAAGTAACATCTTATGACTGAGGATCTATTTATACTAATCTGTGTATCATTGTGTCAGAATCAAGTATAATATTTCTAAATACTTGTATTATAGTAATTATCAAATAATAAAAACTATCAGAGATTGTACTCACCTGGAATCCTGTGTTGAATATCAACAATTTTCGTATCGGTGCCTCGAAGACCTAAATATGAATTTCCAAGTCAAAATAGTATTTTGGAATTATAAACATGCAAAACTAGGTTATTTCGAAGTCTCTAGGTCAAAGTAGGTCAAACTGGATCAAATACCTAGGTTTTCTAGGTCATACTAGTTAGATATAATATACTAATCATCTTAAATATACTATATAGACTCTTATATATCAATATCTAATAGTATCTAATGATAACTTAGTCTACGACTTGGTACCTACCCATAACCGTAATTTTTAACTGCATATCCTTATCCTTAACAATTATCTTAACATATAACTATTCCCTTAACCATTTACCCATATCTAAATACTAGTACCTTAACTCCACTTTCATACCTTAGCACAACTCCATACCTATTGGTAACATAATATCCACATACAATTCAAATTCTAATACCTACCTTGATACTACCCTTACCTTGGTATTTGGTATCTTGATACCAAAGTATCACCCCATATTTACTTACACTAAAGACTCAACTAATATTCAACCTTACTCTCATCCAATGCTTTGTCTTCCCCTCCTTACTCTAAACTGAACCTGAACCCCATGGCCTATATCACCCATTGGTACACCTACAACTGATACTGCTAATACCCAACTGATATCATTCACCCATAAACCTATACACCAAGTCACCGCCCTTCACATACTGGTAAACCCAACACTACCTACTGCACACTGCAGAGCCCAACCCAAACACACACACACACACACACACACACACACACAGACCCAGGTACTATCTCCTACAACACTTGCACATTGCTCACCACTGTTACATAGAGTATCTCATACTAAATAGGCTTCCTCACATTAGTACCTACCTGGCCCAAAGCTTAGTGTCCTACAACAAAGTCAACACAACTGAGCATCATTCATACCCAACTGCAATGCAGTTCACTTTCATCCTACAACTTCACTCATACCACCTATACCCATTAGTGTACCTGGGTGATCTTATCTACTGATACTCTCAGTATCAGTTCCCCATATGAATACTATACTCAAGCAACATGTTTCAATCTTGATACCAACACCCTCAACCATCACTATACCAACACCATATCAACAACAATACATAGACCAGCCTCCCTCACTCCCACACTACTGCTACTGCTGCTTCTATTCCCCTGGAACCTGAGCACACTCTCTCCATTCACACTCACTCTCTTCACTTGTACACCATAACCCCGTAATCTCTCTGATACTTTTGGTATCCAACCCCTGCATACAAGTACTCTGAAATTGAGTTCTTGAGTACTGACACCATCACACATACTAAATGCTAATACCATTCCAATCACTCCTTACCTGACACTACTACTCGAGCCACTACTATGCACCCATCTTACCTGACCTGCACCTAAAATGAACTGCACACCCTTGCCCGATCCTAAATGTTGCTCTAATTGGCTCAAAATAGTGCACTCAATGTTGCACACTCCAAATTTCCATAGTGATCTCAGTGTGCTGAAATACACACACATGTCATAGAGCCATCACCCCCCTCTCAATCGCCTACACACACAGATACCCATACCTCAGTCACTATTGTTCATTAAATGGGTACACTACAATCACTAATACCACTCCCCACACTAACATACTAACAGTCATATAACACTCCCACATTGCCTGTGTAGTGTACTCCAGGCAGTGCCCCTCACTTTATTTCCAACTCCCTGTACACAACCTTTTGCTCAACTCCCCTATCGTATAGTTCCAGACTGCAACACTTGTACTGCTTACTATCCGAGCCCCCTACCACATATCTATAACAGATGCTCAACATGCATTAGCCTCTATCTACTGCAACTTTACTGCTCCTATTGCTGCAAGCTTGCACTTGCATCTGCTGTTAATTCTCTGCAGGCCCGAGCACCTAATCACACCACTGCTGCTGCTGCTATATTGCTGCATGATACACCAATCAATCTAACATACACATGCACACCATACTTCTAGTCCTCCCACACCCCTCTAAACACAATACACTAACACTCATATGCACTCCAAAATATCAATGAACCAAACATCAAACAATTGGTGTGCACCACACAAATACCCATGATACTCATGATACCCTTGTTGTAATGGCCCACACCCGTATGGTGCATTACGCTGAGTCAGATTGAAATGAGACGAAGGTTTGGTTACATTTCAATAAAGTTGGATTTGGAAACAAGTATTGATTTGAGTTGGTTTTCTTGTGCAGATCACGTGCAGAGTTCAGTGGGATCATAGTATCACCTCGCAATGGGTTGAAGCATGGGTGTCATGCTATAGAACCAGGTGTTGATTAAAGCAGTGTGGAGGTAGCAGGATCTGGAGCGATAATACTGTCTTCCTTAGTTTGATTGGGTCAGATGATTTGGAGATCACGACCTTCTCGTACAGTCATACCAATTGAGTAGATCGTGCTTCGTATAGGACCACAGATTCAAGGAATCGGCCATAATGGCAAGGCAGAGTACTAGTAGATTCAACTAGGTGAGTGGACTCTATCCCTTTTCCTCTACTCCTTCATGCCTAATAAATAGAAAATACGTAATATCTTGGACACTTGGACTAGAAAATGGAAAATACCGCATTGTGGCGTGCATAGAGTGTGTGTCGTTGGATGTATATATTTGTGGCATTGAGTTGAGCTTTACGATTGGGACCATTGAGAATACTTTATCGAGCGAGTGAGTACGGGAATCAAGTTGGACTTTTTGTCAAGCAAGGTATACAGTTGTGGTTCGAAATCAGGCAACTGCATCGGAGGGCACATTATGCCACGAGGCTTTCGGAGTGAGTGGTGTTGCACCAATCGGAGCACTGCATTGAAAAAACGGTATGGTGCCTAGAGATGGATTATTTGAGAATAGTGCCTTGGGATATAATTTGAGAACGGATATGGAGAATCATTTTGGAACGGGGTGAGTATCGTTTGGTGGGACGAGATGTTGTATTCCTCGTTGTACCTACTTTCTTTGTTGTATGGTTACGGACAATCTGTTGCATGCTGGGTTTGGTTTCCTCGAACGGGATAGGCACCGGGGCACTGGGACCGTTCGGCCATGGAGAAAATATTTGAAAGTGATCTTGGAGCACGGTATAGCGAGACATACAGCTGAGGTGTTTCAACCTTTGGATGGATGGCATATTGCTTACTTAAACTTGTGTTTTGGTATGAGACATTTGTGGGAACTACAGTTGAGGCATTGAAACCAAATATAGTGGCAGAATACCCGTATTTGTTATATGTCCTTTATGTCTTGGCCAGTGACCTTCATATATATAGGAATCATTGAGTTTGATTATTTGAGTAGATGGCGGGTGGCCACCTTGCCTCGGGCAAGAGTGTGCATATCGAGGATGGATTGGAGACTTGGATTGTGGAGTGGTTCGATAGATTCATGCTTTACCTTTGTGATTTGGGTAGCCTGTTGCAGGCTTAGTATTTTGTACGAATATGAGATTGCATGCTAATGAGTTGCTTGATTTCAATGTGTAAACTGCTTTACATCTTTCCTTAATATGTCATGCCACTGCCATGAAATGAATCTAGGATTCAAGTAGAAAGATTATCATATAACTGTTTGCATTTACTATTTACTTAGTGTCGGTTTAGACGAGTGGGTTACCACGCTCACCAGTACGGCTGTCTACTAACCCACGTTTGTGGGCATTATTTCCAGGTACGCAGGTGTCGTTGCTCAGCTTGGATATACGGGACATGATGTATGGAATGATAAGTACCTTTGTGGGCAAGTAAGGGTAAGGGTATTATAAGCCATTATGGCATTCTCTTTTGTGGCATATTTGTTTGGAACTTTGAGAGCTTTGCTACGTATACTCTGATGTGTTCTTATTTTATAACAAGATATGGCTTTCACTGCAACTTGGTCATTTCGATGATAACCTTGACGTTTAACGTCATTAGCCTTGTACGAGCGTAACTCCAGGCTCCTACGGCATCACGTCCTAATGAGAACGATTGGCCTGCGGGAGTGTTGGCGTGGTAATTTCACGTCCAATGGGGACGATCGAGTTTACGGGAGATTGGGGTATGACAAATTGGTATCAGAGCGCCCAGTTCATTTCCTTGAATATTTTTTTTTGTTTATCACAAACTTTAAATAGCTTCTGCGTATCGATGGCTCTTGGCTCTACTCGTTGCCATATTGGATGTTCCATGCAATAAGTGTATATATTGTTGGTTGTGTGTGCATGTTGTTTGGTTGTATTTGTTTTCGTAGGATTTTAATAGAACCGTATAGCATCGTTTGGTGTTGTTGCATTCGTGCAGAAAGTTGGTTGGCGTTGTTGCATTTGTGAAGCAAGTTGAGAGTTGTCGTTGATTTTGGTTGGCTAGCCATTCGGAAGATTTTTGGTTGCATCAATGGAGTTGTTGTTTTGGCAGACGAGATTAGATATGTTGGCATGTTGTGAGTAGAGATATTGGAAAGATACAAATGTGTTGGATGAAATTTGAGTTTTGACTGGGAATATCAGAGAGATCATTGCACGAGTTGCTCGTGCAACGAATGTATTGAACAGTTTAAGAATAGTTAGGAGTATCGAGAATGGAACGTTGCACGAGTTTCTCGTACGATGAATGGGTTAAACAGATTTGAATAGTGACTTAAAATATTTGGAAGAGAAAGTTGCACGAGTTGCTTCTGCAGCGAAGGTGTTGAACGGCTAAAAAATAGTTGGGAGTATTGAGAATGGAATGTTGCACAAGTTGGAATGGAACGTTGTACGAGTGTACAATGAATGAGATCAACAGAAATGGAAGACGATTCGCATGTTGGCTGAATTTCGTGTCAGACTTTGAGTAAGCAATTGAGTTGTGAACGGCAGGATCACGCAGAATGGATAGCCCAACGGATGTTTGAGCGGTACAGAGAAAAAGGGTAATACGAGAATTGATTTGATTCTAAGTGGTATATGGTATACCACGTAGTGATCATGATGTTGGAGTGTTTGGATGGAAAAGCAATAGAATTTCCATAACAGATGCGGATAACGGAAGTACAAGTTTGGTTTTGCGTATCGACTGAGTTATGATTCAAAACTTGGAGCAAGCAAACGTGTGTTGTAATCGGCAGGATCACGCGGGATAGTTAGTTTGGAGTAGACATTGGTTGGTGCAGAGTAAACATAGTGCTGAGGGTGACTTGAATTCCTAAGTGGTATATTCTGCGCCACTAAGTGGGGTGCACGCTGAAAATATTCAGAATAAGATAAGTGATAGGTTTGCTCGTCACGGATGGACAAGTACGCGAGTTTTTCAGGAAGTGGTGCAACCGAGTTTGACCAAGGTATTCTTTGATGCGTTAAGTTCAAGCAATCAGGATTGGACTCGTGCTAAGGGAAGTTTTATTGGACGAGAATGGAACAAGTAATGGAATGAGTGTTTAGGATTCGAAGGATTGATGCGGACCAAGTATTGAAGCTATTATGAGATTGGCCAGACGAAAAGTTGAATATCAGAATTTTGCTTGAGCGATTTGGGAGTTCGGTGGAGCGTTCATCAATACAGAGGGTTGAGCATATGGAACAAAGCAATTGGTGCACACATGCGCAAGCGATGGATGTGTCGAAGAGTAGCGAGCACGAATAATAAATTTTGGTAACGCAAATGGAGCAATTGGTTGAGCCCTCTGCTGTTGCTGGGCCTGCCCTCTGCTGTTGTCCTCCAAAGTCATCGCGAAAGCTTGTCCGCATTCTTGAGGTGGTGCCCTCTGCTGTTGCTGGGCCTGCTGGAAGAGTGCTGCTCGAGGTGCCAAGGGTAGCCTTGGTTGATAACCTTCTGGTGCTGGTAGGGCTTGTTGGTTAACCGTTGGTGCTCTTTCTCGACGCTTAGGGCATTCCCTTAATAAATGCTGACTGGATCCGCAAGCTAAACATAATTTCCTTTTGCGTCTGCACTGGTCCTCAGTATGGCCTCGCCTGCGACCATATGGACAGATAGGTAGTGCCTGTGGAGATGCTTCTGGTGGCTGGTGTATGTGAGGTCTCTTTGCGACTTCTTCCTGTGGTGCTCCGGCTGGAGCTGATGTGGACGATCGCTTCAGACTGATCTCTCTTCTGGTGATGTGCTCCATGCGTCGGGCTGCAGCAAGGACGTCCGGGTAAGATGTAGGTGCAACGGATCCAATTAGTTTCTGTAGCTCAATGTTTAGTCCGTCGAAGAACTTCTCAGCCTTCTCTTCTTCTGTCGGAATCAAGGTTGGGGCGAAGCGGCTCAGACGAATGAATTCTGCGTTGTATTCTTCCACTGTCATACTGTCTTGAGTGAGGCGATTAAACTTGTCCCAAAGTTCTGATCGAGCGATGGCCGGAATGTACATATCCTGAAAGAGTCTAAAAAACTCTTCCCAAGTGACTCGGTCTGGTCCGAGCCGTGTGTCACTACCACTTCTCCATGTAAGGGTATTTCTGTAATTTAGCTGTTTTAAATAATTATGAATTTAAATTTAATTGCTGAGTTTTGTAACTAATTATATTATTACTAGAATGTTTAGTTTAGGTCATAACCCTAGAATCCATTGGAAAACCCTATTCTAGCAAAAACCCTAGAATACAAAATTAGGGTGAACCCTCAAAACCCTAGAATGACTTAACCTGAGTCTATTAGGTTCTACATGAGAGGAAGGGGGTTTAACCTAAAAAGACTAGGCATGGACACCCTAAAACTAGGTTTAATATAAATAGAAGCCTCTCATAAAGCCATCATTCATGTAAACAGGAGAAACCCTAGCCTCCACTAGAGAAAAACCATCTCCCATCCAAAAATTCGAAACCCTAACCCTAGGTTCCATTTTCTCCTCCTCCAAAGCAAAGAAACAGAGAAACTTGGCTCAAGGAGACTTGGGAAGGAAGAACTTTCATAGGGAACCATCTCTCTGCAGGTAAAACCCTATTTTATACATGTAATCTCTATTTTTATGTCAATTATTGGCCATTAGGGAACCCCCTTGCTGTGTAATTCAAATTTAGGGTTTTGGATTAGGTTTAAGTGTCCTCAACATCTGTTTTCCCCAATTTTCGTGAACCCTAACCCTAGGTATTCGTAGGTGGATTGATTTCTTCCCATGTGTGTTGGTTAAACTCGATTTTTAGGGTTTAGGTTGGGTTCATGAGTAAACTAGGTGAAACTCTATTTTCCCCATGATAGGTGTTTGTTGTAATGCCAAGATGGAATTACCTATCTAATCCATTCTAAATTGATGTATGATGTGTATATATATATTATACATATGTAATTAGATCTGTTGTGATTTGGAGAGGTGAATGCACTGTGGGGAAAGAGAACTGTGAAGGGTTCACTGTATGATCGGGTATGGGTATTGGAGGAAGGCACTGTTCAGTCGGGTTTTGATTTCCCGTGTGCATCAGATTTGGGGGATGAGTACCTGTGTAGTTAAATAGAGAGGCTGTGCATGAACCTAGCTATATGTACCTGTGTTTTTGAACTGTGTCTGTGTCCCAGTGTGTGTCAGTTTATATTTAATATCTGTGCATAGGAAATTAAATTCAATGGGTGTTTTATCTCAATTTCTGTGTGTTTGTGGCTGTGCATTGGCAGTATATAGATGTATATCAGATTTCAGTAGGTAGCAGTGTCTTAGTGTTTTAGTATCTCAGTTGAGATCAGTGTGTGTGTGGGTGATAACTGAGTTGTGTAGGCTGTGTGATGTATCAGTTATGAGACCTGTGTGTGAATCAGTAGGGTGTAGGTGTGCAGGGTGCAGATTTCAGAATATGTGTGAGGAATAAGTAGTGTGTAAGTGTGGCTGTGCATCTGTGTGTAAGTGTTTCTCAGTATGTGTGTAAGGTATATATTCAGTATTAGATCTGAGAGACCTAAGTGAGTTTCAGTCCTGTTGTGGGTATGGTTCTAGGATACAGGTGTATGTGAGAGTGAACTTAAATCCTAGAGTTCACAGTGTGTGTGACTTACCTAGGTAAATCAAGGTGTAGTGAACTGTGTATTTTTCCTAGGTGTGCATCCCTGTTCAAACTGTGTGTATCAGTTCTCATTTACTGATATTGTGATTCAATAATCAGTGAGTATGTCTGAGTTTAGTTTAGCCCATGTGTGTGTATTAATTCTGTAGGTGAGGGTGTGTGTAGGTAATATGTGAGTGAGTGAATTACCTGTATGTACTTCTGAGTTGTGTGTGTGTAGGTATTAGTTAGAGGAGGAGTTCCTGTGTGTCAGTATAGAAGACAGGGTATCTGTTAGTTATAGGGTGCAGTGTGAGTTTCAGTTATGTATCTCAGTGAGAACAGTGTGAGTCTAGCTAAGTCTCAGTGACTCTGTGTCTATGTGGACTGTGTGATTCAGAGAGAGTGTGTAGTTCAGTTTAGAGTGTCAGGGTAGAGGAAATGAATTACCTGTGACAACTGTGTAGCAGTGTAGGAAATAGGCATATATGTGTGTCTCAATATTAGTATCAGTTCACCTAAACCCTACTGTGTCAACCTGGGAATAAGTTTACCTGTGGGTACATGTGAATGTGTATCAGTATACATATTAGAGGGGTACACTGTGCAGAATTTGTGTAGTTAGTACACAGCCAAGAGTTCAGTTGGACTTGGTATCAGTTGGGTCCACCTTGAGGTAACAGTTGTAATTAGGATATAGGTACTATAATGGCAAACCATAGGTTAAGGTAGAACTAGGATCAGAGTTTTAAGTCTAGCTAAGGTATGTGAGATTTAGTGTTAATGTAAGGTAGTAATATATAGTTAAGGTAATACCTAGATAAAATAGGTATAGAGGTAGTATGAATACACCCTAGTGTTTATAACTAAGAATGACAACTAATAAGCTAGTATCACTTAGAAACTTAGGTAAATACCTAAAATAGCCAGTGATAGCTAGTTAGTGGCAAATTTAGACCACTTGACTTAGTTGGACCTAGTTTTGACCAGTAAACCTTAGACATGACCCAGAAACCTCGTTTTTAAATTGTTAAGCATGTTATTCTTTTAATTCATTAATTAACATTGAATTTCCATAAATAGGTCATTGTGATTCCATTTTGGACCTCGATCCTCACATTTTGCTCAGGACCACAGGCGAGTACATTCTCTGACAGTTTTCATGGTTGATTATTTCTATAAATTGTAGTGTATTTCATACTTGATTCCGACACTATGGATACACGGGTTAGCACCCTAGATCCCCATCACGAGGAGTCGTGGTTGGAATCCATTGTGCTAGCTGGGGGATGGGGAACTATTAGTAGATTATGTGATCATATCCAAACATTTATATGCACCATAGCTCACCCCACTTCTCACGTCGGGTGCGGCCTGACCACTTATATGCTCCATAGCTGTTATATATGATTAGCCTGACCATTATATGCACCATAGCTAACCATGCGGTTAGCCTGACCTAAAAGAATCATAGCTAATCATATATAACCAGCCTGATCCAGTCCCAAGCCGATCACATGATAAACTAATAATTCAAACACTTAGCTAGATGTTTTATCTTTATTCAGATTTACCTGTTCTAGCATTCACTATTTATTGCTCATTGCTAGTTGCTCTTTTGTCTATTTCATTTTCTCCAGTACTCCACATGTTCAGTTTTTATTTCCATCTTGTATCTCTTACACTGTTTATAGATTTTGTCAATTTAATGAAACTGCTGTTAGTGTTTGTGCTTCGCTCCAATCCTGACTGGATAACAACATTTTCAGAGGACCTGGAGGACTTTTGCCCTACTCATTACGGTCCAGGAATAGAGGAGGATTTCACCCCAGAAATCCCAGAGGAGGTGCCTATCCTAGAGGAGAACATGCCTGCCCATGCTTAGATTATTTTTCTGCATTTATTGTTTTAGACTGAGACTGAGACTGAGATGTATTTTATTTTATTTGTGACTTTGTGAGGTCATTTAGACCCAGGATTTGAGTTGAACTTCTTGTGATTGGTTTAAATAGAACTCTTTTAATTTCTCATCGTGCCATTATGTTTATAGTTGTGATTGAGTATATTATAGAACTGTGTTTGAGTTATCATTGTCCTCCGTACGGAGTTGAGACTATTGACAGGATATACCATGTTGTGACCTAGACAGCGTTCTACCGCCGATGCTGCGGCGTAGGCTGGACGTACCCACGACTCATGCCCAATTTCCGGGTGTGGGTCGTGACACGTTTTTAGTGGTGGCCCATGCAGGTCTAGTCTCTAGTCAGTAGTCTTAGGTTCACATTAGAGCGATATTGTAGTAATAGGAATTAGGCCAAGGATATGCTCAATCACAATTAGGGAATTCTGATTCTTATGATACTATTCTTAATGATTAATTCCTTTAGAAATTTTTCTGTCCTTCCTTGATATCATATCTATTGCCTTAATTGAATCTTTCGATCTGTCTCCAGGATGCCGCCAAGAAGGTCCCAGAGACTCGGAGCAGCAGATTCAGAGAGGTCTGCCACCTCTCGCGCTGCCGGACAGACATCAGCAGCACCTCCTACATCTCCAGGACAGGTGGGAGTGTCTGCAGCATTCGGGGGTCCTCCACCACCAGTTCAGAGGGTCCCCACAGCTACGACGGCACCACCACCTCCACCACCACCAGCTCAGCATCCAGGAGGTGTGCCCGTCGATGGGGCACAGATGTTCGCCTTGATACAGGGCATGGTCAATGCCCAGAGGACGTCGGCAGAGGCCCAGAGAGTGCAGGCTGAGGCACATCAGGCCCAGACGGAGATGATGAGGGTGAACATGGAGAATGCTCACCAAGTGGCTCTCCAGGCTGTGGAGAGGGTCGCTCAGCAGCAGCAACAACCTGGTCAGCAACAACCGAGGCCGGGCACCATTGTGGACTTCAAGAGGATGATGCCTCGGGAGTTCAAGGGGACAGAAGGGATACTCTACGCCGATGATTGGCTAGAGGACATCGAGAGGAACTTGCGTTTGGCGCAGATTCCAGAGGCGCTCCAGATCGAGGCCGCTGGCAGCCAGATGTTCGACATTGCCTTGACGTGGTTTCGCACGGAGCCGAGACTCTTGCGCGGGGGACTCACTTGGGAGGCTTTCAAGGAGCTCTTCAAAGAAAAGTTCTTTCCTGATGTCGCACTGGGAGCTTTGGAGAGTCAGTTCCATGACTTAGCCCAGGGGAGCTCGTCCGTCGACGAGTATGCCGCGGAGTTTAGCCGTCTGAGCCGCTTCGCGCCGTCGATGATTAGAGATCCGGGGGACAGGGCCCGGAAATTCAGAAAGGGGCTGACAAGAGAGATCAAGTCTCGCACGTCGGGACGTCGCACAGCTACCTATGAGGGCATATTGATGGATGCACAAGTAGCCGAGGATGACTTGGACCTCAGACCCAAGAGGGGACGCGATGTTACCGGAGGGGCAAATAGTAGTGCGGGAACAGGCAAGCGTCCACACTTTCAGCAGCAGCAGAGGCACTTTCAGCAGCAGCATTAGGCACCAGCCCGAGGGCAGGTCCAGCAGCAGCAACAGAGACAGAACCAGCCCGCCATCCAGTGTGCGTACTGCGGGAAGATGGGACATACTAGAGATATCTGCAGGCATAGATTGGGCTCATGTTTGTCCTGCGGATCGACGACACATCAGCTGAGGGATTGCCCTACCATTCGGACTCGTCCAGGTCAGGGTGGAGCAGCCGCCCAGAGAGGACCAGGCAGGGTACCTACCGTACCAGGAGGCCAACAACAGAGGGGACCACTTCCACCGCAAAATCAGAGGTTTGCCCAGCATCAGCAGCAGAGAGGTGCACCCCAGGGGCGAGCATACGCCATGGCAGTCGAGGAGATCGAGCCAGCAGGAGACTTGATCACAGGTTCGGTTCTTCTCGATTGTATTCCTGCATTTACCTTATTCGATTCTGGCGCTTCCCATAGTTTTGTGTCTGTATCATATGCACTTCGACATCATTTAGACACAGAACCATTAGCTAGGACTTGCAAGATCATGACTGGTGGAGGTATTATCCTAGTCCGTGATCACTGCAAGGACCGGAGAGTGTCAGTAGGAGGCTGAGACTTGAGCGTGAGCTTACTTGTTATGCCACTTCCGGGGTACGATATTGTACTCGGAATGGACTGGTTGAGTAGGCATCATGCTACGATAGATTGTTATAGAGGCAGAGTATTGTTCAGACCACCAGGAGAGCCGGAGTTTGAGGTCGTCAGAGCAGCAGCGGAACAGAGCAGGAGCACATTTTGCGGAGCCAGGACGGAAGAAGAGGAGTTGCCACATCCTCTGATAGCGGAGTTCCTGGATGTATTTCCAGAAGAGTTGCCAGGCTTGCCGCCAGACAGAGATGTTGAATTCTCTATAGACTTGGTTCCAGGAGCGGAGCCCATTTCACAACATGTCTATAGAGTTAACAACAGCGAGCTGGCAGAACTGAAGAAGCAAGTCGAGGAGCTGCAGGACAAAGGCTTCATCAAATCTAGTTCATCACCATGGGGAGCTCCGGTACTGTTCGTACCGAAGAAGGACGGCACGGTGCGCATGTGCATTGATTATAGAGCTTTGAACAATATCACCATCAAGAACAAGTACCCGCTGCCGAGGATAGATGATCTTTTCGACCAGTTGAGTGGGGCGAGGGTGTTTTCAAAGATTGATTTGAGGTCAGGTTATCACCAGGTGAAGGTGAAGAAAGAAGACACGCCGAAGACAGCTTTTCGGACCAGATACGGCCAGTTTGAGTTCATGGTGATGCCATTTGGTTTAACCAATGCACCGGCAGTATTCATGAACCTGATGAACAAGGTGTTCCACCAGTACCTTGACAAGTTCGTGGTGGTGTTCATCGACGATATTCTTGTGTATTCCAAGACCCCGGAGGAGCACGAAGAGCACCTGAGATTGGTCTTAGAGACTCTCAGGAGGGAGAAGCTGTACGGGAAACTCTCTAAGTGTGAATTCTTCCTTGACAAGGTTGAATTTCTTGGGCATGTGGTATCGGGTGACGGAATCTCGGTTAACCCACAGAAGATCGAGGCAGTGGAGTCGTGGTCTACCCCCAGTTCGGTAGCTGAGATCAGGAGTTTTCTCGGACTAGCAGGATACTACAGAAGGTTTGTACAAGACTTCTCCAAGATTGCAGCGCCGATGACCAGACTGACTAGGAAGGATGTGGATTTTGTGTGGACGGAGGAGTGCCAGGCTGCATTTGATGAACTAAAGAAGAGGTTGACAACAGCTCCAATTTTGACGTTGCCAGCAGGGACAGGTGGTTACACCATCTACAGTGATGCTTCAGGGAAGGGTCTGGGATGTGTTCTTCAGCAGCACGGGAAAGTAATTGCCTATGCTTCCAGGCAGTTACGCCCTCATGAAAAGAATTATCCCACCCACGATTTAGAGTTGGCAGCAGTTATCTTCGCTCTAAAGCTGTGGAAACATTACCTGTACGGAGAGCGTGTGGAGATCTTCACAGACCACAAGAGTTTGAAGTACGTATTCACACAGAAGGAGCTGAACATGAGGCAGAGGAGGTGGTTAGAGTTGATGAAGGACTTTGACATCTCATTGCAGTACCATCCAGGGAAGGCTAACGTAGTCGCCGATGCCTTGAGCAGGTATCCGATGGCTATGTACTTGACGACAGACAGGCATTTGTTGGCTGATTTGGAGAGCTTGGAGATTGAAGTGTTAGTTCCCGGTGCTGAGATTCAGATGTGGGGATTGCAGAAACAGTCCGAACTGATGGACAGGATCAGAGCTGCGCAGTATGATGATGAGACTCTGAGGAGTATCAGAGCACAGGTTCAGATGGGATTGTCGGATGACTTCACTATCGCAGATGACGGTTCTCTACGGCACGACACGAGGATATGTGTGCCTAGCGGGGAGCTGCGTGAGGAGGTTTTGCAGGAGGCACACCGCTCTCAGTACTCGATGCATCCCGGTGCCAACAAGATGTATCGAGACTTGAAGGAGCACGTATGGTGGTATGGAATGAAGCGCGAGGTAGCACGCTTCGTATCCCGATGTCTAGTGTGCCAGCAGGTAAAGGCAGACCGGCAGAGGCCAGGAGGTTTGCTTCAACCTTTACCGATTCCAGAATGGAAATGGGAGCACGTGACCATGGATTTCGTTTCAGGGCTTCCCCGTTCTCCAGGAGGGAAAGACGCGATTTGGGTCATCGTGGACAGGTTGACCAAATCAGCCCATTTCTTACCTTTCAAAGTGGGCACGTCGACAGAGAAGCTAGCAGAGATGTACGTGCGACAGATTGTTAGGATTCATGGAGTTCCTGTGAGCATCGTCTCAGATCGGGATAGTCGTTTCACTTCCCACTTCTGGAGGAGTCTGCAGGCTAGCTTGGGCACCCAGCTCAAGTTCAGTACCGCATATCACCCCCAGACAGACGGGCAGTCCGAACGGACTATTCAGACTCTCGAGGATATGCTACGCACTTGCGTTTTAGATCTCGGAGGTTCTTGGGAGGATCATCTGCACCTGGTAGAGTTTGCTTACAACAACAGCTACCAGGCCAGCATCGAGATGTCACCATTTGAGGCTCTTTATGGACGGAGGTGTCGTACACCGCTATCGTGGGACGACGTTGGAGAGAGAGCCTTGCTAGGACCAGAAATGGTCGTAGATGCAGCGGAAAAGGTGAAACTCATCAGAGACAGACTGCGAGTGGCGCAGGACAGACAGCGGCATTGGGCCGACAGCCACCGTAGACCCCTTGAGTTTCAGGTATAGATTGTTGTTTTTCTGGTTGTGTTGTTTGTTTGTTTAGACTGCGTGTTGAGACTGTTTTGTTTTAGGTTGGCGATCTAGTTTTCCTACGGATTTCTCCGACGCGTGGAACGATTCGTTTTGGCAGAGGCGGGAAGCTTAGCCCACGCTACATCGGACCCTTCGGTATTCTGGCGAGGGTAGGTGCAGTGGCATATAGACTCGACTTGCCGCCTGCATTGGACGGAGTGCATAATGTGTTCCATGTGTCGCAGCTGAGACGGTACGTGGCCGACCCTAGTCACGTACTTGATCACTCGGAGATTGAGGTTGGTCCGACGCTCAGCTACCCTGAGCAGCCAGTAGAGATCTTGGACCGCAGAGAGAAGGTGTTGCGGAACCAAACTATTCCTTTGGTTCGTGTTGCATGGAGACATCACTCTCCAGGGGAGTCGACCTGGGAGAGAGAGGACGAGATGCGCGAGCAATACCCGTATCTCTTCTAGACTTGAGGTATATTCCTTTTCTGATTTCACTCTTGTTGTAGTTCAGTCCAATTTCGAGGACAAAATTTCTTTTAGGAGGGTAGACTTGTCACTACCACTTCTCCATGTAAGGGTATTTCTGTAATTTAGCTGTTTTAAATAATTATGAATTTAAATTTAATTGCTGAGTTTTGTAACTAATTATATTATTACTAGAATGTTTAGTTTAGGTCATAACCCTAGAATCCATTAGAAAACCCTATTCTAGCAAAAACCCTAGAATACAAAATTAGGGTGAACCCTCAAAACCCTAGAATGACTTAACCTGAGTCTATTAGGTTCTACATGAGAGGAAGGGGGTTTAACCTAAAAAGACTAGGCATGGACACCCTAAAACTAGGTTTAATATAAATAGAAGCCTCTCACAAAGCCATCATTCATGTAAACAGGAGAAACCCTAGCCTCCACTAGAGAAAAACTATCTCCCATCCAAAAATTCGAAACCCTAACCCTAGGTTCCATTTTCTCCTCCTCCAAAGCAAAGAAACAGAGAAACTTGGCTCAAGGAGACTTGGGAAGGAAGAACTTTCATAGGGAACCATCTCTCTGCAGGTAAAACCCTATTTTATACATGTAATCTCTATTTTTATGTCAATTATTGGCCATTAGGGAACCCCCTTGCTGTGTAATTCAAATTTAGGGTTTTGGATTAGGTTTAAGTGTCCTCAACATCTGTTTTCCCCAATTTTCGTGAACCCTAACCCTAGGTATTCGTAGGTGGATTGATTTCTTCCCATGTGTGTTGGTTAAACTCGATTTTTAGGGTTTAGGTTGGGTTCATGAGTAAACTAGGTGAAGCTCTATTTTCCCCATGATAGGTGTTTGTTGTAATGCCAAGATGGAATTACCTATCTAATCCATTCTAAATTGATGTATGATGTGTATATATATATTATACATATGTAATTAGATCTGTTGTGATTTGGAGAGGTGAATGCACTGTGGGGAAAGAGAACTGTGAAGGGTTCACTGTATGATCGGGTATGGGTATTGGAGGAAGGCACTGTTCAGTCGGGTTTTGATTTCCCGTGTGCATCAGATTTGGGGGATGAGTACCTGTGTAGTTAAATAGAGAGGCTGTGCATGAACCTAGCTATATGTACCTGTGTTTTTGAACTGTGTCTGTGTCCCAGTGTGTGTCAGTTTATATTTAATATCTGTGCATAGGAAATTAAATTCAATGGGTGTTTTATCTCAATTTCTGTGTGTTTGTGGCTGTGCATTGGCAGTATATAGATGTATATCAGATTTCAGTAGGTAGCAGTGTCTTAGTGTTTTAGTGTCTCAGTTGAGATCAGTGTGTGTGTGGGTGATAACTGAGTTGTGTAGGCTGTGTGATGTATCAGTTATGAGACCTGTGTGTGAATCAGTAGGGTGTAGGTGTGCAGGGTGCAGATTTCAGAATATGTGTGAGGAATAAGTAGTGTGTAAGTGTGGCTGTGCATCTGTGTGTAAGTGTTTCTCAGTATGTGTATAAGGTATATATTCAGTATTAGATCTGAGAGACCTAAGTGAGTTTCAGTCCTGTTGTGGGTATGGTTCTAGGATACAGGTGTATGTGAGAGTGAACTTAAATCCTAGAGTTCACAGTGTGTGTGACTTACCTAGGTAAATCAAGGTGTAGTGAACTGTGTATTTTTCCTAGGTGTGCATCCCTGTTCAAACTGTGTGTATCAGTTCTCATTTACTGATATTGTGATTCAATAATCAGTGAGTATGTCTGAGTTTAGTTTAGCCCATGTGTGTGTATTAATTCTGTAGGTGAGGGTGTGTGTAGGTAATATGTGAGTGAGTGAATTACCTGTATATACTTCTGAGTTGTGTGTGTGTAGGTATTAGTTAGAGGAGGAGTTCCTGTGTGTCAGTATAGAAGACAGGGTATCTGTTAGTTATAGGGTGCAGTGTGAGTTTCAGTTATGTATCTCAGTGAGAACAGTGTGAGTCTAGCTAAGTCTCAGTGACTCTGTGTCTATGTGGACTGTGTGATTCAGAGAGAGTGTGTAGTTCAGTTTAGAGTGTCAGGGTAGAGGAAATGAATTACCTGTGACAACTGTGTAGCAGTGTAGGAAATAGGCATATATGTGTGTCTCAATATTAGTATCAGTTCACCTAAACCCTACTGTGTCAACCTGGGAATAAGTTTACCTATGGGTACATGTGAATGTGTATCAGTATACATATTAGAGGGGTACACTGTGCAGAATTTGTGTAGTTAGTACACAGCCAAGAGTTCAGTTGGACTTGGTATCAGTTGGGTCCACCTTGAGGTAACAGTTGTAATTAGGATATAGGTACTATAATGGCAAACCATAGGTTAAGGTAGAACTAGGATCAGAGTTTTAAGTCTAGCTAAGGTATGTGAGATTTAGTGTTAATGTAAGGTAGTAATATATAGTTAAGGTAATACCTAGATAAAATAGGTATAGAGGTAGTATGAATACACCCTAGTGTTTATAACTAAGAATGACAACTAATAAGCTAGTATCACTTAGAAACTTAGGTAAATACCTAAAATAGCCAGTGATAGCTAGTTAGTGGCAAATTTAGACCACTTGACTTAGTTGGACCTAGTTTTGACCAGTAAACCTTAGACATGACCCAGAAACCTCGTTTTTAAATTGTTAAGCATGTTATTCTTTTAATTCATTAATTAACATTGAATTTCCATAAATAGGTCATTGTGATTCCATTTTGGACCTCGATCCTCACATTTTGCTCAGGACCACAGGCGAGTACATTCTCTGACAGTTTTCATGGTTGATTATTTCTATAAATTGTAGTGTATTTCATACTTGATTCTGACACTATGGATACACGGGTTAGCACCCTAGATCCCCATCACGAGGAGTCGTGGTTGGAATCCATTGTGCTAGCTGGGGGATGGGGAACTATTAGTAGATTATGTGATCATATCCAAACATTTATATGCACCATAGCTCACCCCACTTCTCACGTCGGGTGCGGCCTGACCACTTATATGCTCCATAGCTGTTATATATGATTAGCCTGACCATTATATGCACCATAGCTAACCATGCGGTTAGCCTGACCTAAAAGAATCATAGCTAATCATATATAACCAGCCTGATCCAGTCCCAAGCCGATCACATGATAAACTAATAATTCAAACACTTAGCTAGATGTTTTATCTTTATTCAGATTTACCTGTTCTAGCATTCACTATTTATTGCTCATTGCTAGTTGCTCTTTTGTCTATTTCATTTTCTCCAGTACTCCACATGTTCAGTTTTTATTTCCATCTTGTATCTCTTACACTGTTTATAGATTTTGTCAATTTAATGAAACTGCTGTTAGTGTTTGTGCTTCGCTCCAATCCTGACTGGATAACAACATTTTCAGAGGACCTGGAGGACTTTTGCCCTACTCATTACGGTCCAGGAATAGAGGAGGATTTCACCCCAGAAATCCCAGAGGAGGTGCCTATCCTAGAGGAGAACATGCCTGCCCATGCTTAGATTATTTTTCTGCATTTATTGTTTTAGACTGAGACTGAGACTGAGATGTATTTTATTTTATTTGTGACTTTGTGAGGTCATTTAGACCCAGGATTTGAGTTGAACTTCTTGTGATTGGTTTAAATAGAACTCTTTTAATTTCTCATCGTGCCATTATGTTTATAGTTGTGATTGAGTATATTATAGAACTGTGTTTGAGTTATCATTGTCCTCCGTACGGAGTTGAGACTATTGACAGGATATACCATGTTGTGACCTAGACAGCGTTCTACCGCCGATGCTGCGGCGTAGGCTGGACGTACCCACGACTCATGCCCAATTTCCGGGTGTGGGTCGTGACACCGTGTCTCTTCAGATAGCCACCAGTGATGCGCATTATCCGTCAACTGATTCTAACGGCAGTCATACAACGTTCTCTGGGAAGCTCAGTTGCTTCCAACTGGTGTTGTGTGTTGGTGATCCACTCATGAACTTCTGTGGGCTCCTCCTTGCCTGAGAAGGTACGGGGCTTCAACTGGCGGAAATCGGTAATAGAGCCCGTCGGTTGCCGTCGAGTTGGTAGATTCGCCTGCTCCAGTACAAGTGCTAGGCTGCGACTCAAAGTCTCTTGTTGAATCTGCTGTTGACCTTGCATCATTGCGTAGATCATTTAAAACATCTGTTGCCCGTCCATAGCTTGCCCTTGTGGGAATACGGCCATTGGTGGTGTAAACTGCGGCGGAGGTGGAATGTCGTCTTGCCGATCTCTTGAGGTATCTTAACTGTTTTGTTGTTCTAGTTGACCTCCACCAACTGGTGTCACTTCATCGTCATAGGTAACATCTACAACTTGTGGTGTTCCTGTGGGAGTCTCGTCGCGTGCTTGGGAATCCATTGCTCTGCATCAAAATAAACTATAAGAGATGCACATGAATCAAGGCAAGATGCAAGTTAAGAATTAATTTGAATCCGATATAGATATCAAGAACGTTTCGAGCAAGTGGATGAGATCCTAAAACTTATCCTATTCTTTATTGCAGGCTTGCTCGGTCCCTAAGTTGAAACCGAACAATTTAGTCGTAGACCTGCATGGGCCACCACAAAAACCATGTCACGCCCTAGTCCCAAAATATCGAGGGACCGGACGTGTGGCAATGGCCAGCAGCACACACCGATGGACAAACCCAATTTAATGGATCCATCGGGGCATGCTTAAGCTGTAATATAACAATAAGTAGGTCCTATGATACCATTCACAATCTATACTAATCTCATCCACAACAGAATAGTATATGAACTAAATAGCAAAACTGGAATAAATGCTGAAAGTAAAGATACTGTCGAATATCCAGCAAGAAATAATACTAAGTCGGGTGGAGACAAATCCACTACCGATAAATGGAAAAATAGAGACAAGGAAATATAACTAAAACATGCTAGAAAGTAACTAAGTATAAGCAGGGCCATCAACTGCTATCGTACCCTCGTCTGGTGTCGATCCGTAAAGCTGCGGATACTCCTCGTCTGCTAAATCTGGAGAACAAAACCAGGTCCTCAGCGGGACGTAACAAGATACAAAAGAATACGAGCCAAAAGTACAGTAATTGAACATGCAAGCTAGACAAGAAAATAATCACAAGAGAAGCAACTAAGACACAATAAATCACTACATCTAAGATGGTGGCGTACCGATGGTGCTATCAAACATGACTACAAACAAATCGGAATAACCGCAACTCAATGGGAGATAACGGTCCTATAGAAAGTAGGCCAATGGGGACTCCCAATCTATAATATGGCTCTTTCGCCGCCCTATGGGAGCTCACGAATGAGGTGGTCAAATGAACAAGTCTCTATCGCAGCACAATGGGTACTTACAGTCGAGAATGCTCAAGTATAGTCAATGCCTAATAACGATCATCTAGGAACTAAAGAAACCAACCGAGTCAACTCAAGCACTACCAGAAAAAGTTAAATTAGCGACGTCTAAAAATGTCGCTAAATAACAATAAATCGTCGCTAATTAGGTTTAGCGACGTAGTTAGCGACGTTTTAAATCAGTCGGAAAACTCCAAGTCGCTAAAACCAAAAACGTCGCTAAACGTCGCTATGCCGACGTTTTTTAGCGACTTTAATGTGTCGCTAAATTTAGCGACGTGTTGCGACGCCAAGTCACTAAATAGCGACGTTTATAAAAGTCGCTAAACGTCGCTGATTAGCGACGTTTTTTGCGACGTTACACCGACATCTTTAATGACCTGGCTATACTGCCATGTCAGCAATTGGCGACGTTTAGCGACGACTTTAGCGACGTCATTAGCGACGAACTTAGCGACGTTTGTCAGCGTCGCTGAGTAGCGATGTAATTAGCGACGTAAATTAACGTCGCTAAGCGTCGCTACACGTCGCTAATAACGTCGCTAATTTTAAAAAAAAAATAAAAAAAAAATTTCCAGAATCAAACATTGGTGATTCCCTTCTGTTTTACATCATCTTCATCATACACACCAACATGATTCAATCTAGTTAACTATATAATCCAATTAAATTAAAGACCACAAGAAGTATCAATCCAATTAAATGTGGATAACTATATAATCCAATTAAATTAACTAAAAAATTAAAGACCACAAGAAGCATCATACATCATGTCTATTGTTGAAGTACCAATAATTCATAAATAATAATAAAAATAACTAGACTACTACGGATCTGCAGGAGGCTGACCAGCGGCGTGCTTCAAGGATAACAACTCCTCATACTCGTCCCGTGGAATCGACACCGATGTCGATGGAGAAGGCAGTGACGTCGGTGGCGGCCGTGCCCGCTCCAAGTCTGCGAGTCGCTGGTTGTAAGAATCCAGGGTAGATAACAGCCTCGTACTGCTATCACCCATTGAATCCTGCATCCTCGTCAAGTTCTCGCCCATCGATAGCTGTGACGCATGCATCCTCGTCAGCTTCTCGCCCATCGATAGCTGTGACGCCTGCAGCTCCATGATGTTGCGATCATTGGAGGCTCTAATATCATTTGTCAATTCTCGTAGCTCCGTCATGCTGCGGTCGAGCATATCCAATCGTGCGATAAGCATCGGATCGTCCGCCTACGGCTGGGACCGGGACTGGTCCTCCATACTTCGCAGCAAGTCGTCACGGAGAGACGCAATCTGACGGTCAACGGCCTCCTGGACTCTGGCCGACGACTGCGAGGGCTGCGACTGCGAGGGGTGTGTGGAATGCACAGCTGTCGGGGAGGCCCTAGATGACTGCGTCGCAACCAGGGCGCCATAGGAGCCCGTACCGTAGTACGTACCCCTCTGGAGACCACCAGCTGCGGTCACCCACAGGTCGTCCGCCGACGGAGATGGACCGGGCTGCGACGAAGCACCAGCCTCTCCAGGTGTAGGTGCACTAGCAGTCGCCCGCTCATGAAGCCTAAGATACTCGGCCTAGAAAAGGTTTGGAAACTCAATAATTGCCTAAGTTATATTAAAATAAACACAAAGTAAAGTAATACTTACATAGGTCTGTGAGGCCCTCTCATCAATGAGATTTCCGTCCTTGCGATGGGTGGCCAAGAAGACGGTCACCATGTTTGCATCCTCACCCCTCTGTACCTGTTAAAAATATATTTTTTATTACTAAACTTAAATATTTTTTCCAAGTACCATTTTATGGTACTTATATTAAAATAATATATTTTAAAAGAAAAAACATACCAAACGACGGAAATGTTCCATCATCGGAATCGAGCCACCACACCACTTGGCAGCATTCTGCCTAGCCGCCTTGGCCTTCTTAGACCTTTCCTTGTAGCTCGGATCGTCGAATCTAGCCCTCATCGCAGTCCACTGCTCAGGCGTGATCCAACCTTGGATCGGTTTTCCAGCACGATCACGAGCCTTCTGGTCATCCAGAGCATCTCGGATAAGCTTGGCGGCAACGGTAGGAAAGAGCCGCTCGATCAACTCGGCCCGGTGCGGAGGATAAAAATACGTTTGCTACAATAAATAATTCATTAAGTTAGCATCACGAATATGCATAAATTAGAGGATTTATTTAATATACTTTTACCTGGAAGTGCGCAAACCAGAAAGCCTTCCTCTCCTCCGGAGCCTCAGAGTAGTTGATCCAAGGGCCACCGTAGTTGTTCCTCAGAAATTGGCCCAGGCGTCTCTGAACCGACGATGGACGATATCTATACAGAAATAATAATTTAGATTACTGAAAAAGTCAATATACGATGAATAAAGAGAAACACAAATATATACTAAACCATCTAATTGACTTACTTTGTACCGTCGGCCCAAATCTCTGTCCTCGTCTCCTCCGGTGGTGCGCATGGAGGATCTTGCTGATGCTGGGACAACGTCGGCACGACCTCCTCTACATGCTCATCAGACTCCATGGTTCCGTCAGCAGGAGGAACGCTGGACGAGGGAGTACTATCACGCCAGGAACTACTCGTCCCAGGAGTGATGCCACGCAACGTCGTCGCAGTCGGAGATGTGACTGCTCGATATACTGGAGTACTGGGCGACGATGATCCGGAACCAACAGTAGGCAGTACCGGAGTGGCACTCTGTCTACCTCGGGACCTGCCGAATCCTCCGCGTCGTCTTGTCATATCTGATAACAACATATGATGAATATAGAGAAACACAAATATATACTACATTCTACAGTCAAAATGTGATACATATCTCAAAGCATTATACAGTCAAAATATAATACATATATTCGTTAAAGTCAAAATGTGATACATATCTCAAAGCATTTTACAGTCCAAATATAGTTACATTCTACATGGAATATTTTATATTTTCAATCATCTTCAGAAAATTCATCTTGTTCGCCTTCCTCGTCCTGCTCTTCCTCTTCCTCGTCTTCACTTTCATCTACTTCGTCGTCCTCTTCGGATAATTCTACATCTTCTACATTATTACTCGTGTAATGAGTAACTTCCGTTGAGTCCACATCTACAATATTTGTTACAAGAGGTAGATCGTCCTCCTGATAAGCTATTTCGTCAATGTCAAAGGTATTTCTAGCTTTAGTCTTGCATACTGCACACCAATCCGACCTCGCTGTCCCCCGTCTAGGATAAGTTGTGAAGTACACGAGCTGAGCCTGACTTGATAGGACAAATGGTTCGTAGCCTTGATATCTACGCTTGTAGTTTATATCCACAAGGCCATGCTTGTCAATTTTCCAACCTTGATCTTGAATCGGATCGAACTATTCACACCTGAATAGCACGATATTAGCAGGTTCTGGGCCATAATTATATGTCAACTCCACAATCTCTCGTAAGATGCCAAAAAAATCATTGCCCGGATTGATGTCTTTGTAGTTTGTAGATTTGATACACAAACCACTGTTTTTCGTGGAATCAAGATCCAGAAAGCTGTCTCTGATAGGAGCATTTGTTGACTTGAACCTGAACCCATTCACACAGAAACTTGGCCATATTTTTACGGCAGTAATTGGTCCCTTGGCTAGAGTCCTAATAGATTCAGTCTCGGATGATATTAGACGATCGACCTAAATACCAAAGTAGCGATGGTAAGTTATTTGTTTTACAAGTGCAGAAATAAAAAGTAATTACCAAGTATCTTACATATGCGCTCAACCAAGAAGGAAAATGGCATCTCATTTCTTGTTCTACTTCTTCGTCTGTTATGTAGGGTCTAACCGACCTCAACTCATCATTATATGTGCTGAAAAACAATGATGCAACTGCTAATTAGTAGCATAATAGTATCTTATACTATTACATTGAGATGATGTAAACGTGGACGTATTAATTACTTACCCCTCTAGCTTCTCCACTTCATCCTCGTCGCAATTGAGTAATATATACAATTGAGCAGCCCTTAGCTCATCGTCATTCAAATATCTCTTCTTCATTTTTCCCGAAGGCTTTCCGGATGCATTGAATACTTTGAGTATTGCATCATTAGATTCCTTATATGCGTCGTCGTTTCTGGGAGCTTTCGTCCTATTAGTAGCAACATGTGGTTTGAAATACGTCGAGCAAAAGTTTGTAATCTCCTCGAGAACATAAGCTTCACAAATAGATCCTTCAACCCGTGCCTTATTTTTCACCTTTCTCTTTAGGTGATTCAGATGACGCTCGAAGGGATACATCCACCGATAACCGACAGGACCACCAACACGTGCCTCATAGGAAAGATGAATTGGCAAATGCTCCATAGAGTCGAAGAATCCTGGAGGAAACACCTTCTCGAGCTTACATAGTGTTACCGCAATGTCCCTCTCTTGCTTTTCTAGACGATCGACGAGCAACTTAGTACAACAAAGATCTCTGAAGAATATGCTCAGCTCTGTTAATGGGTCCCAAACGACCTGCGGTAAGAATTCCCGAAATGCAATCGGAATTAACCTCTCCATGAATACGTGACAATCGTGGCTCTTCATACCCACCAGTTTGTTCTCCTTGAGGTCGACGCATCTTCTCAAGTTCGACACGTACCCGTCTGGAAACTTTAGACCCTGAATCCACCTACAAAGTCTACCTTTATCCTCTTTATCCAGTGAGAAAACAGACTTAGGTTGCTTTAACTTTCCATTCCCCTCCTCTATCAAATGCAATGTAGGACGTCTACATATTTCTTCTAAGTCCAACCTGGCCTTCGGATTATCTTTCGTCTTCCCCTTTACATCCATTACAGTATTAATTATGTTATCAAACACATTCTTCTCGATATGCATGACATCAAGGTTATGTCTGATCAGATTGGTGCTCCAATATGGCAGATCCCAGAATATACTCCTCTTCGTCCAGTTATGGGTGCGACCAAATCCGTCACACTTGTACCCCTTAGCAGGCTCTTCGATAGCACTTGGTAAATCTTTTACCTCTTCCCATATCGTGCATCTGGGCTACCTTGGAGGTGGATTGGCCTTCTCCACAACTCCCGCACGAAAAGTATTCCGATTCCTCCGGTACGGATGATCCTTCGGCAAAAATTGTCGATGACAATCGAAGAAGCACGGTTTGCCTCCGTGTTTCAAACGGAAAGCCTGAGAACGGTCCATGCAATACGGACATGAGAGACGACCATGGGTGCTCCATCCCGATAATATTCCATAGACCGGAAAGTCGTTGATGGTCCACATAAGTGCTGCCCTCATCTGAAAATTCTGCTTTCTAGAAACATCGTACGTGTTGGCACCTACTTCCCACAGCTGATTCAACTCATCTATCAAAGGCTGTAAGTACACATCGATGTTCCTCTTCGGATTGTTCGGACCAGGGATAATAACGGTTAGGAACATATACGGAGTCTTCATGCACATCCAAGGCGGTAGATTGTACGGAGTGATGATCACAGGCCAACACGAATACTGGGAGCCCGAAAGTCCGAATGGGGTAAAACCGTCAGAGCAGAGCCCCAATCTGACATTACGCGCTTCCTCGACAAAATGTGGATACTCTCGATCAAAGTGCTTCCATGCTTCTCCATCGGATGGATGATCCAATACTCCTTCGATCTGTTTTCGCCTGTGCCAACTCATGTTTTCTGCAGTCTCCTTAACCATAAATAACCGCTGCAACCGCGGCGTCAAAGGCAAGTAGTGGATCGAATCGGTAGGCTTCCTTGCACCGACAGACTTTCCTCTAACAGTGGCCTTGTAGCGATCAGCACCACAGAATCTACACGCATCTTCATCCTTGTCGTCTTTGTAGTACAACATGCACCCGTTGCGACATGCATCGATTTTCTCGTATCCCATCCAAAGCGATCTCACCATCCTCTTAGATCGATAGAAGTCTTTAGGCAACTTTGCACCCTCGGGCAAGATCTCTATAATCAAATCGAGCAGTCGATTATAGCATTCTTGCGATATGTTAAAATCGGACTTGATGCTCAATAATCTTGTAACCACCTCCAACGGTGAATGGTCCTCACAACCAGGATATAGTGGAGTCCTTGCATTCTCAAGCAACTCCATAAACTTTGCAGCATCGGCATTCGGTGCCTCCTCAGCTGCATCATAATTGTCTGGATTGAAACTAGGTCCTGCCGCATCATAATTGTCAGGATTGAAACTAGGCCCCGCCGCATCATAAACCATGTTCACCAACCCGTCGTCGTAAGCATCGTGGTCTTGGACATCCATATACGGCTCCACATAGGGCTCCGACTCCGATGCTAGAGATACAAGTTCTCCGTGCGCGATCCACTGATAGTAATTCGGCGTAAAGCCCTTCGAGTATAAATGATATGTAACTTCCACTTCTGGATGATATTTCCTGTTGCGACATCTCACACATGGACACTTAATTTTGGTACCGTCCATGTACTGAGGGAACGCCTTGGCGAACTGCAGGAACTGCTGTACACCCTCAATGAATTCATCCCGCACACCGCACATATCATCAGGATGACGGTTGTACATCCACGAACGATGACGCAGATAGTAATTCATATCCATTTCTAGATACTTCTGCAAAATTGAGAGTATGTATCATATAAATCATTACATGCAAAATTAACTTCTGTGTCTGTGTCAGTGTCCGTTATGGGAAAAGCAGTATATATATATATATATATATATATATATATATATATATATATATAACATTACCCAAATAATATCTTAATACCACTTTACTACTATACCTTAACCCACTTCTGTGTTAGTGTCCGGATTTTAGTGTAGTAGGCTCCAGCCGAAGCCAATAAGTTTCTTGAGATGCATGTCCTTAATGATGCATGCTGCGATGATATCTTTGCTCCATTAGAGGCTCTTCATACTGCTAGCTAGTGATTTCAGTAAGTGTTGAAATTAATCCTTTATTTATTTAAGCTGATTTGTAAGTTTCGTTTAGCTAATTCAACTGTTATAGTCATATTATTTAGACCATTAGGCACTTCTTGAAACTGGCAGTAGGGTGAGGAACTGAGATACATAACTCCGCAGTACTTTGCTTTCGGCAATTAACCCCTATATATATTGGGAGTGGAACGAGGAAGTAGCTAGAGCTCAAAATTCTTGGGGCACAATTAAGGACGGTTGCTTAGATCATACACTTCCTGGTCGAATAATTGGCGTTCTAATTAATTTGATCACATGATCAGTTGTTGTACGAATATTCAGGAATTAGTTCTAATTTGTTCACCCAATGTACGTAGTCATGACATATGAACATGGATTCAATAATAGCCATCATTTCTTCCCCTCCTCCATTGGACCAATGAATAGTAACCACAAAATCAAACAATTAGTATGTATGTATGTATGTATGTATGTATGTATATATATATATATATATATATATATATATATATATATATATATATATTGCAAAAGTGCAAATAAATACACTTATGTTCTTTCTTTCTTATTCATCGATCCATATTATTTATTTATTTTATACTTGAAAGAAGAAATTAAAATCTGATCTCTACATGATCACACATGCATGAACATTGTCAAAAAACCTAACCCTAACCCTAACCCTAACCCTAACCCCATGTCAAAAAACCTAACCCTAACCCTAACCCTAACCCTAACCCCATGTCAAAAAACCTAACCCTAACCCTAACCCTAACCCTAGGTCCAGATCAGTGTCTGTGTCAGTGTGTGTGTGCCGTGTCTGTATCTGTGTCAGTGTGTGTGTCGTGTTTGTGTCAATGTCACATGTGTCCTGTGAGAGAGAGAGAGAGAGAGAGAGAGAGAGAGAGAGAGAGTATACCTTGCCGGAGTAGTCGCGGTCGACGGAGCTGGGGGGGGGGGAATTTGTTTTCGAATCGAAATTTCAACTGACGGGGAAAAATGAAACCGACCCCTAATTAACCAAATTTTAGCGACGTTTAGCGACGTCCAATAAAAAATGTCGCTAAATTAAATATTTGCGACGTAAAGGACGTCGCTAAACACGTTGCTAAATATTTTGAGTTTAAATGTCGCTATATACGTCGCTAAACGTCGCTAAATTAGACATATTAGCGACGTTTAGCGACCTTAATTGAACTTATAGCGACTTATCTTTTAAAATCGTATTAAAAGTCACTAAACGTCGCTAAATGTCGCCATTTAGCGACGTCTAGCGACGTGTTTATAATGAGTCGCTAATTTATATATTATTGGCGACGTTTCTTTTGACGTCGCTAAAATACGTCGCTAATCCCGCTTTTTCTAGTAGTGAAGGAAGCGTAGAGTAAACATATACCATCACAATATGATTATGAAACAACCAGTGATCCATGGAAAAGAGAAAATAATGTACATGCACGTAAAACGAGAAAATAAGACTAGAGCAGCAGGAATAAATCAATATGAAAAACGCATCAAGAAACTATATACGACAAGAAAGTAACAACTGAAAAGGAAAGCATGCAAATAATGTGCAAGAGTTGGCAAGGTATCTTGCACGACAATGTATAAATATGTCAAAGAAATAAGTAGCAAAACTGCAGGATTTGGCAAGGTATACTTGCCTGGGGTCCTGCTGCTGGTATGAATCAGAGTCCAAGTCACAGTCCAAATAGCCTATGTATTACAATTTACCATGTCAAAAGATAATTTATTTTAACTTATTTAATTCTGGAATAATTACTCTAAAATCCTATTTTAATCTTATTATTCTAATTTTTAGGTTAATTCCTAAATTTTGTCCAAAGGAACTGAATTTTATCAACTCGAGACTCATGGCACGCAAATCGAGGCGATCTGTTGACCAAAAAGTCAACCGACACAAACTCAACTTTCATGCATGATTTCCTGTAGATTTCATCATCAAAAATATGCTGGAATTTACGGCTCGTCCGAATTCAAATTCGTTTGGGAATTATGGCACATACAAGTTTCGTATCATGCACCGATGGTTAAATTCTAACCTAGAAGTTCTACAGAATTAACAGTATGAAAATACATCGAATTAAATTCTGGTAAAAACATATGTCAATGATATCGACATTATCTTTCCGAAACTTTAAACGGTTCATGATTCTGATTCCTGGTTCTCCCGAAATCTTGAAAACATTGAAACACGTCTATTTTCGGACATACTGTGCTCTACGAATTTTCCAGAATTTAATACTCATAATTTTGTAAAACAAATTATATAATCAGAAATCTAACCTCAATATCCTTCTAACACAAGAAACTAGGCCTCGTTTGGAGTCCGGAGCTATGCACAATGGCTTCTGGAAGATGAAGGAACCCTAGATAGCAATTCTCCAAAATCTCTCTCTCTAAAAATAATGGGATAATTAGGGTTATAATAATATATATATATAGGGATGTTGGGCGGCTGAATGAAAGTTGATAGGGTGACACGTGTCATGATTTGATTGGATGGTTTTGGTTATATTATTTGTTTTTTTGATTTGCCTTTATCAAAACATTATTTAAGTCGTTTTAAATCTAAATAACTCAAAATAAACATTAAAAATAATCATAAAAATTTGGAAAAATTACAGAAAATATATTTTGAACCTAAAAACCCTAGAAAAATATTTGGGATAATTATATATTCATAGATTTCCTACTATAATTAGGAGAAGCTCTAAAAATTAGTTTTGCCATAAAACTAAAAATAAATACTAACATTATTCCAAAAATTCTGAAATAATTCCAGAAAATATATAATAATATTATAAACCTCATAAAATAACGTGGGTCCATTCTATATTCCTGGGCTTGCACAATAAATTCTACAAGTCCTAAAAATTAGTTATTAGCCTAAATAACTCCCAATAAATACTAAAAATACTCAAAAAATTCCCAAAAACTTCTAGAAAATATATTTTATTATTTAGAACCTAAAATAAAAGTTTGGGATATTTTTAATTATATTTGAATCTAAAATAAATTCTTGAAAATCCTAGAAAATTACAGAAAATTGTGAAAAATCCAAATTAAAATTTTTTGAAAAATCAGGGGGGTTACAATCTACCCAACTTATAAAAATTTTGTCCTCGAAATTAAAATAGGGTAGGGTTCTCTTTATCAAATCTTACTTGATTACAGTCTAAAGAATTCTTCTCAAGTGAACATTGCGGTCTCTACCCAACTTAGAATTTACCCATCTATCATCTAAGGCTATACATCTAAGAAAGCTATGGCCCAAATTATTGAATCATGTTATTGAATCCTCAAGTCTTTAACACCAAATATATCACCTATGGTATTCCCTTAATCATTTATAAAAGGGTCATCAAACAATGCGACCGGCCTGTGGGGTATATCTAGTACTGTCTATATATCAAACTTATACCAAGCACGAGGTTTCGTCTTTCCGAAATAAGGAAAGACGGAGATCAATAATAAAGAGTTCAAGGGTGAGGTAATAGAATAGAAGTATCAGGATCAAGGCGTTTAACGAATTCAAATGGGATTTGTCAAGACAATTGTGGATTGAAATCCTATTCTGGTAATCCTTTGTTCGCATGCTCGTATTAGTACAGTTATGTAACTGATACGATATGCTCAGACATATCTAGAGGGCAAGTATACTAGTCAACTATATATATCTCAATCCACGTAAAGTAGTCGTGCGAAGAGCGAACCAAAATGTACTAAGGTTGATCAGACCGTAATACACTGATTCTGAATAGACAATTGTATTAGTGTGTCGACCCAATAATACATATGTCATGAACAAGCTCGATAAAAGGATAAGCTTGCAAAACTAGGCTATATTAGCAGCATAAGTCAAGGTAGTACAACAAATATAAGTACGCTAGATGATGATGAAAGGAGGTACAATTTAATTCAAGTTCATGAAACAAAACAACCAAGCTACCATAATAATAACAGACTCTACAATCTCTACGGTTATCAATTATAAAAGTATACTAGTTTATTAGCAAGTTCAAAATTATATAGGTTAAGGCTAAGGTCACGAACCAACAGGCACGAACTAAAGTAACACTAGAAACAGAAAACTATAAAAACTTACGCGCATTAGCTACTCCATGAATCTGCGTGTCCTCCAAAGTCATCGCGAAAGCTTGTCCGCGTTCTTGAGGTGGTGCCCTCTGCTGTTGCTGGACCTGCTGGAAGAGTGCTGCTCGAGGTGCCAAGGGTGGCCTTGGTTGATAACCTCCGGGTGCTGGTAGGGCTTGTTGGTTAACCGTTGGTGCTCTTTCTCGACGCTCAGGGCATTCCCTTAATAAATACCGACTGGATCCGCAAGCTAAACATAATTTCCTTTTGCGTCTGCATTGGTCCTCAATATGGCCTCGCCTGCGACAATATGGACAGATAGGTAGTGCCTGTGGAGATGCTTCTGGTGGCTGGTGTATGCGAGGTCTCTTTGCGACTTCTTCCTGTGGTGCTCCGGCTGGAGCTGATGTGGACGATCGCTTCAGACTGATCTCTCTTCCGGTGACGCGCTCCATGCGTCGGGCTGCAGCAAGGACGTCCGGGTAAGATGTAGGTGCAACGGATCCAATTAGTTTCTGTAGCTCAATGTTTAGTCCGTCGAAGAACTTCTCAGCCTTCTCTTCTTCTGTCGGAATCAAGGTTGGGGCGAAGCGGCTCAGACGAATGAATTCTGCGTTGTATTCTTCCACTGTCATACTGTCTTGAGTGAGGCGATTAAACTTGTCACGAAGTTCTGATCGAGCGATGGCCGGAATGTACATCTCCTGAAAGAGTCTAAAAAACTCTTCCCAAGTGACTCGGTCTGGTCCGAGCCGTGTCTCCTCAGATAGCCACCAGTGATGCGCATTATCCGTCAACTGCATTCTAACGGCAGTCATCCAACGTTCTCTGGGAAGCTCCGCTGCTTCCAACTGGTGTTGTGTGTTGGTGATCCACTCATGAACTTCTGTGGGCTCCTCCTTGCCTGAGAAGGTACGGGGCTTCAGCTGGCGGAAATCGGTAATAGAGCCCGTCGGTTGCCGTCGAGTTGGTAGATTCGCCTGCTCCAGTACAAGTGCTAGGCTGCGACTCAAAGTCTCTTGTTGAATCTGATGTTGAGCTTGCATCATTGCGTAGATCATTTGAAACACCTGTTGCCCGTCCATAGCTTGCCCTTGTGGGAATACGGCCATTGGTGGTGTAAACTGCGGCGGAGGTGGAATGTCGTCTTGCCGATCTCTTGAGGTATCTTGACTGTTTTGTTGTTCTAGTTGACCTCCACCAACTGGTGTCACTTCATCGTCATAGGTGACATCTGCAACTTGTGGTGTTCCTGTGGGAGTCTCGTCGCGTGCTTGGGAATCTATTGCTCTGCATCAAAATAAACTATAAGAGACGCACAGGAATCAAGGCAAGATGCAAGTTAAGAATTAATTTGAATCCGATATAGATATCAAGAACGTTTCGAGCAAGTGGATGAGATCCTAAAACTTATCCTATTCTTTATTGCAGGCTTGCTCGGTCCCTAAGTTGAAACCGAATAATTTAGTCGTAGACCTGCATGGGCCACCACAAAAACCATGTCACGCCCTAGTCCCAAAATATCGAGGGACCGGACGCGTGGCAATGGCCAGCAGCACACACCGATGGACAAACCCAATTTAATGGATCCATCGGGGCATGCTTAAGCAGTAATATAACAATAAGTAGGTCCAATGATACCAGTCACAGTCTATACTAATCTCATCCACAACAGAATAGTATATGAACTAAATAGCAAAACTGGAATAAATGCTGAAAGTAAAGATACTGTCGAATATCCAGCAAGAAATAATACTAAGTCGGGTGGAGACAAATCCACTACCGATAAATGGAAAAATAGAGACAAGGAAATATAACTAAAACATGCTAGAAAGTAACTAAGTATAAGCAGGGCCATCAACTGCTATCGTACCCTCGTCTGGTGTCGATCCGTAAAGCTGCGGGTACTCCTCGTCTGCTAAATCTGGAGAACAAAACCAGGTCCTCAGCGGGACATAACAAGATACAAAAGAATACGAGCCAAAAGTACAGCAATTGAACATGCAAGCTAGACAAGAAAATAATCACAAGAGAAGCAACTAAGACACAATAAATCACTACATCTAAGATGGTGGCGTGCCGATGGTGCTATCAAACATGACTACAAACAAATCGGAATAACCACAACTCAATGGGAGATAACGGTCCTATAGAAAGTAGGCCAATGGGGACTCCCAATCTATAGTATGGCTCTTTCGCCGCCCTATGGGAGCTCACGAATGAGGTGGTCAAATGAACAAGTCTCTATCGCAGCACAATGGGTACTCACAGTCGAGAATGCTCAAGTATAGTCAATGCCTAATAACGATCATCTAGGAACTAAAGAAACCAACCGAGTCAACTCAAGGAAGTGTAGAGTAAACATATACCATAACAATATGATTATGAAACAACCAGTGATCCATGGAAAAGAGAAAATAATGTACATGCACGTAAAACGAGAAAATAAGACTAGAGCAGCAGGAATAAATCAATATGAAAAACGCATCAAGAAACTATATACGACAAGAAAGTAACAACTGAAAAGGAAAGCATGCAAATAATGTGCAAGAGTTGGCAAGGTATCTTGCACGATAATGTATAAATATGTCAAGAAAATAAGTAGCAAAACTGTATGATTTGGCATGGTATACTTGCCTGGGGTCCTGCTGCTGGTATGAATCAGAGTCCAAGTCACAGTCCAAATAGCCTATGTATTACAATTTACCATGTCAAAAGATAATTTATTTTAACTTATTTAATTCTGGAATAATTACTCTAAAATCCTATTTTAATCTTATTATTCTGATTTTTAGGTTAATTCCTAAATTTTGTCCAAAGGAACTGAATTTTATCAACTCGAGACTCATGGCACGCAAATCGAGGCGATCTGTTGACCAAAAAGTCAACCGACACAAACTCAACTTTCATGCATGATTTCCTGTAGATTTCATCATCAAAAACATGCTGGAATTTACGGCTCGTCCGAATTCAAATTCGTTTGGGAATTATGGCACATACAAGTTTCGTATCGTGCACCGATGGTTAAATTCTAACCTAGAAGTTCTACAGAATTAACAGTATGAAAATACATCGAATTAAATTCTGGTAAAAACATATGTCAATGATATCGACATTATCTTTCCGAAACTTTAAACGGTTCATGATTCTGATTCCTGGTTCTCCCGGAATCGCGAAAACATTGAAACACGTCTATTTTCGGACATACTGTGCTCTACGAATTTTCCAGAATTTAATACTCATAATTTTGTAAAACAAATTATATAATCAGAAATCTAACCTCAATATCGTTCTAACACAAGAAACTAGGCCTCGTTTGGAGTCCGGAGCTATGCGCAATGGCTTCTGGAAGATGAAGGAACCCTAGATGGCAATTCTCCAAAATCTCTCTCTCTAAAAATAATGGGATAATTAGGGTTATAATAATATATATATATAGGGATGTTGGGCGGCTGAATGAAAGTTGATAGGGTGACACGTGTCATGATTTGATTGGATGGTTTTGGTTATATTATTTATTTTTTTGATTTGCCTTTATCAAAACATTATTTAGGTCGTTTTAAATCTAAATAACTCAAAATAAACATTAAAAATAATCATAAAAATTTGGAAAAATTACAGAAAATATATTTTGAACCTAAAAACCCTAGAAAAATATTTGGGATAATTATATATTCATAGATTTCCTACTATAATTAGGAGAAGCTCTAAAAATTAGTTTTGCCATAAAACTAAAAATAAATACTAACATTATTCCAAAAATTCTGAAATAATTCCAGAAAATATATAATAATATTATAAACCTTAGAAATAACGTGGGTCTATTCTATATTCCTGGGCTTGCACAATAAATTCTACAAGTCCTAAAAATTAGTTATTAGCCTAAATAACTCCCAATAAAAACTAAAAATACTCAGAAAATTCCCAAAAACTTCTAGAAAATATATTTTATTATTTAGAACCTAAAATAAAAGTTTGGGATATTTTTAATTATATTTGATCTAAAATAAATTCTTGAAAATCCTAGAAAATTACAGAAAATTATAAAAAATCCAAATTAAAAATTTTTGAAAAATCAGGGGGGTTACAAATACAGAGAATGGAACAATAACAAGGATTATGGCAGATAGACCTTTGAATATAGTAGAACAAGAAGACGATGATGGAGCAACTCATTATGCCATTGAGAAAGTTGGACGTAAAGCATCAAAGCGTGGCATACGGATAAGAAATGGAGCACGCATATAGTTCAAAAAATGTTGCAAGTGGTACTGCGAGAAGTCGAACAAGGCAGTTTAGAATTCTAATGGATTCAAGGAAGAACGATGGAGTAATGGAAGACGGTTTCAGCAAGTGAGTTCTTGATTTGTGGCTTGGATAGATAGTGAGACTCTAGGTGGTTAGGCGACATTGGTTAGCGGATACGTCAACGGTAGTGCATGAAGTGCTCGGATTCAGATGTTCGTTCAGATTGGATTATGGTTTATGGTTCAGACTTGCAGATGAGATATAGCATGGTTTGTTGTAACTGTCCATTGTGATGACCTACAATTATCAAGCGTAGTTTCGGGACAGCTGACCCTAGCGACTTGATCGCCAAATCGAAATGAATATTATAAACCATAAAATGACCCTTGTGCTGGCGCATTTGGGGATGCGTAGATGGGGGATATGGAGTGGTATATATTGGAGGTAAGTTTAGATGACTGATTGTTGGATTTGAGAGATCCTTGAGATAGCCTTCAGTTGAAGATGCAGCCAGAAGAGCGAAGCGATGGTAAAAATGTCATAAGTCAACTGATCAGATTCAGAGTCGCAGATTATCAAAGATGGCATCTCCTTTGACTCGTCGTGCCCCAAAAGGGAATGACATTTATATGAATTGACAACTGTGTGAATAGCTTTAAGAAGTTAAAGTCGCGGCTCACTTCAGCTCAGATCCTTATACTTTCGGAAGGGACAAATGTACCTCAGATCTACAAGATGAAATCAGAATTGGTTTGCGATATGTGCCCACACGGAGGGCGAAGGTGATATCATGTACTTCGAGGCAGTGGAAGCAGCGCGAAGATCTATTCCATGCGTGACCTAGAAATTATGGCAATTGTATCCGCGTTAAAATCGTGGAAACACTATCCCTATGGCATAGCGGCAAAATTTTCGCGGATCACATGAACCCCAATATAGATATTCACCCAGAGAGAAATTGAGTTACAGGCAGGGGTGTTGGGCCGTACTAATCAAAGAATATGGTGCAATATTTGGGTAAGTCGCCTAGCAGGGGTAGTGTCAGATGTGGTAATTTTTTGGGATATAAAGATGATATTTTGAGATGGTGTGAGAAGAACATGGTACGATTGAAGTCGAGCTAGAGTTTGGTTGGTTGAACTCGGATGATGCAAGGGTGTGGATTCAAAAATAGTTGGATGGTAGGGCCTTGCAGAATACTCATTGCTCTTAGACGCGCAAGAATTTGAAGCTTGTGTTGGATCTTGCTATGGATGGATTGAATCAAAACACAAATTAAATTAGGTCAGATGGAGAGATCTTCAGTGGAGAATCATCGTTTTTGGGAACGGTGCACGTGCAAATGAGTTTTGGGTTGACCGTTAGGATCAGTTCAGTCGAGAGTGGTGCGATAAATGTTTCGGACATGAAGATACCCTTGTAACTTGTCCAAATTATTTATCGCTAAGCTCGACTGAAGTGCATATATTTTGGGGATGCCTTAAATATGTGTATGATCCAAACTAAGCGATATGTTAAATTCAAATTAAACTGCAAGGAGGATGTAGGAATATGGAATTTATGTGCGAGCGTTCAGCGCGAAGCGAAGATGGTGAATCGGGATCAATAAAGTGAGTTACATGGAGCCGAGTTTATGTGATGGTCAAGCGACATACGAGAGAGGAATTTGTACTAGTTGTAGTTCGAGGACGAACCTTATTCTAAGTGGTATATGATGTAATGTTCCGCACCCGCACGGTGCATTACGCTGAGTCGGATTGAAATGAGACAAAGGTTTGGTTGTATTTCAATAAAGTTGGATTTGGGAATAAGTATTGATTTGAGTTGATTTTCTTATGCAGATCATGTACGGAGTTCAGTGGGATCATAGTATCGCCTTGCAACGGGTTAAGGCATGGGCGTCGTGCTATGGAATTAGGTATTGATTATAGCAGTATAAAGATAGCAGGATCTGGAGATATAATAGCGTCTTCCTTAGTTTGATTGGGTTGGATGATTTGGAGAGCACGACCTGCTCATACGGTCATACCAATTGAGTAGATCGTGCTTCGTACCGGACCATGGATTCAAGGAATTGGCCATATCGGTAAGGCAGAGTGCTAGCGGATTTAACTTGGTGAGTAGACTCTGTCCATTCTCCTCTACTTCTTCATGCCTAATAAATGGAAAACACGTAATATCTTGGACACTTGGACTAAAATATAGGAAATACCGTACTGTGGTGTATATAGAGTGTGCGTCGTTGGATATATATATATTTGTGGCTTTAAGTTGAGCTTTATGATTGGGACCAGTGAGAATATTTCATCGAGCAAGTGTGGGTTGCATACGAAAATTAAGTTGGACGCTTTGTCAAGTAAGGCATGCAGTTGTGGTTCAAAACTAGACAACTACATCAGAGAGGGCATTGTGCCATTGAGCTTTCGGAGCGAGGGGTGTTGCACCAATCAGAGCACTGCATCGAGAAGAGGCATGGTGCCTAGAGATGGATTATTTGAGAATAGTGCCTTGGGCTATAATTTGAGAAAGGATATGGAGAATCATTTTAGAACGGGACGAGTATCATTTGGTGGGGCAAGATATTGTGTTTCTCGTTGTACCTACTTTCTTTGTTGCATGGTTACGGATAACCTATTGCGAGTAGGGTTTGGTTTCTTCGAACGGGATAGGCATAGGGGCACCGGGACCGTTCGACCATGGAAGAAATATTTGGGAGTTCTCTTGGAGCACGGTATAATGAGACATACAACTGAGGTCTTGCAAACTTAAGATGGATGGCACATCGCTTACTTAAACTTGTGTTTAGATACGAGGCATTTGTGGGAACTACAGTTGAGGTGTTACAACCAAATATACTGGCAGGATACCAGCATTTGTTATATGTCCTTTATAGCTTGGCCAGTGACCTTCATATAGATAGGAATCGTTGAGTTTGATGCGTTTGAGTAGACGACGGACGTCCACCTTGCCTCGGGCGAGAGTGTGCATATTGATGATGGATTGGAGACTTGGATTTTGGCATGGTTCGATAGATTCATCTTTTACCTTTGCGAATCGGGTAGCCTATTGCAGGCTTAGTAACTTATACGAATAGGTGATTGCATACTAGTGTGTTGCTTGATTTCAATGTGTAAACTGCTTTACAGCTTTCCTTAATATGTCATGCCACTACCATAAAATGAATCTAGGATTCAAGTAAAAAGATTACCATATAACTGTTTGTATTGACTATTTACTCAGTGTCGGTTTAGACGAGTGGGTTCTACCGCTCACTAGTACGGCTGTGTACTGACCCACGTTTGTGGGCATTATTTTCAGGTACGCATGTGTCGTAGCTCAGCTTGGATATACGGGACATGAAGTATGGAATGGTAAGTACCTTTGTGGACAAGTAAGAGTAAGAGTGTTGTAAGCCATTATGGCATTCTCCTTTGTGGTATATTCATTTGGACCCTTTGAGAGCTTCGTTGCGTATACTCTGATGTGTTCTTGGTTTGTAATAAGACTTGTCTTTCGCTAAAACTTTATTGTTTCGATGATAACCTTGATTTCTAATATCATTATCCTTGTGCGAGCGCAACTCCAGGCTCGTACAACATCAAGTCCCGATGAGAACGATTGTCCTGCGGAAGCGTTGGCGTGGTAATTTCACGTCCAGCAGGAACGATCAAGCTTGCGGGAGATTGGGGCGTGACACTTGTGATACATCTCTCCTACATCATGATACTAAACCTAATCCCAATTTGATACCAAATACAAAAAATAGACACCAAACAAATACTTGGTGGTCTGAACATACATTTTTCCCAATTTTGAGGTACAAATCAATATTCTATAAAAAAAATAAATCATAGATCTAGCAAAATGAGAGCTCCTAACCCCTAGATCTAGCCAAATAGAGTCAATTCCATCTATGGGAGGGTTTTTATAGGTCCAATGGTTGTTCTTAACCATAAATAAAGTAGAAAATAGAGAATTACATAGGTTTTGAGTGACCTTCTTGAAGAACTCTGAATTTGGACACGAAAACGATGAAGCGGACACGATTCTCAATAATTAGACTCCTCTTCAACCTTCCTCTATTAATGAAAATCTCCTTAGCCTCCTTGGAAAATAAAAATAAGAGGGATGAGATTTGGAATGGATTGATTAGGATTTTCTTCTCAATTTTGAGATGAACTAATTATGAAAGCAAATGGGAGCTATAATGAATAATGAAGGCTTATATAGGCTTCCTCTTAGGGTTAGGGTTAGGTTTAGGAATAGTTTGATATGAATCAAAAGTCCCTCTCCATTCTATCATGAAGATGATCCAACTAAACCATAGGATAGAATATTCTATTCTTGAGTCAATTGGGTTTAATGGACCTAATCTAGTCATGAACAACTAATGACTCAAATAGTCTCAACCCAACTAGTCCTAGCTCATTAGCTAAAACAATGAATGCTGCAAAATGGCTCAATTGGCAGAACTTTGCGACATACTTATCAACCAACATATTTTCCTGGACTAAGTCATGAAACTGACTCCCCAAAGCTCCCAGGGCTACATCGGGAAAGAACTTCGCCTTAAAAAGCTCTTTGATAGCTCTCCAAGTCAATCCAGGTGTAGTGTCCCACTCCGTATTGGCACTATGTACAAGATATATCAGTTTGCTGACTCAAAAAGGATACCTTCCTGAAGAGCTTCTTGTTGAACTAGAAGACGACTAATCTTGGTGAGTGGACAAAACTTCATTCTCTGATTCTTGTACGCCTTAATAATGAATCTAATTTTTATAATGCATGTGCTAAGAAGATTATTGTTTCCTTTGCATGAATGATATGTCCTTGTATGCTTCACAAAACTTATTTTCTTGTCAATAGAAGAATCTTGCCATGCTAATAAGAAGAGAAAGTGATTGCTTGCATGTTACCTTATCGTTTCTGCATAGATAGAACTATATAAAATTCTTGAACTTTATCAGAGAGATGGCGGCTTGTCCATACAGAGATAGAGATGGCAGCTTGTCCGCATAGAGATAGAAGAGAAGAGATAGATGGTCTTCTTGTTCATATCATATGCATTGTAGAGTTTATCTGATAGAGTAACATGCATTGCATCGGTCGGACAATGGCTATTAGTGAAGAGCTGAACCTTGGTCCCAGCTACTAATTTGAGCGTATTTTAGTATAGAGCAACCATGAGTCATAGCTGCTATTAGCCAGATAGAGTTAGGACACCTTGAGGCTATAAGTCCTCGTTATCAGGCAAGTGTTCTTTCATTAGTTAGTTGGATTACCACTACTAATCATGAGTTTATCGTGGAGAATCATATAGATAGGTTATCTCTTTTGCATGATAAGAGAATAGTCTAGTAGATGCTGCATTGTCCCTAGAGTCTTTGAGTATAGCTCATGAGACACGCTGCACACATCCTAATAGTATAAGATTTAGCACATTGTGCTTGAACTGCTTGTCTTGAATTGAACAGAAAATATGGCTTTCAAAGATGTTTTCAAATAAGTATAACCTGACTCTTGACCTGTACTACATAAAATGAACCTAGGTAAAACTAGAAAAATCACTAATAATATAATATTTTTATCACATGCTTACTTAGTGTTGGTTTTAGTGAATGATGCTTTTGTTCGTTTCTTATACTCAACAGTACTTTACCCAAAGTGTTGACCCCCCACCAGTTTTCTTGTTCGCAGGTGTTGGATCGTCCAAAGAAGCGATAGTCATGCCTCATCCCCAAGATCCGAAAATCTGGAGTCGATGTCTTGAGCTGTATCAAGATATTTTGTGATACTTTTGTATAGAGGGACATAATATATGGAACGATGTCCTTGTATTCAGAGAGCCTCATGCCTTGAACTTTGCTTCATTTACTCAGATGGATTATTATCTGTAACACTGCTCCTCCGTTGCAAACTCGATCAGTTTGATGATAACTAAGACGACTAGCGTTGTTGCCTTATGCGAGCGCAACTCCAGGCTCGCACGGCCTCACGACTCGATGAGAATGACCGTCCCACAAGAGTGCTGGAATGGTGATTCGCACCCAGTGGGGACGATCGGGACCATAGGAGATCGGGGCGTAACAAAGTGGTATCAGAGCAACTCGATCCTCTGGCCTTACAATATTTTGCTGCAGTTCGTAGATGATGATTCCTTGCCCGTTGATATCGTTGCTGAGTTGAGCGTTCCATACAATAAGTTCATAGATATTTTTAAAGATTCTGGCAAAAGTTTTCTGGATTGTTTTATTGCTTGAGAGATATAATTTCGTGATTCTTGATTGCTAGAGTTTTCGAATGAGGATGGTGAGGGATGAGGACTATCGCTGCTCTGGATATCGAAAGTTTTTCCTTGATTTTCGAAGACAACTTTTTCTCGGTAGGTAAGTATGTAGTACCCCGCTCCGTGTAGGCACTATGTACAAGAGATATCGATTTGCTGACTCAAAAATAATACATTCCTGAAGAGTTCATTGTTGAACCAGAAGATAATTGACCTTGGTGATTGGACAAAACTTTATTCTCTGATTCTTGTACATCTTAATAATGAATCTGAGTTTTAGAATGCATGTTGCTAAGAATATTATTATTTTCTTTGCATGAATGATATGTCCCTGCATGCTTCACAAAACTTATTTGCTTGTCAATAGAAGAATCTTGCCATGCTAATAAGAAGAGAAAAAGATTGCTTGTATGTTACCTTATCGTTTCTGCATAGATAGAACTATATAAAATGCTTGAACTATATCAGAGAGATGGTGGCTCGTCCACACAGAGATAGAGATGGCGACTTGTCCGCACAATGATAGAAGAGGAGAGATAGATGGTCTGCTTGTTCATATCATATGCATCGTAGAGTTTATCTAATAAAGTAACATGCATTGCATCGATCGGACAATGGCTATTAGTAAAGAGCTGAACCTTGGTCCCGACTGCTAATTTGAGCGTATTTTAGTGTAGAGCAACCATGAGTCATAACTGCTATTAGCCAGATAGAGTTAGGACACCTTGAGACTAGAAGTCCTCGTTATCAAGCGGGTGTTCTGTCATTAGTTAGCTAAATTACCGCTATTAATCATGAGTTTCTCTGGGACCATTATATAGATAGGTCATCGCTTTTGCATGATAAAAGAATAGTCCACTAGATAATGCATTATCCCTAGAGTCTCTGAGTATAGCTCACGAGACACGCTGCGCATACCCTGATAATATAATATTTGGCACATCGTGCTTGAACTTATTGTCTTGAATTGAACAGGAAATATGGCTTTCAAAGATATTTTCAAAGAAGTATAACCTGAATCTTATCCTGTACTGCATGAAATAGCCTAAGTAAAATTAGAAAGATCACTAGTAATGTAATATTTTTATCACATACTTACTTAGTGTTGGTTTTATTGAATATTTCTTCTGTTCGTTACTTATACTCAACAATACTTTCCCCAAAGTGCTAACCCCCACCAGTTTGCTTGTTCACAGGTGTTGGATCGTCCGAAGAAGCGATAGTCGTGCCTCATCCACAGGACCCAAAAATCTAGAGTCGACGCCTTGAGCTGTATCGAGATATTTTGTGATACTTTTGTATAGAGGGACATAATGTATAATGTATGGAACGATATCATTGTATTCAGAGAGCCTCGTGCCTTGAACTTTGCTTCGTTTACTTAGATGGATTATTGTTTGTAATACTGCTCCTCTGTTGCAAACTCGATCAGTTCGATGATAAACCAGATGAATAACGTTATTGCCTTGTGCGAGCGCAACTCCAGACTCACACGACATCATGTCCCTTTGAGAACGACTGTCCCGCAGGAGCGCTAGCGCGCTGATTCGCGCCCAATGGGGACGATCAGGACCGCGGAAGATCGGGGAGTGACACCAAGCATGGAAATCCTTGGCTCTATGCAATACCATGTAAGGAAAATATTAAATAATTGCCTACCGGATGCCTCAACCTCTAAGCTCTCTAGGATTTGCGCCAACCGCAAGATTCTCTCAATATCCTCTAACCAGTCTTCTGCATAGAGTATCCCCTCTGTGTCCTTGAAAACCTGAGGTAGTATTCTCTTGAAGTCAACTCTAGTTCCTGGCCTCTACTGCTGAAGCTAACCAGGATTTTGCTGGGCAACCCTCTCTACTGCCTGTAGGGCCACCTGGTGGGCATTCTCCATGTCCTCTCTTAATACAACGGTCTGATCTCGGTGCGCCTCTGCCTGCACCCTCTGTGCCTCAGCCTGAACACGCTGGGCCTCCGCCGACATCCTCTGGGAATCCACGATGCCCTGGATCAAAGCAAAAATTTGTGCCCCGTCAACAGCCACACCTCCATGGAAAGAAAACTATGGCGGGGGAGAAAGGTTCTTCGAAATAGCCGGGTAAGCCCTTTGGAAAGGTGGGGGAGGAGGACCCCCAAAAGCTGCTGAAACTCCTATTCGGATAGAAGGTAAAGGAACAGTCCCTGCCACTCCCTAGGTAGGAGGTCGAGAAGTCACTAACCTCTGTAAAGTTGTAGCTGCTCTCGATCGCTGTGATCTAGTCTTCGGCGGCATCCTGAAGACAAATCGAAACAAGAATAAGTCAATATGGCACAAGATAAGATATTATCAAAGAATGACCTAATTTATCAAATATAACAAGGTTGAATGATATAGACGATATGTTAAGAACCAATTTAAAATATAATCTGATAATCATACACGTCTATCTGAAATTATGTTATCCAAAATACTCGTAACGCTAGTAAGCATAGCTGCGATAAACTATAGAGTCTGTAACTAAGGTACATACCTCTAGAATTATGGTATATAAAAAAATTTCCCTGCCGCTAGCTTGGCTGTGAAAACTCTAAATTCCATAAGTAAGAGAAATATATCAATAATTACGCTCTCTGTCTCCGCCACACCAGCCAATATGGCTGCGATAAACTCTAGACTCCATAACTAAGGCAGACAATTATATTTCTTACTATTTTTATCCATTTACGTTATCAGAATATACCTCAACTTAGTCCATAAGATTTATCTCAGTACAAGAATCAAGTCAACAACGAACATCAAGAATCAAATTCAACAATAACAACTGAGAGTGAACGAAAACAAGTAGAAATAGATTTTGAAGTTGAGTTTATAGTAAGATTCTAAAGGGTCATCCCAGGAATCTCTCAAGAAGTCCTAATTTGTGATTGAGTATCCTCTCATACTAATATCCTATATCCTATCTCCTATCTCATATCTCCTATCGCAGGCTCACAGTAGTACAACTAAGCCGTTGCACTGCCACGACATTGCACTATTTGTGAAGCCTGACCTGCATGGACCACCACAAAAATATATCACAATCCGCCCCCGGTAAAGGGGTACGAGTACATGGGTACGTCCAGCCTATGCTGCAACATCGATGGTAGAACGTTGTCTAGGTCAAGACTATCTAGTTAGCAAATCTCACATAAATATCCAACTCCATAAGGAGACAATGATATAACAATATAATATGAAATACTCAATCACATAACTAAAGCACGATAAGATATCAAAAGAAGAATCCAAAACACAACCATAAGGTCTAAACAACAATATAAATCTAAATTTCAAACAACAACATCCAAATCTCAAATATATGCCGAAAATAAATCCGGTACCAAAATGCTAAAAGGAACTAACTAATATAACTAGTGATTCCGGCTAGACCTTCCGACAATCACGCTTGAGCTACAGGGTCCGTCTCTGCTACTCCCTCCTGCGGTCCATAGAAAGTCGGACAACAGCCCTCTAAATAGTCATCTGGAAACATATATCCAGTCAGGATAGAATGAGCACACCTCTAACAGCAGGTCCAGTTAATTGATAATGACTATCAAAAGTAAATAGTGAATCTAATACACGACAAGAAAATAGTGAACATATATCATAATGTAGCAATAAAGAAAGAGAGGTAATAGTTAGCTAATGTCATACAACGTTATTTACAAGGTTAATATCATACGACGTTGTCTACAAGGTTAGTGTCATACGTCATTGTTTACAATGTTAGTGTCATATGATATTGTTAACAAAGTTAGTGTCATACGACATTGTTTACAAGGTTATTGTCATACGACATTGTCTAATGTTAATATCATACGATAATGAGAGAAACAATAATCTGAATATGCAAATAATATCTCATGACTGGGGATCCACATATACTAATTCGTATACCATTGTGTCATAATCAAGTATAACATTTCTAAATACTTTTATTATAGTAATTATCAAATAATAAAAACTATCAGAGAGCGTACTCGTTTGGAATCCGGTGTTAAATATCAACAGTGTCTGTATCGATGCCTCGAAGTCCCAAATATGAATTTCCAAGTCAAAACAGTATTTTAGAATTATAAACATACAAAACTAGGTTATTTTGAATTCTCTAGGTCAAATTAGGTTAAACTGGATCAAATACCTAATTTGATTTCTATGATACTTATCTAGTTGGTTTATGAAGTGATACTAGTCAATACCAAGCTATACCTAGATTTTCTAGGTCATACTAGTTAGATATAATATACTAATCATCTTAAATATAGTATATAGACCCCTATATATCAATATCTAATAGTATCTAATGATACCTTAGTCTATGAGTTGGTACCTACCCATAACCTTAATTTCTAACTCCATATCCTTATCCTTAACAATTATCTTAGCATATAACTATTCCCTTAACCATTTACTCATATCTAAATACTAGTATCTTAACTCCACCTTAATACCTTAGCACAACTCCATACCTATTGGTAACATAATATCCACATACAATTCAAACTCTAATACCTACCTCGATACTACCCTTACCTTGGTATTTGGTATCTTGATACCAAAGTATCACCCCTCATATTTACTTACACTAGATACTCAACTAATACTCAACCTTACTCTCATCCAATGCTCTGTCTTTCCCTCCTTACTCTAAACTGAACCTGAACCCCATAGCCTATATCACCCATTGGTACACCTACAACTGATACTGCTAATATCCAACTGATATCACTCACCCATAAACCTGTATACCAAGTCACCGCCCTTCACATACTGTTAAACTCAGTACTACCTACTGTACACTGCTAAGCACGACCCAAACACACACACACACAGACACATGTACCATCTTTTACAATACTTGCACATTGCTCACCACTGTTACATAGAGTATCTCACACTGAACAGGCTTCCTCACATCAGTCCCTACTTAGCCCAAAACTTAGTGTCCTATAACCAAGTCAACACAACTGAGCATCATTCCTACCCAACTGCAATGCAGTTCACTTTTATCCTACAACTTCACTCATACCACCTATACCTATTAGTGTACATGGGTGATCTTATCTACTGATACTCTTAGTATCATTTCCCCATATGAATACTATACTCAAGCAACATTTGTCAATATTGATGCCAACACCCTCAACCTATCACTATACCAATACCATATCAACAACAATACATAGACCAACCTCCCTCACTCCCACAGTACTGCTACTGCTGCATCTATTCCCCTGGAACCCGAGCACACTCTCTCCATTCACACTCACTCACTGCACTTGTACACCATAACCCCCTAATCTCTTTGATACTCTTGGTATCCAACCCCTATACACAAGTACATTGAAATCAAGTTCTTGAGTACTGACACCATCACACATACTAAATGCTAATACCAGTCCAATCACTCCTTACCTGACACTACTACTCAAGCCACTATTGTGCACCCATCTTACCCAACCTGTACCCAAAATGAACTGCACACCCTTGCCTGATCCCAAATGCTGCTCTGATTGGCTCAAAATAGTGCACTCAATGTTGCACACTCTAAATTTCCACAGTGATCTCAGTGTACTGAAACACACGCACGTCACAGAGCCATCACCCCCCTCTCAATCACCTACACACACAGATACCCACACCTCAGTCACTATTGTTCATTAAATGGGTATACTACAATCACTAATACCACTCCTCACACTAACATACTAACACTCATATAACACTCCCACATTGTATGTATACTACAGTCCAGGCAGTACCCCTCACTGTACTTCCAACTCCCTGCACACAACCTATTGCTTAATTCCCCTATCCTACCGTTCCAGACTGCAACACTTACACTGCTTGCTACCCGAGCCCCCTACCACATCTCCACAACAGATACTCAACATGCATTAGCCCCTATCTACTACAACTCCACTGCTCCTATTATTGCAAGCTTGCACTTGCATCTTCTATTAATTCCCTGCAGGCCCTAGTACCTAATCACACCACTGCTGATGTATTGCTGCATGATACACCAATCAATCTAACACACACATGCACACCACACTTCTAGTCCTCCCACACCCCTCCAAACACAATACACTAACACTCATATGCACCCAAAAATACCAACAAACCAAACATCAAACACTTGGTGTGCACCACACAAATATCCATGATACTCATGATACCCTTGTGATACACCCCTCCTACATCATGATACTAACCCTAATCCCAATTTGATACCAAATACAACAAATGGGCACTACACAAATACTTGGTGGTCTGAACTCACTTTTTCCCCAATTTTGAGGCACAAATCAATATTCTACAAGAAAGAAATCATAGATCTAGCAAAATGAGGACTCCTAACACGTAGATCTAGCCAAATATAGTCAATCTCACCTATGGAAGGGTTTCTATAGGTCCAATGGGTGTTCTTAACCATAAATAGAGTAGAAAATAGAGAATTACCTAGATTTTGAGTGACCTCCTTGAAAAACTCTGAATTTGGACACGAGGAAGATGAAGCGGACACGATCATCAATACTTGGACTACTCTTCAAGCTTTCTCTAGCAATGACAAGCTCCTTAGCCTTCTTGGAAAATAAAAATGAGAGGGATGCGATTTGGAATTGATTGATTAGGATTTTCTTCTCAATTTGGGAATGAACTAATTAGGAAAGCAAATGAGGCTATAATGAATAATGAAGGCTTATATAGGCTTTCTCTTAGGGTTATGGTTAGGTTTAGGAATAGTTTGATATGACTCAAAAGCCACTCTTCATTCTATCATGAATATGATCCAACTAAACCATAGAATAAAATATTCTATTCTTGAGTCAATTGGGTTTAATGGAGCTAATCTAGTCATGAACAACTAATGACTCAAATAGACTCAACCCAACTAGTCTAAGCTCATTAGCTAACCCAATAGTCACATAATTAATATATATATATAGATAATATTCTAATATTCAAATAATGGTCAAATGACAAAAATATTCTTGCTATGGAAATGTGGTCATTACACCACTCTCCTGAACCAAATCGACATTTAAACCTCCCACCCTAGCCGAAACAACCAAACATTCATTCAACGCCCCATCCTACCAGCATATTTTTGTCAACTCAGTTGGCGGAAATGTTGTTGTCCATTTTTTTCGCCATCTGAGATAAAGGAACATATCATCCCTCTAATTCCTCCAAAATTATTTTCTTCTGCCTAATTTAATTAAAAATAATTTTATTGCAGTAAATTTTCTGTAATATGTTTGTGAGCGTATTGTTTAGTGCTTGTAATCAATTCAAGATTGCGGATGAATTGACAATGTTCAATATTAGTGTAGCAACTCATGTGTGTACGTCAACAAACCATACATGATAGTCATCTGTAACTTGTAACTTCTGTGGAGGCTCTATTGGAGGTGTATGAAATAAGGCTCAACTCTACTTATAAAATAAAAATATATTGGTGAACGTGTAACCAAAAATTAAAAATACTTTATTTTATTTTATTTTATACCCACATTCTCGTATGCAACAGGAATCAGAAGCCCAACCTTCATTCTTATCTCCAATCGCTGCTTGATCACCTTCCTCCTGCTCAGGACGATCCCCATGGCACTGTTCACAAGAGGAAGGCTCATTAGTTTTCTTAGAAACTCAACAAATAAACAAATATATTTTTTAGCTTGGAAATCAATCTTCTTTAATTTCAAGAAACTCAAAAGACAAAAACAAAGAAAAAAAACTAAGTTAATAACTTTCTAATAGTTTTCTGTAGCCTAACATGACCTTAGGTCTAGATTGATTTCGGAAAGGAAAAGAAAAAAAATCAATTTCTTGCTCTCTTTTTTTCTCTGAAAAATTAGAATCTCATATAGTTTTCTTTTCGGTATTTGAAAATGCCAAAAAAATTGGAAGAGAAAGTGAATATTGAGAGGTGGAAAAGTGAATCCTTGATTGGATGGAAGGAATAATCATTTTATTCCCTAATTTTCTTTCCATTGGATATCACTTTCCTTTCCTTCTCAATTTTTTTGACATCCAAAGATAGAAAAGTAATGACTTTACTTTTCCTATCACATGATTCCGCGAACCAAACGAGACATGCATAAATGGAACATTATATATATATATATAGAGAGAGAGATCCCCTCTTTTATGTATCCCCTAATATCTCCTCTTATCTATTCTTAATCGTTGATTTGAACCAATCAAATTAACGGTTAAGGCTAGATGACTTAAATAAGATCCAACAGTTGTAATCCGTTAATATTTCCTCCCTGCTTATATATATATATATATATATATATATATATATATATATATATATATATATATATATATATTTGGGAAAGGTAATTGTGTTACAGACTCCTGGCCTGAAGGCTTATAAACTCGGTCCGAAGGTCCACCACATCCCGGTTCGAACCGTAGGTCCTGCACCTGCACCTACACCTGCATCGCACCTGCGCTGCATCCACCACCAACTCACCACTTAATTTTTTCAAAAAAAAATTAAATGGCATCCAAGAGGCTCGAACCCGCAACCTCCTGGATAATATGTATACTTTGTTCACACTTAGCTCATCCAAACTCGCACTTGAACACAATGCTATAAATCTCATCATCCCAAGCATGAATCTATTATGACTATAAGCAATATCCAATAAATTTCCATGGGAACAAATTTGGAATCCTTACCATCATAGAATTTTTATTTCATACACCAAATCAATCATACCTATTCAAAATCATAGTACTTAACAAATTTTATAATTTCTCACCACATATGGATCAAAAGTTAACTTCAATATATTGAACTCAACTGGCTCTTATGGTTAGTAAGAAGAGGTCTAACTTTTCTGACTAGACGGATGATTTCGAAATCAAACCGCGGAAGAGGTGTGGGACAGTTGGTCCAAATAATATACAACGCAGCATGCGCAAAGTTTCGTACATTTCGTCGGACATCTCAATATATATATATATATATATATATATATATATATATATATATATATATATATATATATTGAATAAACAGAGAATTCTATGCACATGTAAATAACCTTCAAAATTCAGAGTAAATAAGAAAATGAAAAAAACTCTCGATAAAGAAATAAGGAAATAGGAAAAAAATAAAATAATAATAATAATAATGTCAACAATTGACGAACATAAAAGAAGCACTATTCGAAAGCCCATGCATTCTCTTCTCTGATCTTGGCCTCCTCCTCTTCAGTAAAGTCGTTATCGATATTAAAATAGGCCCTGACCTCCTCAACCAACATCTCCTCCATGTTCTTGGCTATAGCACCACAGAGTAAGTCCAGCAGCGGCTTCGAGTCGAGGTAGTTGGCGGCCGTGGTCACGCCGAACAACTCGTCGCGCTCCATCATCTTGACGAAATCCTCGTCCCACGCCTTCAGCGCATCCACGTCATCGGCGCTGCTGCCAGAGGCGGAGCTATGGCGCTTCCAGAACTCGATAACCTTGGCGAGGACGGAGCTGTGCACGTTCGATAGGGGAATGGCTGACTCGGCACAACCGTCCTCGATTATGTTTTTTAACATCACCGAGGAGTTGCTAGCCACCGACGCCTCCAACACGAACTCATCCCCGTCGAGACTACGTAAGATGATCGCCTGCTTTGGAACTTCGGCTGCCATGACTCAAAAGATCAAGAAGTAACTAACCAAAGGAATAAGACTACTTGGTAGGTATAAGGAGGAGGAAAAAAAACCCTAGGTCTCCGTGTCTTATATATACATAGGATTGGCTTTATCATTGCTAAATATGTGTCTATATAAGATAATATTTTTGAATCCAAATTAAATCCAAAACAATATAATCAATCAGAATATGACCGGATGTCCACTTTGGAGAATAACTGTAAATATTTGCATATTCCAAAATTATTTATTCTGACCTATCTTTATTTTATTCCCGGCATATTCCAAAAAATTATTTATTCCGTTAGGTGTGGGTAATCAGATTAGGAATGTGTCTCAGATTTATATAATTGTAAATCAAGCTTGCACGTACAATAAATAGTTTTATAATATTGTTAAAAAATAGTTCAAATATTTAAATATATTTGAATTAAAATTTGCTGAACAATTTAAATATTTATGATATTTTTTTTTTGGATTTACTTTTAAATTTAGTTCTTAAACATTTTTAAATTTAGAATATGTGAAATATAATTTGAATATATTTGAATATGATTTGTTGTGATTATTTTTTTGAATTCTGGATATATATGTTTAATTAGATAATATTATGTAGTTAGTTTAAATATATATTTAATTAGATAATATTATTTAGTTAGTTTAAACATAATTTATATTTTAAATATATTTGTATCTGTTGGTTTTTAATTTACTTGAGTAGAAAATAAAATTAGGTGGTTTTAATTTTTTTTTACCTGAGAATAAAATTGATGATATACATACGGCTTAGACGGCTCATCTTTGAGCCGTTTAAAAGCCCCATTATAATAGTAGATATTTTTAAATTTAGAATATTTAAATATAATTTGAATATGATTTGTTATGATTTTTTTTTTTGAATTATGGATATATGCTTAATTTGATAATATTATGTAGTTAGTTTAAATATATGTTTAATTAGATAATATTATGTAGTTAGTTTAAATATTATTGAAATTTTAAATATATTCTAGTATCCGGTGGTTTTTAATTTACTTAAGGAGAAAATAAAATGAGGTGGTTTTAATTTTTTTTACCTGAGAATAAAATTGATGATATACATACGGCTTAGACGGCTCATCTTTGAGCCGTTTAGAAACCCCAATATATATATATATATATATATATTGTACCAAGCTTATTGTACTAATATTGTACCAAACAATCTTAACCACACACTTTTTTGAATCATGTGGTTATAAAGCATGCTGACGTGATAGCAACTTTAGATGATGCTTTATAACCACATGATTCAAAAAAATGTGTGGTTGGGATTGTTTGGTGCAATTATCACGACCCGCTCCCAGAATAGTGGGTAAATACGAGGACTGAAATGGCCAACCACACCTTTCAGAATATCGAAGTAAGTCGCAATGTGCTAAGGTTGTCTAAAAGACAAATTGGTCAACTCTATCATGCTATGATGTCAGTCATAAGGCCGACAATTCCTAGTATCTCAATCCATCAACAAAAATTACAAGAGTATATCATACATGAAAGTAAAAAAATATCCCAAATTACATACCATATATGATCATGGAACTAGTGAATACAAAATATTGCACTAGCAGAGTATAATTATACATGATAAAATATATCGGCCATGGTCTAATATATACATCATGTTGACCAAAGTCAGAGAAGTAATCTTAAAATAAGGGGCTAACACTGTCTCTTGCTAAAATACCACAAAATAAAATAACACTACGATGGATGGAGGAAAAAAATCCACTCGCGAGCTTTGGCCGCAGTCCTACGAGTGCGAGCCATCTAACTGGAAGTGCGGTGGACCCTGGTTCTCCTCAGGGTAAACTGACCATACAAAACCAGTGTGGTCAGAACCCCAAGCAACAAGTACCACAAAGGAGCTCAAGGTGGCAGACAAAACATGTCACAACATACAACAGAAAAGAGACATATACAATAAATGCGGATCGAGACTTGTATGGTACCAATGTACTTGTCTCAAAAATATACTGGAAGAACCGATAACAAGTGTTATAAAGGAATTACTCTAGATCGGGACCACAACCCTTAAACCAAATAAGGATCGGCGTTGGAGACCTTCACCTGAGCAGAACTTAGCACCCTAACCACGCGACGAAAGAATGAATTAAAAGGACGAGCTTAACGAATAGACAAACATTCATTTCATAGCCAAACATGCATACGGCTTGCTATAATTAACTAACTAGGGTTATCACAAACCTTGTTACTAACAAATGCATGCTTTTTGAAGAATATCGCTACCACTGGCACTGCAATTAACCCGAATGACCAAGGGTACGCTTGTCGAGTAAACTTAATTGCACATTCAACATCACTACAACATAACTTGTTACTTTGTCATAAACATAAATTGAATTTGTAAGCATAAACTTAAACTTGTGATCATAAACTTGCTTTATAAACATAAACTTGAATATAAACTTGTTTTGTAAGTGCCGCAACACGTGTAAACTTGGTCAATCATTGAGCCATTTGCCTAGCAGGGTTGGTCCATGGTGCATGGGGCCCTTAGATATCGGGGTAACCGCTAGTGCAATATTCTTCTCTCCCAATGATCTAGGTAAATCTTATTTTGTTTAATCATTACTAAATTATTTCGAATTCTCGAGTCGTGGACACTTGAGAACTCCCTAGAATGGCGAGTCACGAGTACGAGTTTTTCACGAGATATCGTATTCGCGACACGTGATACATTGGGCAATACTCACACTCGATTGCCCGATGTCAAATGAAATAGATTTTTATACACAAACATTTCCACGGTGTCGTGAGGATTATGAACTTGTACATAAACTTGTCTCGTGATCTATCACTACTAAAATACAGCGATTTAGCGATAAAATATTGGCTACGATCAATATATGTCGCCAAGTAGTGAATGTTCACCATCGGTTGGACGACTAATAACCACCATTTGTGAATTAAACAACTATTCGTCGCTAGGTTGTTGCCAATTAGTCGCTAGATCGTCACCAGTTTGTGCAGTCAACCGCGAAAATAATGCGGGTAAACATGGCGACAGTCTGGGGATGGATATTGAGTTGCGGATACGTCGTCTAGATAGTCTAGTTGTGATGACGGATTTGGATGCCGCATATCCGTCCTCAAGTACTGTGCCCTAGGTTATATTAATTAGGCAGTCGATCAAAATTTTTATTTCGATCAACCACGTCTCTTTCTCCTCTTCTCCAGCCCTGTGCTCCCCTCCGGCCCATTCTTCCCTCTCCTCCGCTCCCCTTTGGTCGGTTTCCCCTCTCCTCCCTCCGACCCGTGCTTCCCTATCCTCCGCTCCCCTCTCACCGTGCTTGTCAGGCCCCGATCTCCCGCAGGCAAATCGGCCGTTCCCGCTAGGCGGGAATCACCCTCGCCAGCGCTCCCGCGGAACGATCGCTTGACCCATCCGGGCGTGATGTCGCACGAGCGTGAACCGCGCCCGTGCAAGGCCGTGATTCATTGGCTGGCGGTAGGAGTTCTAAGCCACAGAGTCGCACAGATTGTCCGAGTGCAGCGGAGTCATGAACGCATAGGCGATCGGTAACAGGTTCACTGAGTCGATAATATAGCGGAAGCATTGAAACACAAGTTTGAAGTAAAGCAACTCTTTTATTGATATAAAACATGTGTTATAGGCGGCGTATAGCCGAGATTACAAGTCGCTCAAGCCTCTCTCTCTTAAACATAAAGCGTGCCAAGTGGCTACAGGCGATGATCAGGCGATGTTCACAACATTATGTCTTGTATATGTGCTTCAGTTCCGGACGCACCGTTGCTTCGGAGTGATCTCCACACCTTAGCACGCACGAAGGAGGCATCCGCACCGAACGAGGTTCTCCCGCACCCTGCACACAAAATGGTGGATTATCAGTACATTGAATGCACTGGTGGGGAAGCTACTCGCCCGCTCGATAAATCCAAACACGTAATACAGGTTCCGTGCACCAACTATTAAGTTGTCTTTCTAGTTGCCTTAGGATCAGTTTCATGCAAATATTGAATAGCCTATCGTGTCGGGCAGTGCGCCGTGCGATGTTTGAGGAAACACGGCGAGACTTACCAACTTACCATCTCCTTCCCTGTCCAAGGCAAACATTGAGGCAAACATTGTTAATTCAAGCACGGGCAAGTATAAACATTTAGGGGCATAGCATATGCAAACACGAGGGTCATTTTAACATGATCGTTCAGGTGTTCAGTACAGTTGTACATTGATGCGATGCAGTGACTCGCACGCGTATAGCCGCTAAGCGAGGATGACTTATCTATATGAACATGAGTCGCTGGCAAATCCATTAAGGACACTAGTCTTAAACGAGAATGGTTTGCAACGAAAGTACAGTGGGCGCTACAAGCCATCTCGTTTAGTACAGTAGACTACACAGTAGAGTTCAGCCATGGAGCGGATGGTATGCAGCGAAAGAACGGTAGGCGCTGCACACTATCTCGTCCAGTACAGTTGGCTGAAACAATGTAGTTCCACCCGGATCGGAGCGGCCCCAGTGCCCCGGAGACCGTCCGTGGAACTATGCCTCGTTTCCGAGTTGTTCGCGACATGCAGGTCAGGGTCAATCCAATTTCAGGCAACACGAGTACTGTAGAACGGGAGTACAGTAGAACAGTAGTACAGTGGAACAGTAGTACAGTAGTGCACGAGTACAGGAGATGTTTGAATCATGATTCTGTACAGTGATTAACTTGTCTTGATGCATTCCCCTGGTTCGGAGATTTTGCCTTGGGTGACCTAACGGTCCCGGATACTTGCAGGTTCATTCAGGCACGGAACGACTACGTAGTAGTCTTCCGGGGTTTGGATGAAAATACGGTAACATTCAAGCAGACAAGCATGCGTTTCTAAGGAACATAAGCAGGCACGTTTGCTCGGACCCGAAGGTAAGCCGAGAGATGAAACCGTCAGGGACTTAGCATGCGAGGGTCTGAATATAAGCAGTATTTTATTTTCCATGTTCTAGCAAGCAATACAAGTTGGGATTATTCCATTAGCTAGGTGCGTTGGATTTATTAGCATGCAGGGGTGAATCACCTAGCGACTAGCATAAATATTCCAGATTTTTATGTGTGCTGGCTAAGCAAAGACAAGTTCACCGTAGCCACCCACTTTAGCGATGATTCGCCTCAGTAGAGCGATACGTCAAGCGAGCCTCTGAAAGCCTAAGCCGGATTCCTGTAGGGACAAGTCTGGATATCTTTTGCATTCTCTTTGAGGCAAAGCGGGTCGGGACAGCTGTACTATTGCCGTTTGAGACGGCAGTCCGCTAGAACGGAACGGGGTGTTACAGTGCTTCCCTCTCATCATCTCCACTGTAAGTCTTCCTCTCCTCTCCTCCCTCCGTTCCCCTTTTCGGTTTGCACTGTTACTGCCCACACTCTAGGGTGTACTATTTTAGGATAATTTATGTGATGATTTCTTATTACCACTCTAGGTGTTTGTGTTATGGCTTATGTGTATTTGGAGGCTGGCTGTTGGAGGATAAGTTTAGGCTTTGTGCATTGAGTATTTGGGGGGAGTCGGGTTCAGACAAGGGGTGCAATGCACTTGGGCACTACAAATACAAACCTGTGCACATGTGTGCACAGGTGAAGAGGGAAACAATGCCCAGTCAGGCAGTTGGTTAGGTACTAGTTGGGGGAAGTGGCTAGTTGATTGAAGTTGTGTATTAGATCATAGTGTATCAGATCTTAATGACTGATTATTGTAATATATCAGTGGTAGAAGGGGGTGCACAGGCAGTTAGATATGGGGCTTGGACTATAAGGTTGAGCATGTACTCTGTGAGTGTATCAGTAGTGTGATACATGTGAAAGAGAAGGATAGGAAGGATAATACTCAGGTTGTGTGTACATGCTTGGAACACGGGTTCCAATTAAGTGCAAATATACTGATGTAAGGGGAGAGGGGGGATCTATGATACCCTCTAACCATAGGATACTCCCATGCTACACATTCTCTTCATCCCCAAATACAACTAAAACTATAAGAACAAATTTTGGAGAAATTAGAGGGGTGATATGTTCCGCCATCTCATATGGCAAAAAAATGGACAACAATATTTTTCAACTGAGTTGGCAAAAATATGCTGGTGGGTGGGGGGTTAAATAAATGTTGAGTCGGTTCGGTTGGGGTGGGAGCTTTAAATGCCGATTTGGTTCAGGAGAGTGGAGAGGGGGTGTTGGTTGGTTCATAGGGTATTGGTTAAACATATGTGTGGGGTTATTTTTGGTTTCTTTCATAGGTTTGATTTATGTAAGGCCAACGACTATTTTGTAATGGCTCTTTTCCAACGTTCATCTCTAACGGCTCTCTAATTCATCTCGACGGCTCTCTCCAACTTATCTATATAAATCAACCTAGTGATTTTATCATAATACCACATCAAGGTTCGACGTGTTAATATCTAATCTAGGACAAGGAGAATAAGTTGTTATCCAGTGTGATAAAACACGAGTTTCATCATTTACTATAACGAGCAAATTGTAAACATCTATGTTTTCAGCTTTATTTATTTCAAAGCAATGGTTCGCATCAAGTTGTTATCCAGTGTGATAAAATACGAGTTTCATCATTTACTCCAATAAGCCAATTGTAAACTTCTATGTTTTAAGCTTTAATTATTTCAAAGCAATGGTTCACATATGTTTCATTATAACATCTTGCAAGATAGTCTAAACTACGTTGAAAAAAGGGGTGGATCATGACCACAAGAATCTTTTCATACTTTCATTCTGTGATGGCCTTTGCATGACTTACTCTTGTACATTCCAAAATTGCCCCATATAAAGATCGACCTCGTTTGAATAATATAGCATAGGACTAGTAAAGAAAGATTCTTAATATACACAATGAAAAGTATAGTTCTCCACAAGACATGCAAGCAAGAAAGCAATATCCTTATGATGCATTATATATATATATATATATATATATATATATATATATATATATATATATGGGTTGTGATCATGATCCACCCCTTTTTTTATCCACCCCAAATATTTCCTATGTTAACACCCACTACCAGAATAAGGCAAACTAGCGACGTAAGAAAACGTCGCTAAATGGCCTAAAAATGTCGCTAAAAAAATTTAGCGACGTTTCAATGAAGTCGCGTTTAAGCTAGTCGCTGACAGAAAAATATTGCAAAATGTCGCTATAGCGACGTTTTCTAGCGACGTATTGACGTCACTAATATTTTTCATATTAGCGACGTTTAAGGACTCAACGTCGCTAAATTAGCGACGTGTTTTGTGTCGCTATACGTCGCTAAATTTTTTCTATTTAGCGACCTTTTGCAACACATTTAGCGACATTATATGGACCTGGCAAATACTGTCATGTCAGCAATTTAGCGACATTCAACGACGTACTTAGCGAGTTATTTAGCGACGTATATAAATGTCGCTAAAGTTTCAGTAAAAAGTAAAAAAAAGAATATAGAATGGTTTCCAAACCAATCTTTCTACAGTTTATGAATTTATAATTTATATAAATAGACCCGGAGCAACCCTCCGTTGAATTCTCTGGGTTCGCCGACCCCTTCGGTTGAACACTCAACACCGGTAAATTAATATACATTTAATATGAATAATATAGTAAAATTTAAAGAAAACAAAACATTGGGATTATAATTCGAGTCTGGAGAAAATCTCGTCGTAAAGAATACAATAAATATCCACACAACTGAGTGCAAGAAATAAAGTCTGAAAGCATCAAAAATAAAGAATATTCATAAATGACCAAATAATATAGGTCAAAACACAAACAATCAGTAAACTATCCTACCTAGGACTACTGCAAATCTGCAGGAGGATGACCACTGGCGCACACCAGGGATAAGAACAAATCATACTACTCCCGTAAAATCGATACCGATGTCAATGGAGAAGGTAGTAACATCGATAAAGTTTGTGTCGATGAAGGTGCACCAATAGGACGTATCTGCTCCAACGCTGTTAGTCGATGGTTGTATGAATCCATGGTAGATAACATCATCGTACTGCTATGAACCATTGAATCTTGCATCATCGTCAGCCTCTTTCCCATGGACAGTTGTGATGCCTGCAGCTCCGTCACGCTGCGCTCTGTCGACGCCCTAAGATCAGCTGTCATATCCCTGAGCTCCATGATGCTGCGCTTGAGCGTATCAACTCGTGCGATGGGCGTCGCATCGTCCGCCTGCAGCTGGGACAAGGGCTGCTCCTCTATCCTTTGCAGCAACTCGTCACTGAGAGACGCAATCTAACGGTCAACGGTCTCTTGAACTTGGGCTGATGCCTGCATGGGCTATGGGGAATGCGCACTTGCAGTGGAGGCTCTAGAGGACTGCGTCACAACAAAGGGGCCATAGGATACCGTATCGTAGTACGTACCCCTCTGAGACCACCAGCGACGGTCACCGACAGCTCGTCCGCCGATGGAGCTGGAGAGGGTTGCGAGAAAGTACCAGCCTTTCCCAGTATAGGTTCACTAGCAGTCGCCCGCTCATGCAACCTAAGATACTCAGCCTAGAAAAGTTTGGATACTCGATAATTGCTAATGTGTCTAAGGTACCTATTACTAACTACATGGATATTTATTTGCATATTTCCTAAGTTATATTAAAATTAACACAAAGTAAAGTAATACTTACATAGGTCTGCGAGGCCCTCCCATCAATGAGATTCCCGCCCTTTCGATAGGTGGCCAGGAAGACGGTCACTATGTTGGCATCCCCACCCCTCTGTACCTGTTAAAAATATATTATTTAGTACTAAAATTAAATATTTTATCCAACTACCATTTTATCGTACTTGCATTAAAATAATATATCTGAAATAAAAAAACATATCAAACGATAAAAATATTCTGTCATCGAAATTGAGCCACCATACCACTTTGCTGCCTTCTGCCTAGCCGTATTGGCCTTCTCAGACCTTTTCTTCTACTTTAGATCGTCGAATCTAGCCCTCATCGCAGTCCACTGCTCAAGCGTGATCCAACCTTGGATCGGTTTTCCTTCACGATCACGAGCCTTCTGGTCATCCAGAGCATTACAGATCAGCTTGGCGACAACGGCAGAAAATATCTGCTCGATTAACTCGGCCTGGTGCAGTGGATAGAAATACGTTTGCTACAAGAAGTAATTTAGTAAGTTATATAATATGCATAAATTAGATTATTGATATAATATACTTTTACCTTGAAGTGCACAAACCAGAACGCATTCCTCTCATCCGGAGCGTCAGAGTACTTGATCCAAGGGCTACCATAGTTGTACCTCAGAAAGTGGCCCAGGCGTCTCTGTACCAATGATGGACTATATCTATACAAAGATAATTATTTTTATCGAAAAAGTGAATATATGATGAATAAAGAAATACACGATATATATGATTCTAAATAGACTAATTAACTTACTTTGTAACGTCAACCCAAATCTCCATCCTCGTCTCGTCCGGAGGTGCGTATGGAGGATCTCGCTGATGCTAGGACGACGTTGGCTCAACCTCTGCCATATGCTCATCTGTCTCCATGGTTCCGTTAGCAGGAGAAATGCTAGATGATGGAGTAGTCTCAGGCCTGGAACTACTCGTCCCAGGAGTGCTTCCACGTAACGTCATCGTAGTCAAAGATGTGACTGGTCGATATACTGGAGTACTTGGTACCGAGGATCCAGAACCAACAGTAGACAGTACCGGAGGAGCACTCCGTCTACCTCGGGACCTGCTGAATGCTCCGCATCGTCCTGTCATACCTGTGGACAACATATGATGATAGAACAAATAAACAAATATATAGTACCTTCTACAGTCAAAATATTATACATATCTCACAGCATTAATAGAATTATAGAGTAAATAACTAGTAGTGTCACAAGTCTAAATTGATAGTACATTCTACAGTCAAAATATAATACATGTCACAAGTCCAAATGGATTTATTTTATTTTCAATCATCTTCAGAAAATTTATCTTGTTCACCTTCCTCGTCTTCCTCTTCCTCTTCCTCTTTCTCTTCCTCTTCCTCTTCACTTTCATCTACTTCATCTTCGTCTTCCTCTTCGAATAATTCTACCTCTTCTACATTATTGGTCGTGTAATGAGTAACTTCTGTTGAGTCCACATCTATAATATTTGTTACAAGAGGTAGCTCATCCTCCCGATAAGCTATTTCGTCAATGTCAAAGGTATTTCTAGCTTTAGTCTTGCATACTGCCCACCAATCCGACCTCGCTGTCCCCCATCTAGGATAAGTTGCGAAGTACACGAGCTGAGCCTGACTTGATAGTACAAATAATTTATAGCCATGATATCTACGCTTGTAGTTTATATCCACAAGACCATGCTTGTAAATTTTCCAACCTTGATCTTGAATTGGATCGAACCATTCTCACTTGAATAGCATGACCTTACCAGGTTTTGTGCCATAATTATATGTCAACTCCATAATCTCTCGTAATATGCCAAAGAAATTATTGCCTGGATCGACGTCTTTGTAGTTCGAAGATTTGATACATAAACAACTATTTTTCATGGAATCAAGATCCAAAAAACTGTCTCTGATCGGAGCATTTATTGACTTGAACCTAAATCCATTCACACAGTAACTTGGCCATATTTTGATTGCAGTAATTGGTCCCTTAGCTAGAGTTCTAATAGATTCAGTCTCGGGTGTTATTAGACGATCGACCTAAATACCAAAGTAGAGATAGTAAGTTATTTATTGTGCAAGTGCATACAGAAAAGGTAATTACTGAGCTTCTTACATATGCGCTCAACAAAGAAGAAAAATGACGTCTCATTTCTTGTTCTACTTCTTCGCCTGTTATGTAGGGTCTAACCGACCTCAGCTCATCATTATATGTGCTGAAAAACAATGAAGCAACCGCTGATTAGTAGCATAATATTAGCTTATATTGTTACATTTAGATGACGTAAACGTGGATGTATTAATTACTTACCCTCTAGCTTTCCCACTTCATCCTCGTCGCAATTGAGTAATATATACAACTGAGAAGCCCTTAGCTCGTCGTCATTCAAATATCTCTTTTTTATTTTCCTCGAAGGCTTTCCGGATGTATTGAATACTTTCAGTATTGCATCATTACATTCCTAATATCCGTCGTCGTTTCTCGGAGCTCTCGTTCTATTAGTAGCAATATTAGGTTTGAAATACGTCGAGCAAAAGTTTGTAATCTCCTCGAGAACATAAGCTTCACAAATAGACCCTCAACCCGTGCCTTATTTTTATCTTTCTCTTTAGGTGATTTAGATGCCGCTAGAATGGGTACATCCAGCGATAACCGACAGGACCACCAACACGTGTCTCATAGAAAAGATAAATTGGCAAATGCTCCATGGAGTCAAAGAATCCAGGAGGAAACACCTTCTCGAGCTTGCACAGTGTTACCGTAATGTCTTTCTCTTGCTTTTCTAGATGATCGATGAGCAACTTAGTAGAACAAAGATCTTTGAAGAATATGCTGAGCTCTGTCAATGGATCCCAAATAACCTGCGGTAAGAATTTCTGAAATACAATCGAAATTAACCTCTCCATGAATACGTGACAATCATGGCTCTTCATACCCGCCAATTTGTTTCTCCTTAAGGTCGACGGATCTTTTCAAGTTCGACACATACCCGTCTAGAAATTTTAGACCCTGAATCCACCTACAAAGTCTCTATTTATCCTCCTTCTCCAGTGAGAAAATTGACTTAGGCTGCTTTAACTTTCTATTCCCCTCCTCTATCAAATGCAACGCAGGACATCTACATATTTATTCTAAGTCCAACCTGGCCTTCGGATTGTCTTTCGTCTTCCCCTTTACCTTCATTACAGTATTAATTATGTTATCAAACACATTCTTCTCGATATGCATGACATCAAGGTTATGTCTGATCAGATTGGTGCTCCAATATGGAAGATCCCAGAATATACTCCTCTTCGTCCAGTTATGGGTGTGACCAAATCTGTCACACTTGTACCCCTTAGTAGTCTCTTCGATAGCACTTGGTACATCTTTTACCTCTTTCCATATCGTGTATCCGGGCCACCTTGGCGGTGGATTGGCCTTCTCCACAACGCCCACACGAAAAGAATTTCTGTTCCTCCGGTACGGATGATCCTTCGGCAGAAATTTTTGATGACAATCGAAGAAGCACGATTTGCCTCCGTGTTTCAAACGAAAAGCCTTAGTGCAGTCCATGCAATACGGACATGAGAGACGACCATGAGTGCTCCATCCCGATAATATTCTATAGGCTAAAAAGTCATTGATGGTCCACCTAAGTGCTGCCCTTATCTGGAAATTCTGCTTTCTAGAAACATCTTGCGTGTTGGAACCTACTTTCCACAGCTAATTTAACTCATCTATCAAAGACTGTAAATACACATCGATGTTCCTCTTCGGATTGTTCGGACCCGGGATAATAATGATTATGAACATGTACGGAGTCTTCATGCACATCCAAGGCGGTAGATTGTATGGAGTGACGATCACAGGCCAACATGAATACTGGGAGCCCGAAAGTTCGAATGGGTTAAAACCATCGGAGGAGAGCCCCAATCTGACATTACGCGAATCCGAAGCAAAATCTGGATACTCTCGATCAAAGTGCTTCCATGCTTCTCCATCGGATGGATGATCCAATACTCCATCGATCTGTTCCTGCCTGTGCCAACTCATATTTTCTACAGTCTCCTTTACCATAAACAACCTCTGCAACCGCGACGTCAAAGACAAGTAGTGCATCGAATCGATAGGATTTCTTGCACCGACAGACTTTTCTCTATCAGTGCCCTTGTAGCGATCAGCACCACAGAATCTGCACACGTCTTTATCCTTGTCGTCTTTGTAGTACAACATGCATCCGTTGCAACATGCATCAATTTTCTTGTATCCCATCCAGAGCGATCTCACCATCCCCTTAGATCGGTAGAAGTCTTTAGGCAACTTTGCACCATCTGGCAATATCTCTATAATCAAATCCATCAGTCGATTATAGCATTCTTGCGATATATTAAAATCGGACTTGATGCTCAACAATCTTGTAACCATCTCCAATGATGAATGATCCTCACAACCAGGATATAATAGAGTCCTTGCATTCTCCAGCAACTCAATGAACTTTGCAGCATCGACATTCGGTGCCTCCTCAGTTGCATCATGATTGTCTGGATCAAAACTAGGCCCTAGCGCATCAAAAACCATGTTCACCCACCCATTGTCATAAGCAGCGTGATCGTTGACATCCATATACGGCTACACGTAAGGCTCCGACTCCGATGCTAAAGACACAAGTTCTTCGTGCGTGGTCCACTGATAGTAATTCAGCATAAAATCCTTCGAGTACAAATGATATGTGACGTCCACTTCTGGATGATCTTTTAAGTTGCGACATCTCACACACAGACACTTAATTTTGGTACCGTCGAGGTACTGAGGGAACGCCTTGGCGAACTGCAGAAACTGCTGTACACCCTCTATGAATTTATTTCGTATACCACACATGTCATCAGGATGACGGTTGTACATCCACGAACGATGACGCAGATAGTCATTCATATACATTTTTAGATACTTCTGCAAAAATAAATAGACATCGTTCAAGTATATACTCATGTGAATATTTGGTAGTGTATATTATCCAAATGACACTCACTCTAGATATGCAAAGATGAATAGACATTATTCAAGAAAATAGTTAAATTATAGTACATGCCACAAGTCTAAATGGATTTCATATTGATATTTTCAATCCTCTTCTAAAATTTCATCTTCTTCGTTTAAATACAATACATGCATTGATACTCCTAGTCCTATCATTGATACTCAGGAATACCGAATTATGTTATACACCTACTCGTCCACAGACACATAAGAATACTCAGGAATATAATACATGCACTGATACACCTAGTCCTAGCACTGATACTTCTTCGTTCAACTATGTATCCTGGATACTCATATTGTAGTATATCAGTGAGTGTCAACTCTGTATCCTGGATATCCATACTTGACATTTATTTAGGTCATGACTTTCTAATTAAAAATTCAAGTCATGGATATTCAGTGTCAATTTTTTTGGTCCCGGATACATAGTTGACACTCACTGATACAATCCTGGATATCCACACTTGACATGTATGAGTATGTCCATGTCTGATAAAATACTTACAACCTTATCCTCGATATCGTGTCCTAACCTTTCATATCTATGTGTCCTACAATTTTACCATACGCATCATGAGATAACATGATACAAATATGTGTGTGTGTTCGTGTCCGTGTTAGGGTTGGTGTATGCATGTTAGTGTGTCCGCGTGTCTATGTTAGTGTTAGTGTCCGCATGTATGTGTGTGTGTGTGTGTCCGAGTTAGGATTATGATAGGGTTAGTGTCCGCATCACTGAGATATCCACACACACACCCTCAATGCATTGTGCCCAAGTATGCACTGCACAACACCTTACTTGATACCCAAGACTGCATCTAATTAACTTAGATAGGGTTAGGTTCTGTGTCTTGTCTCAGCTTTGGGTTAGGGTATGTGTCATGTCCTGTGTCGTGTCATAACCAAATTGCCACTCTCCTACACTACTTGCAGCACTTCTCGTATAATCCAGCAGCCCGACCACATAATATATATACGTAATATCAAAGGAACCCCCCAAATCAACGGCTATAAAGTATAAAGGTATAATCCAACATCCCATATGCACTACACTTCTCATATAATCCAACATCCCATCGCTAATTGGACAAAATTTAGTAGTGACTTGACACGCACACGCACATGAACACACATATACACATGAACACACACACACAATTCTATACTCACAAACCAATTATATGATACTCAACAACATATGATACTAAATTCATAATAAAATTATATCAAACAACTTTATAGCATATTTGTGGGTGTTGTATATTATGTGTGTCCATGTGTGTGATACAATAGTGCAACAAAATTTTCTAATTATGCAACCAAACTGCCATACTAACTAGGGTGTGTCTCCATGTATGTCCGGGTGTGTCTCCATGTATATCCATGTCCACGTGTGTCCATATGTGCCCATGTCCATGCATGTCTATATGTGTGTCCGTGTTAATACGAATCGTGTCATGTAGGGTCGTGTCCTATGTGTGTGTCCATGTGCTCGGGTCCATGTGTCAGGGTTAGGGTTGTGTCATGTGGGTGTCCATATTTTCTGATTGTGTCCAGTATATGTGTGTGTGTGTGTGTCCTAGTAGTGTCCGGGTCCGGGTTAGAGTTTACCGAGCTGGAAGGAAGGGAGGAGGAGCGCCTGAGAGAGGGGTCGACGGAGGAGGACCGTGCCGGAGGGGAGGAGCCACGTCGGAGGGGGAGGAGCCGCATCTGGGGTCGCCTGTGTCGGGGTTGGGGGGCGAACACGGCCGCGTCGGGGTGGGGGCGAGGGAGGCGGTCGAGGGATGGGTCACCGGAGCCGCGGAGGGTCGCCAGAGCCGCGGAGGGTCAACGGGGGAGGGTGGATTGCCGTTGGGGACGCGCGGGTAACAAAAAGTTGGGGGGGAAGAAATGAAAAGTCGAATAGACGAGGGAACCCTATATTCAGTAATTTAGCGAAGTCCGCTCGAGACGTCGCTAAACATCGCTAATTAAAAAATTAGCGACATCATAAAAAGACATTGTTAAACGTCGCTAATTGAAAAGTTTGCGACGATAGAGACGTCGCTAAAGATCAAAAAAAGCAACGTCGGTAAATACGTCGCTAAACGTCACTAAATCATAAAAATCAGCGATGTTTAGCGACGTTAAAGAAGCTTATAGTGACTATTCTTTAAAAATTGAAGTACAGTCGCTAAACGTCGCTATGTATTGCCAATAGCGACGTATAGCGACGTTTATTTTAGGAGTCGCTCAAGTCTTTAATATTAGCGATATTTTATTATGTCGTCGCTATTTTATCATATTTTGGTAGTGGCCATTGGATGGGCTTTAAGTCATCTAATCTTAACCGTTAATAAATCAACGGTTAAGATTAAATGACTTAAAGCCCATCCAATAGTGTGAATAGGGAGGATGCTTGGGGTAGACAAAAAAGGAATATATTTGATATTATATATATATATTTATATTGGTAGAGATAATTGTGTTAAAGACTCACATGGTCCACCTTTTCATTTGAATATATTTGTGCATCATTATTACTGTGATCAAACTCAAAATCATGACCGCAAGGATCTTTTCATACTTTCATTCTGTGATGGCCTTTGTATGACTTACTCTTGTACATTCCATAATTACCCCAATAGAAAGATCGACCTCGTTTGAATAATATAGTATAGGACTAGTAAAGAAAGATTATTAATATACACAATGAAAAGTATAGTTCTCCACAAGACATGCAAGCAAGGAAGCAATATCCTTATGATGCATTATATATATATATATATATATATGTAAACCCCCTCACCCAAAATTAGGGCTACTTGGCATAGATAGAGAGATTAGGTCTAATTAGAATCCAATTAGAATTAGAAACACGACAATTATTTAATTATGCGATATTTTATATCGCTTAGCGCACCTTACCGTTGCTTCGATAATTGGAGCACCTCACTAGCCATTGACTTTCTACAAATTTCATAACCTTGTCCTAGGCATACCTGCCTACTATTCTGACCCTTGTGTAACTTATAATATTGCTTTCTTGGGCTGCATTTTAGTCCCACAATAAACGTCGCGGACGTTATTTCCTAATTCTAAATAAATTCTAATTTTGTACCCTAGTGCGTTCCAATCAAAATTGGAGACACAATCTTGACCATTTTGTACAACCCGAATTTTATTAATATTCTACATTGTATCCTCTACGTCCCAGACACTTGTGTCCCACCTAATTTTAAACCCATGTACTCCTAATTAATTCCCGAACATCGTGTAATAAATTAAATCCAATTTCTGTCCTGGTGTAATTTTTCCAATTGTTGGGGATTTTTATGCAAAAATGCATTGAGGTGTCCCCACCATTGGACAATACGTAAAGAAATCCAATTTTCCCTTCACGTGGATTTTGCCATAATTTTTGGGATGTGCAACACGCAACATCGCCCCCGTTATTTTAAATCTATCCTTGCATTTAATTAATGCAAATTCTAGCCCTCCCAATATCCCCATGAGAGCCGAAGCCCAAGCCCAAGGAGCATTGACCCAGCCCAAATCCTAGGTCAAACCCAAGCCCAAATTTCTACATGTATAAATATACTTTTTCTAGTTTTTTCTCCACCAAAAATAAACCACAAAACCACAAAACCTAGAAATAAACCAGCCGACACTGGTCATCCCCCAAATTACTGTTCATTCACCCCTCCCCATCTCCTGTGCTCGACCTCCGCTGCCAACCGCCGACCAGAGTTGCCCCAGCCGCCGGACCCGACCCGAACCACCTCCTCCCTATACTCTTCTTCTTCCTCCTCTCTCTTTGCCCCTCGCCGGACTTGCCATCACCATCACCATGGTCCTCCCCCATGGCCGGAGACCCATCCCTTCTCCTCCCTCGACTCGACCTAACTGGAGTCGGCCCCGACCCCGACGGTACAGCGCAGGCGACTCCCCGTCGACGAAGTCGACAGCACCCCCACCACCATCGTCTCTACCTCACCTCCGCCACCTCTCCTTCCTGCTCGACTCGACATCGCCGGAGTCGAGCAGCAGCCACCCCGACTCGACAGCTCCCTCTCCTCCTCTTCTCCACCTACCTGTCATTCCCTCCGGTGAACCCGATTGTGCAGCCCTGAGCCGACCGAACCACGACCCCGTCTCCACCACCATTCATCCTCCTCGGCCTCCCCCTTGCTCCCTCAGCCGGACCTCCCTCTCCTCCTCTTCCTCTTTCCCTCGCCGGAACGCCGCCGGCACCACGACCATACCTCCACCCCTTCCCTGAACTCTTCTCCTTACTCTCATCGACATCCACCTCTCCCTTCCCTGGCCTGAGCTCATCCCCCATGGTCGGACCCTTAGCCGGAGTTCAGACACCATCACCTATATTATCACAATCACCATCATCGTCACCAATACCTTAACCCTAATCGCCCTCGTCGTCCTCCCTATTATCATCATCATTAACGCCAACCCTAATAACTTGTTCATCATCCACATCATCATCATCCTCGTCAGCGTTATCACTAACAACGTCGTCATCATCACCCTTAGTCATCGTCCTCATCGTCAGCACCATCGCCATCATCGTCGACATCGTCATCATCCCCATCATCAGGATCATCAACATTATCATCATTCCTATCATCCTCAACATTGTCATCACCATCATCTCAAACCATCATCATCATCTCTCATTCTTAACACATAAAACCCTAATTATTGCCTCATCATCTTCATTAGCACCATCATCCTCGTTATCACCATCATACACATCACCATCTTCGTCATCTGTAATCATCATCATCGCTTTCATCGTCATCGTCATCCATATCATTATCATCATCGTCGTCATAGTCATCACCTTCACCATCAACATCACTATCATCCCAGTCACCCTCTACAGCATCCTTCTCACCTCATCACCTAATCACCATAATCAGTATCACCCTTAACCATCACCCTTAGCAACCTCAATCATCATCACCCTCATCCTCATCGACATCATAAACCCGTCACCCTTGCCAGACAACCCGCAGCAGTCACCCCCGATTCCCGTACCTGTGCACGCTGACCCCGAAGATCTGTTGGATTTATCTGTGTGACTTCCAGAGCTGGTTATTGGGACTACACAGCCGCTTTCCAGGCAAGTATACCTTGCCTTGTTGTACTGTTTAAATTCTGTATTATTAGCTGCATATTTATTATTTAATTGTGTGCGTCCGAGAGAGACTCGGGTGCAGTCAACGAATGCGTTGACCTTAGGACTTGTGTCTGACCTAGTGTCTAGTAGACCCACCTAAAGTTGTGAAGTTATTGGTATGACTCCCAGGCCTTGACACATTTCTTACACGTATTGTGAGTCTCATGTAGGGCACGGTCCTGCGTATGTGGTTGGCCACCTGTACGTGTAGGCGTGCGACGGATAGGGTGTAACTGCTAATAGTGATGCGTATTAGAAGACTTAGCAGTTATTAGTAGGTGGAGCATAGACTAGCGTGGTACGATGGTCCCATCCTTGTCCTTGTTTGGTTGTAAGGATGGACCCTTGCTCTATCGATAGACTATGAGCCAGAGTTACGACACCGAGGCGTAGTAGCTGACGCATGTTGTGGATACAGCATGTTTAGATCATTGGGCGGGGAAGACGACTAGTAGTTGTATGGTACACCACCTCCTTTATACAGATACCGCACTCGACGGAGTGATACGGACGTTATTATTTATGCAGATACCACATTCCCTAGAGTATTGGACGTTACTTGGTGATTTTACAGATACCTCATTCTTCGGAATGATGGACGTTGCATATACCGCACTCTAGAGAACGTTGGACGTTATTATATTCATGCGCCCGTGTTATAGGGGGCATATGTGGCATATACTAGTCGGTTGTCACGATTGGTGAATTACGTCAGCATATGTCTAGCCTACACATTCCCATATGTAGAAGCATGAAAATACGCCGGATGACTATACGCAACTTATTGGTGCGGGGCAGCGTATAAGAGATGACCTCAGAGCCATCAAGCATGCAAGTCAAGAGCCTTTCAGGACCATCCGCGTAAGTGCAGTAGGTCCAAGCCGCCTCGAGCGTAAAGCAGAGGGCTTCGTCGCCCCTAATGACGTAAAAACACATCCGCTTTCAAAGCGTACGAGGAACGCTTCGTGTCCTCCGAGATAAACCTGTCAGACCCTGCGATGAACCTGACGTCTGAGCTTCTGACAAAGGGATACAGCTCGGCTACCCAGACGACGGCTATAATGATGGCATGGCACTGCGACCCAGGCTGTCAGTTACCGCCATCTCCCTTGCGTAAACTGCTGTTTACATGTACAAGGGGATATGCTGCCTTGTTTTACACAGGCAGACATGAGCTGTTTACGCTCCACAGCAGACAAACCGCCTGCCACGTCAAAAGCTGCACTTTGTGCAGGGCTCGAGGCACGTCTCTGCGATTGGTGCACAGAGCGGTGATAGTTTCCCGAGGCACGTCCCTGCAATTGATGCTCAGAACGGCTACAGACCTTCAAAACACGCCTCTACATTTAATGTGCAGGATGATGGCGGATCTCTGCATTTAATGCAAGAGATTTGATTAAGAGTCACCGAACCGTCGTTTAGTGACATCCCCTTTGTGTAAACTGCTTTTACGCATACAAGGGGGGTACGCTGCCTTATTCTACACAGGCAGACGTGAACCATCTACGCCCCGCGGAAGACAAACAGACTGCCACGTCAAAAGCTGTTCTCCATACAGGGCTCGAGGCACGTCCCTGCACCCAATGCTCAGAACGGTGGCAGGCCGTCAAAACACGCCTTCGCAATTAATGCACAAGATGGTGGCAGATCTCTGCATTTAATGCAAGGGATTTGATTATATCTTCAAAAGCCGTGATTCCGGCTAAAGACGTCCACGTCAGCACTCAGCACATTATGCGGTGGCTTCTACGCCCGTTCAGCTCCTGTGCCCACATGGCTTCCACGCCTCTTCAGCTTTTATGCTCTCTCGGCTTCCACGCCTCCTCAGCACATTACGCAGTGGCTTCTACGCCCGTTCAGCTCCTGTGACCGCATGGCTTCCACGCCTCTTCAGCTTTTATGCTCTCTCGGCTTCTACGCCTCCTCGGCTTCTATGCCCTCAGGCTTCTATGCCTATTTGGCTTTTATGCCACGGTGACAGACATTGGCTTTTACGTCCACCTCTTCTACACGAGGGATACCTACCTGCGTGGCTTTTACGCCGTGATCTTCGTAGCAATAGTACGCGTTGTGTCCCTTAGTTGGACCCGCGTCACACGCTCATTCAAAAGATCATCCATACGCAGGCATTGGTTACTTTAACCGTCGTGTAAAAGGGTGCTGTGTTGTCCACTCCTCGGTTTTTATACCAACTGAGTGGTCACTGTCACTAAAACTCTATAAATAGAGACCTCTATCAACAGAGGAAGAGGTCGAAAAATTGAAAGATCGAACAATTGAAGATCCAGAGAAGAGGTCGAACAATTGAAGATCGAACAAGGAGAGAAGAGATCGAGAGAGAGAGAGAGAGGAACCCAGAGCTCGGGCAAAGAGTAGGGATCGACGACTTTGGCATCGTGCATCCACCCTCTTCTGCGACCTTCGAAGCCGCTTCCTGTCTTCTACGGCACTTCTTTATCATCGTGTGGTCCAAGGGCTAAAGTGATCGACTGTAGATCAGACACCTATAGCAATTTATACCCAGATTAAATAAATTGTACTCCCACATCCTCGTATAGGATTACATTGTACAAGTTTGTTTGTAAACAAAAGAACACGGGTTTCGTGTAAACCCCGTCTTGAATACATCTTTCATTCTTTTCGTTTTCCACCACAAACAAGATGGCGACTCTGCTGGGGACGTCTTTCTCTTCTGATGAGGAAGTAATTGCTCAACACGATGCGGTGTCTATAGGAACCGTGAAGAAGACACTGGTCGTCCAGTTCGACCAGTCTGCCTACGAAGACATGCTTCGAACCGGGGGTAGCTCTCACCCTCTCTCCGTCCAAGACAACAGGAAGCTGCGCAAGGTCTGGATGCCCAAGACATCCTCTACCATTCCTGTGGACTCTCCGATCTCTCCGATCTCTCCGACCAATGAGGTTGTAGCATTGCTCCCTCCTTGCCCCGCACGTAAAATTCAGTCTCCTGCTACGCGCGGTACAGACAAAACTTCGGGCAAAGCCTCAGCGCTAACCCAGAAGTATCCATTGTGCTCTACGCGTAGAAACCAGTCTCCCGCTACGCGCGGTACAGACAAAATATCGGGCAAAGCCTCAGCGCTAACCCAGAAGGATCCACTGGGCTCTACGCGCGGAAACCAGTCTCCCGCTACGCGCGGTACAGACAAAACTTCGGATGGTGCCTTAGCGCCAAATCGGAAGTACAAGTCACGCTCCGCACGCAAGACGACATCTGACCTCTACGAGGAACTAGATGAGCGCTGTGATCTCCGCAAGGGAAAGCAAGCGGCAGAGTACTCAGCCTCTCGGCCTTTACGCCAGCAAGGGGACGATCTGCACACCCTCCGGATTACGCGAGAAGCCAATGGCCGACTGAGGACCTCTTCAGCTTTACGCCAGCCTGAGTAAATCTCCAAATTACGCCAGGCAAAATCTCTCGGCGTAAAGCAAGCTCAAGTGACGGAAAGACACCCTCCCCGGGGGTTATCCGCCACCCAGATGGCTAACCTGTTGTACACAGGTAGCGCAGCGAGAACCATGGTGCCCAACCTCCGCATACCCGCGGACGGGAACAGAAGAAACAAGTCATCGCCTTCTTCTTCTGCGACTCCCCCTAACCTGCATACACATCTGATCCAGAGACGCAAAGACAGGAGTCGTGAGCAGGCTTCAGATCCCCTGGACGTCAAATGGGGAGAGATCGTGTGGGAAGATGCGTCAACATCTAATGTAATCATGATATATGAACCATGTGAAAGTGGGACCTTTATTGTCCCCCCAACACGTGACGACCAGCATCCAATAGTCTTCAATCGCAGGCAGAGCGGTCCGATTGTACAAGAAGATTTTTGCGAGTCTGAGGGAGGGAAAATGCAAATCCACAGGTATAGCCCTCAAGCTCTGAAGATTATACAGAACATGGGTTACGGTTTGAAATCAAAGCAGGGCCTCAACTATGGAAGAGGCAGGCGAACACCATTGCATAGTAATCCTTACTATCGGCAAACTCATTTCGGGTTGGGGTACCCTGCATCCCCTGCACACTCCAAACTTCCAGAGGATGATCCTGTAGTACCAGAGGCAGGTCCTTCCAAACCAACTCCTAGGAACAAATACAACGACAAGACAGGGGGTAAAACCCTCTCAAAATCTAGATACGATACAGCGAGGGCGGCCCTCCCGGAAGATCAAAAGACTCGGGCATCAGGATCCCGAAAACCGAAAGGGGCCTTTTCCTTCAAGGAAGACGACATCATTGAAATCTTCAACATATTGATAAAAGAAAACAAACTCCAGGTTCCCAACATCAAGTACCCCGAGAGCGCCAGCGAAGTCGATGATCCAGATTATTGTCTCTTCCATCGGTACGTTCATCACCCTACGAGAGCCTGCTATTTGTTAAAGAAAAGAATTCAGGAGTTGATCGATGCCAAGGTTATCACTTTACGTCTATAAACGAGGGAACAACCACTGTGAGCTGGGCTCACCTTCTTGGTCCCTCAAGAAGGGTACGGGATGATGAACCCCTGAAAGTTTCCCCAGTGGATCCTACAGGTTTATCCCCACTCGAGAAAATCACTATATAGTAAAAAATTTCCAGAAAAAAGTTTATCGTTATCCCTGAATAAACTTTCGACTACCGATTATCATCAGTTGTCATCTACACTTAACATTCGTACTTAGCCCTAAGTACACCAGTAGTGTTAAGTCCACAAAAATTGCCATGTCCATCTTACCTCTGAGCAGATATATCCTCTCCCCGTGACGATATAGAACCTATAGCACAAAACTTCTTGGCAGCTATAGATTCCTATCATCCGTACATATGGGAGGTAGCATCATCATCCAATGTCGTCACGACATATGGACCGCATGAGGACTCTATCTTCCTTGTCCCGCCTACCTGCAGCAGTCAGCATACAATAGTCTTCGGCCGCGTGCGCAATCAACCGACTGTTCAGGAAGATTCTCTCGATGACGATACTGGGAGAATGCAGGTTCACCAATACAGCCCACAGGCGTTGAGAATCATGCAAAACATGGGCTACGACATGAAGCGGAAGCCAGGCCTCAACTACGGGAAAGGCAGACGAACGCCACTGTTCGGCAATCCCCGCTATCAGCAAACCCGTTTCGGGTTAGGGTATGCCACCTCCTCCAAATCAAGCAAGGATGTCTTTTCCTCCTTTCAAGACGGCTCGTCGCCCTCCGACTCACCTGATGCTCTCGAACAAACATTATCAGTAAATATGGTAGTGACAGAGCCCTTCGAAGCAGACGAACCAGAGTCTGAGCCGTTTGAGAATGACTCTTGGGCTCAACAAATGGATACACAATGGGAGTTCTACTTCGAGCAGAGAGAACCTCCCACTGAAGATGAAGTTATCCAGATCGACGTTGGGGATGAACTCTCACCAAGGCCGATATTTATCAGTAACAATCTTTCCCCAGCTGAAAGGGAAGAAGTTATTCAACTGATAAAAGAATACATCGACGTCTTTGCGTGGAATTATGAGGATATGCCAGGACTTGATCCAAAAGTGGCTACCCATAAACTCAACATATTGCCCGAGTCGAAGCCTGTAAAGAAGCACCAGCGCCGGTTCCGCCCGGACATGATGGACGCCATTGAAGCTGAAGTCAAGAAGTTGATAGCCTGCGGTTTCATCCGGGAAGAACAACATCCCGACTGGGTCGCAAACGTTGTCCCAGTCATGAAGAAAAATGGGAAAATACGCATCTGCATCGATTACCGAGATCTGAATGCAGCCTGCCCCAAGGACGAGTTCCCTCTTCCCATCACAGACATCATGATCGACAACACCTGCGGTTTTGAACGCATGTCTTTCATGGACGGGTTCTCAGGGTACAATCAGATCAAGATGCATCCTGAAGACGAGAAGCATACTGCCTTCCGAACACCACTGGGGGTATATTGCTATACGGTGATGCCCTTCGGATTGAAGAACGCCGGGGCAACGTACCAACGAGCTATGAGTAACATATTCCATGAGCATTTACGCAAAATAGTGGAATGTTACGTAGACGATATAGCTGTCAAAAGCCGCCTCAAAGATGATCACATTCAAGACTTGAAGATGGTATTCGAGTTAATGCGCCAACATCAACTCAAGATGAATCCTACGAAGTCCTTTCTGGGTGTATCTAGCGGCAAATTCCTGGGATTTGTCATTACCGCCAAAGGCATCCAAGTGGACCCTGATAAAGTCCAGGCCATCGTAGAAATGCGACCGCCCCGCAATCTGAGGGAACTCAGGGGATTTCAAGGTCGTCTGGCTTACATCCGAAGATTCATATCTAACCTCTCTGGGAGATGTCAGCCTTTTATCGCCTCATGAAGAAAGGTGTATCCTTCATATGGGACGAAGCCTGTCAGCAAGCGTTTAACGATATCAAATGCTACCTCACTCATCCGCCAGTTCTGGTGCCTCCCGTCATAGGAAGACCATTCTTCCTGTACGTTCGAGCAATGGACCATTCCTTGGGAGCTCTTCTTGCGCAGAAGAATGACGTAGGGCATGAACAGGCTATCTACTATCTAAGTAGAATGATGGTCGGAGCCGAACACCGGTACAACCCAGTGGAGAAAGAATGCTTGGCTCTGATGTTCGTTATCCAGAAGACGCGACACTATGTCACCGGCCAGACTATCCATATTATCTCCAGGATCAACCCTCTTCGAGTACTGATGAGCAAGCCAAGTGCTCTTAATTCCCGACTCGCAACTTGGGCGATGCTGTTAACACCATATGACATGGTGTACGTCCCTCAGAAGTCCATCAAAGGCCAAGCATTGGCCGACTTCCTGGCTGCTCATCCGATCCCGGAAACCTCCAAGTTGTACGAGGACATCCCTGACGAAGTTACAGAATATAATTCCGCGATGGAGAGTGACGCATGGCAACTATTCTTTGATGGTGCCTCCAGAGCTGGTCCTAGGGGAAAAGTGGTTTCAGGAGTAGGAATCATCCTGGTTACTCCCGACAAACTCGTCATCTACCGAGCATACTCTCTCGACGAGCCCTGCTCAAACAACGTGGCAGAGTATAACGCTCTACTAATCGGGATCCAAGTCGCTAAGGAGCTGGGGGTCGAATCCCTGGAAGCTTTCGAAGATTCTCTGCTTATAGTCAATCAAGTCAGGGGAATATATGAAGTCCGAAATCCAGACCTCATCCCCTATCACCAAGCAGCGGTCGAGATAGCCATGACATTCAAGGGGTTCTTCCTGGAGCATGTACCTCGATCCCAGAATCTTGAAGCTGATGCCCTAGCCAGTCTAGCCGCGGATCTAGCTACCCCTATAAGAAGGCAGAATTCAGTAATCCTTCTTAACAGAGATTTATTCTGTGTAAAGAACAACTCTCACATAGAACGCAGCTACGCTGTGCACTCCAATCCTCCCAGGAAAGATTGGAAGAGTCCCTTCATAGATTTCGTGGCATACGAAATCTTGCTGGAGGACCCTAAAGAAGCAGTATCCGTCAAAAGATAATCTTTACGCTTCTACTTCGATGCATCTTCACAATGCCTATATCGCCGGACCTACGACGGACTGCTATTGAGATGTCTCTCTAACAACGAAGCACAGCAGATTATCCGTGAAGCTCACTACGGCGTATGCGGGGCGCATCAACCCGGTCCTAAGCTACAGGACCGTATCAGGAGAATGGGCTATTACTGGCCCACTATGATCACAGACGCGATCAACTATGCAAGACAATGCAGAGCCTGTCAGGTTCATGCAGACTTCATACATCAACCGTCTGAATATCTACATCCTATGGTTGCGTCCTGGCCGTTCGAAGCATGGGGTATGGATGTCATCGGTCCTATTCACCCGTCTTCTTCCAGGGGTCACCAGTTCATACTGGCCATCACGGATTACTTCTCCAAATGGGCGGAGGCGATCCCTCTTACTGAGGTAAAGGCATCTAATGTGATCAGCTTCATCAAGCATCACGTCATTTATCGCTTCGGGGTACCTCGGAGGATAATTCACGACAACGGGCCTCAGTTCATCAGCCAAGCGTTTCATCGATTTTGCGATAAAAATCGGATACATAATATTGCCTCTATGGCGTATTACCCGGCTGCTAATGGTTTGGCGGAAGCTTTCAACAAAACCATCATCAAACTCTTGAAGAAGTTCGTCTCTTCAAACAAAAGAGATTGGAATGAGAAACTGGGCGAATGTCTCTGGGCATACCGCACAATGGTACGAACACCGACAGGTTGTACTCCATTCTCACTGGTCTACGGGAGCGAAGCAGTTCTCCCCATTGAAATCCAGATCCCGTCACTCAGGATAGCCGTAGCTAATGAGCTGACTCAAGAAAAGAATGACCTTTTAAGGCTTCAGAAGCTAGAAGGATTAGACGAGAAACGCCTCCAAGCTCAACAGCGCATCGCCCTCTACCAAGCACGCATTTCCAGAGCTTTCAATCACAAAGTAAAGGAAAGAGTGTTCAAAGTCGGCGAGCTAGTTTTAGCCGTAAGAAGGCCGATGATTCTTACTCACAGGAGTAAAGGCAAATTCCAGCCCAAATGGAAAGGCCCTTATGTGATCGAGACAACGTTCTTAAATGGCGCTTACAGGTTAGCCCAGCCTAATGGCTACCTGTTGATGGCTCCTATCAACGGCAAATTCCTGAAAAGGTACTATGCTTAATCTCCTTTGCTCAAGTGGAATATAGCGAAAACCTCAATTCTGACAAAACTACTTCCAAAACAAAACTAGTTGGGTCGTATTCTACCATGTCCATATAACCTCTGAATAGATACGTTCGACTAATTTGGAAATGCAATACCTATCACGTCCATATTACCTCTGATAGTGTCTTGCCTACAAGACTTAGCCAAAGCATATTCTATCATGTCCGTATGACCTATGAATAGATATGTCCTGCTAAAGTTTACCGAGAGTCTATCATGTCCATATTACCTCTGATAGTGTCTTGCCTACAAACCTTAGTCTAAGCATATTCTATCATGTCCGTATGACCTATGAATAGATATGTCCTGCTAAAGTTTACCGAGAGTCTATCATGTCCATATTACCTCTGATAGTGTCTTGCCTACAAGCCTTAGCCAAAGCATATTCTATCATGTCCGTATGACCTATGAATAGATATGTCCTGCTAAAGTTTACCGAGAGTTTATCACGTCCATACCACCTCTGATATCACTCTCGCCCAAACCTGTCATTTACATTCCGAAATGATGGGTCCACAAAGTCAGAAAAGAGTCGCTTTATTTATTCCCAAAGAGCAGAATTACACTGGAGAGCAAGAAAGGGTACATCATTGTGGGGGAGCGGTCAGATCGTGAATCTGCTACACCAGTACAGCTATCCTCTCATCCCTGCAAACCAAGACATCAGCGCGGGCCTGCTCCAGCTGTGCCTCATTGTCCTCCATAAGGGACAGCTCGGCCCTCGCCCGACGAACACCCGTACGGGCAGCTTCTACACGATCCAGATCCCGTCACGCTGCGCTCAGTCGACCAGTTGCTACATCTAGACCGGCCAACGACTGAGAAACCCGTTCGTCTTCCTGAGCTAGTTTCTCTCTCAACTTGTGGGCCCTCGTTACGTTCCCTTCATGCTCGGATTGGCACTTCAGTTGAAAAGCAAGGGCCTCCTCCACGACGGCTTTTCTTTCGTCCATCTCCAGCTGGCGTGTTTGAACGAGTTTGTTTAGGCTTTCCATCTTTTTGGCAAACCGCGTAGTCATAGAGTCATATCTGGACTGGACCTCAGCTTCAATGCCACTCCGAGTTAGCCGCAGGTATTCGTTAATGGGTTGCTCCAAACCATTAACCATCGCCTCCAGGACATCAGCCAGCCCGGTGTCATCAAAATCCCGGATCGCCTCTATCGGAATCCGAGAGGACTTCTTTAGGCGCTCAAACTCCAGATTCCCCTTCAGCACCATTGGTATCAGCGTTTTCAAAGTGGCATAGAAGACACTGGTATATTGCTCGGTCAGCGCAGCTAGATCCGATTGAACGCCGGGAGTAGCCGCAGCATTGGCGAGTCCCCCTCCAGGAATGATTGCAGACGAAGTGGTCACAACCGTCGCCTCAACAGGTGGTACGACCAAAGGAGATGCGTCTACAACAGCCAAAGTAGTCGCAATGGCAGGCTCTTCCTCGTCTTGGGATATCAGAGCCTCTTCAACAGGCGAGCCGGCCTCCGAAGATATTTCCTCCTCAAAGTCAAACGCCTCCGTATCATCGCCAGGAGCCGGAGCAGAGCCAGAAGTCGCTTCAAAGCTGTACTCCCCGTGGACGCCATCCCCTGCGAAGAGGACAAGAAAGTTGATATCAATATAATGGTACTCTTTCTAAAAAGGAGACATGAAGATGACATTTACCCGTGGCCAGCGGTATATACGGCGCATCTGCAGCCGATGTAGCTAAATCACGCCTTAATGACGTAATGTGAACTGTCATACCTGGAGAAGGGGGTGGGCTAACCGACATCGCCAGGAGCTCTACCAAGCCTCCACCAAGATGCAGTCGAGATTCGTCAGCTGGAACCTCGCCAGGCATGCTCGCAGGCACGACAGGGGTCTCATCCGTTGCTGGTCTAGGGAAAGATCCTTCCATCTGCCTCGACCATGCAGGCAATCTGGTTCCACTACCGGAGGCAGTGGCAGCAACGACAGCCTCAAGACGGAGTTCTCCGGCACCGCCAGCCGAAACTGAGGGTCCCTCTCTAGAAGGCGAGGAACCTCCGATCAAGGAAACATCCTCGACAGGCGAGACAGTAGGTTCCTCTCTAGGAGCCTCAATACCAGGAATCTGGAGAGAACGATTGACCGTCTTCCTCCTCTTACACGGAGAAGCCTCCTTGGGAGCAGGAGCCCTTCGCTTCCCGGAGACTACCAAGGCCCCCGCAGGCAGAGGCACTTCACACCTCGGTACCGACACCAGCGGCTCATCGGGAGTAGCGAACTCCTCACCCTCGTCGGGAGAAACCGAAGGGACTTCGACTCTTCCCCCAGGCGTGGGAGACGGCACCCTAAAACTTCCACGCATGTCAAAGTCACGATGGAAGGTGTTAACCGCCACGTAGAAATAGGCATACGAATGTAAGATGCACAGCTCTGTGGAGGGTGTGACGACCGGCACGGTAAAGATTGCTCCAGTGCATCCCATGATGAAATATCGCCATCCTCTGGCTCCATCAATGCGTCCGCCCCTGGACCTGAAGCTGGTAACGGCGTTGCCCACGTGCAACTGGTCGTACCCAAATTGCCTAGCGAACCGACTGGGCAAGTAGGGCTCAAAGAAGCAATGATCTTCACTTCTGTACAGCAGATGGGAGGGTCTGATGTAGATCAACCACTTGAAGGCCTCCGGAGAAAGATTGGTCTTCCCTCCACCTGAATCCTCCAGCCTAATCCCCGATTGATTGCGATGAACCGAGGGGACAATACAGAGGAGCTTCCAGCCATGACTGAGGCTCAGTGTCAGCCGACAGTCTAAAACTGTGTTCACGTTCCAGGGAGAGTCCTTGTAGTTCAGCAAGAAACTACCCCCCGAGCTACTACCAGAGCCGGGAGACATCACCCGGGGGTTGTGGAGAATTAACCATCCCATCAAGTACAGGTATGGTAATTCCACCCTGGGAAAGCTTTCACGCCGAGTCTCATCGGTGAGCAGCCCGTCAGTCATGGCTCTCAGGCCAGCCTGTATACGGCACACCATAGCAGGGAGCAAGCCCAGTCTTGCCCCAAATACCAGATGCACCGCAGGCCACAGGATGTTCCGGTGAATACGGTCCGCAGATGCAGTACCGGGCACCACTACTCGACGCAGCCATATGGAGAGGAAACCAGCCAGCTGGGCTTCCTTAGACAAAGGCCTACGGTAGCGCCTTAAGTAACTACAGGCCTTGGTGCCTTCAGGATACTTTCCTACCCCGTCATCAAGGATCTGATCTGGAGCCTTAGCATCTCCCATAAGAGCCTCGACGACATGAGCACTGAGGGCGCCCAAACAGTTCACAGGCTCATCCTTGCCTCCTGAGACTTTCTCCGGCTTGGCGGCCCTAGCCCGGTGGAAGAAGAGGTAGGACGTCCACTTAGTGGTGTGAGCCAAATCAGAAGGCTCATTATAAAAAGCGGTGCACGCGAAGTAATGGCACATCAGCTCCTGATACACTTCCACCACCCGAGAGTCCGAATCCCCTAACTCCCGATTGGTGGGGACGTACTCTTCATATGGGGTATCCCCCATCGGTAGCCGCGAGATCACTGCCATCTCATGGAGGGCCAATCCCAACTCCCCCAGTGGAGTGGCGAAAGTCCCGGTGAGCGGAATGTATCGCTCCATCAGTACCAGAAATAGGTTAGGGTTGGGAGGCAACCCAACACTGGTCGCGCTCACAGCGGCATACAGCCCAATGCCCTCCAGCTCTCTTTGACAGTGCTTCAAGGCCCAGTCAACTAGGCAAGCCCATCGGCGGTTTGTTGGGGTGATCCATCCGTTGTACCGAGGATTCTCCTTGGGATATACTCCCCCTCGCCCCATGAAATCATTGCAGAAAGTCGACAACTGGACCGACTGGATCACTGAGCTGTTTTCACTCGGGACGCTGCCCGGGCACAGTCCCCTGAACGACATCACGAGGCCGGAAGGACGGCTGACGAACGACCCCTGGTCAGCTCCTTTCAGATGAAAGATCTTCTCCGGCTTACCGTGAAGATCGGGCGTCAGCGTCCACGACATCCTCCTGGGATGTGTCGCGTGGAAGAAGGCCGAGATGGGATAATCTCTCGGCATCGTTGGCAGGTACAAAACCAAGTTCTCGGCAGGGAACACCCAGGTCTCTCTCTTAGGCTTCGTCTGGGACCGTTTATCAATCATGTCCCCAAAGAGAAAAGGTGGCTTTATGTACTGCTCCCCGTCTACATACGTCAGGGGCTCTCCGTTAATCATATTCAGCAGCGTCCGCTCGCCGTGGGCCGATATCAAAAACTCTCTTCCCTCAGGATACTGGGGTCCGGAGATAGGAAATGCCACGTGGGACAGATCCTCCAGATAGTTCGAGTGCAGCATCCCGGCAGCGGAACCCATCACCTCGGCCAGTGGAGACTCACCCAAATTAACTGCAAAAGTGCAAGAAAACACGTCATTACAAGTCTTGCAACATGGGGGCCAAGAAACGACAATCCGTGCTTTATGCCAAGACTGTACAAATTTGGTCTCATCCTGAGGCGTAATTGGCAGTATACCGTCCGCGATTTACGCCAGACTGCCAAAATTCTAGTGATTACGCCGGAGGTTCCGTCCCCAGGCATAAAACTAAAATTTTATAGTATACACCAAGTTTTCGGCAGTCAGAGCTGTTACGCCCAGAACTGCGAAAACGATGGAGCTTTTACGCTGGCACATTAGAAATGTGGGCGTAAAAGATGAAAACGTCTCCGTGCATCATCTTCCTCAAAGAGGCTATCAGCACAGAAGACGACCTAGCGCGGTCACGTTCAAAGTGTGCGAAGGATTTTTCGTTGTTCTTTGTCATCCCAAAGGCTCTACCTCTAAGGCCGGGAGCGCTGCTCGTCGGCGGGATACTTTGCTCAGAATGAAGTTCGCCTTGCCCGACCGAAGACTCTCTCGCTGGGGCGGAAGAATGAGAAGAAGAACCTATGATCTTTCCCTTAGCGGAGGGGGTTTGTTTCGGCGCCATTTCTGAAGACTCTGAGTGATCGGAGAAGGAACGGAGAAAAACTCGAACAGACGAAGACTCTCTTTCGCAGAAGACGGATGAAAAGTTTTTTCTCTCAAAGGCTTGGGATATATATAGGGTTCGGATCGACTCCTCGAATCCTCAGACGGACTCCTCGAAACCCTAACCAGATCTCGCAATTAGTATTTGGTTATGATTGGACACTACGTCAGCCCACTACTCTCGAAAGACGGACAGTCGGTTAATTCGGAAGAGTTTTTCGTGCAAAGCAGACTCGTGATTCTATGCTAAGGAGCTTTCTACGCCCGACAGCTACAGATCTACGGTTTTACGCTCGCAAGCTATAAGTCTATGGTTTTACGCCCGGATGCCTTTTGTGCTCAGTAGCTTTCACGCTCGAAAGGCTACAAACCTATGACTTCACGCTTAGCAGATACAAACCTATGGTCTCACGCTCGGTGGTGTTTTACGCTCGGAGGCAACAAGATCCATGACCTCACGCTCGGAAGACTTCTCTTTCACAGGCTACAAATCTACAGTTCTACACTAAGGAGCTTTCTACGCTCGACAGCTGCGGATCTACGGTTTTACGCTCGCAAGCTACAAGTCTATGGTTTTACGCCCGGATGCCCTTTGTGCTCGGTAGCTTTTATGCTCGAGAGGCTACAAACCTACGACTTCACGCTTAGCAGATACAAACCTACGATATCACGCTCGGTGGCTTTCTACGCTCGATAGCCTACGAACTCAAGATTTTTAGCTCATCTACACTACGAATCTCTGACTTTCCGCATATCCGAACAGCCCTCAAGGCGGTCGATTACAGGAGTTCACCCAGAAGATACTCCTTCTCGACCTCAAAATATCCCAAGTACCCGAGGCATACAGAGTTCAAACATTGAGAAATTACTCTTCTCGGGTCAATTGGAGGTTCATCCAGACTCCACTCTGAATATTTCGTCTGCAGTTCAAGATGGAGGCTCAGTTTTATAGCCATTTCTTGCCCTGTTCCAAGGGACTTTCGGGAAATCATTCTTGAAGATGAAATCTGAACAAGGATTCTGTTCGTCAGAAGTGAAAACAACAGTTCAGGACTCTACGCGGTTCCTACATTCCTAAAGCAGCTGCGCATCACTATTTATGCGTAAAAGACAGGACAGGGCCTAGCACTCTTTCTAAACATAGTCGGCATAGAGAATCAGACGTGTCGAAGCTACACATATTCAGACTTCACAGCAACGTATGGCAAAGACGATCATATGCAAAGACGACTTTATTAAAGATTAAAATCATGATTACATATGAGGGAAATCCTGTCTACAAGGGGTTTTTATCTATTTTTCATGATTACACATGAGGGAAACTCCGTCTACAAAGGGTTTCCTCATCGTCGTCTGAAGGCCGCCTTCGGAATCTGTTCTAACAGGTTCTCGCATTGGTGATCTTCCTCTTCTTCCAAGAAGATGATCAGTGGCGGGAGGATACAAAACTGGGCATAGACCCATCCTCCAACAGAAAAGTAGGGCACTACTTTCCTACGCCCAGCACCGTGGTAGATTGAGTTGAGGTATATCAACCAACTCAATGCCCGAGGTCGGAGCTAGTTGATGCTCTCATCCCCGGAGGCAACGGGAGAAGACACCACTTGCAAGCAGTGTGGTCCAATGCGACCCTTGCTCTCTCCTGGGCAAACGCCATAAAAAGTTGCTGATTATCCCGAGCAAGGGAGGCTAAGATATCCTTCCATGATCCATCGTTGCAGATGACACTTGCTCGAAGACGCCATCTTTTTCGGCTCCTTACACCCTGGAGGAACATGATCTCCCTCTTCCTCAGGTCGACCCGACGAACTCCGGCGATCATCTCTGCGTGATGAAGGAAGTGTGGGAAGAAAAGGTTCAACTCCTCAGCCCTTTTATAGGCAAGCGAGGTCACACCTACCCCCAATAACTCCGCCATAAAGACTGGCCTGAAAGAACGTGTCAAACTTGACCGTTTCAGGCTCCATTCAGAAGGTGTTTCGAGTTTCGAGGAACGGTTCATGCTTCGTTCAAAGCGTTTCAAATTCCGAGGAATTTGAAAGCTTTGAAGGGGGTCTTGTAGAAGTATGAAAAATACGCCAGATGACTATACACAACTTATTGGTGCGGGGCAGCGTATAAGAGATGACCTCAGAGCCATCAAGCATGCAAGTCAAGAGCCTTTCAGGACCATCCGCGTAAGTGCAGTAGGTCCAAGCTGCCTCGAGCGTAAAGCAGAGGGCTTCGTCGCCCCTAATGACGTAAAAACACATCCGCTTTCAAAGCGTACGAGGAACGCTTCGTGTCCTCCGAGATGAACCTGTCAGACCCTTTGATGAACCTGACGTCTGAGCTTCTGACAAAGGGATACGGCTCGGCTACCCAGACGACGGCTATAATGATGGCACGGCACTGCGACCCAGGCTGTCAGTTACCGCCATCTCCCTTGCGTAAACTGCTGTTTACATGTACAAGGGGATATGCTGCCTTATTTTACACAGGCAGACATGAGCTGTTTACGCTCCACAGCAGACAAATCGCCTGCCACGTCAAAAGCTGCACTTTGTGCAGGGCTCGAGGCACGTCTCTGCGATTGGTGCACAGAGCGGTGATAGTTTCCCGAGGCACGTCCCTGCGATTAATGCTCAGAACGGCTACAGACCTTCAAAACATGCCTCTACATTTAATGTGCAGGATGATGGCGGATCTCTGTATTTAATGCAGGAGATTTAATTAAGAGTCACCGAACCGTCGTTTAGTGACATCCCCTTTGCGTAAACTGCTTTTACGCATACAAGGGGGGTACGCTGCCTTATTCTACACAGGCAGACGTGAACCGTCTACGCCCCGGGGAAGACAAACAGACTGCCACGTCAAAAGTTGTTCTCCATACAGGGCTCGAGGCACGTCCCTGCACCCAATGCTCAGAACGGTGGCAGGCCGTCAAAACACGCCTTCGCAATTAATGCACAAGATGGTGGCAGATCTCTGCATTTAATGCAAGGGATTTGATTATATCTTCAAAAGCCGTGATTCCGGCTAAAGACGTCCACGTCAGCACTCAGCACATTATGCGGTGGCTTCTACGCCCGTTCAGCTCCTGTGCCCACATGGCTTTTACGCCTCTTCAGCTTTTATGCTCTCTCGGCTTCCACGCCTCCTCAGCATATTACGCAGTGGCTTCTACGCCCGTTCAGCTCCTGTGCCCGCATGGCTTCCACGCCTCTTCAGCTTTTATGCTCTCTCGGCTTCTACGCCTCCTCGGCTTCTATGCCCTCAGGCTTCTATGCCTACTTGGCTTTTATGCCACGGTGACAGACATTGGCTTTTACGCCCACCTCTTCTACACGAGGGATACCTACCTGCGTGGCTTTTACGCCGTGATCTTCGTAGCAATAGTACGCGTTGTGTCCCTTAGTTGGACCCGCGTCACACGCTCATTCAAAAGATCATCCATACGTAGGCATTAGTTACTTTAACCATCGTGTAAAAGGGTGCTGTGTTGTCCACTCCTCAGTTTTTACACCAACTGAGTGGTCACTGTCACTAAAACTCTATAAATAGAGACCTCTATCAACAGAGGAAGAGGTCGAAAAATTGAAAGATCGAACAATTGAAGATCCAGAGAAGAGGTCGAACAATTGAAGATCGAACAAGGAGAGAAGAGATCGAGAGAGAGAGAGAGGAACCCAGAGCTCGGGCAAAGAGTAGGGATCGACGACTTTGGCATCGTGCATCCACCCTCTTCTGCGACCTTCGAAGCCGCTTCCTGTCTTCTACGGCACTTCTTCATCATCGTGTGGTCCAAGGGCTAAAGTGATCGACTGCAGATCAGACACCTATAGCAATTTATACCCAGATTAAATAAATTGTACTCCCACATCCTCGTATAGGATTACATTGTACAAGTCTGCTGGGGAGGCAGTCTTCGTATGCACCGTTTTAATCTGGGTATAAAAGCGGTGCATGCGAAGACTGCCTCCCCAGCAGAGTCGCCATCTTGTTTGTGGTGGAAAACGAAAAGAATGAAAGATGTATTCAAGACGGGGTTTACACGAAACCCGTGTTCTTTTGTTTACAAACAAACTTGTACAATGTAATCCTATACGAGGATGTGGGAGTACAATTTATTTAATCTGGGTATAAATTGCTATAGGTGTCTGATCTGCAGTCGATCACTTTAGCCCTTGGACCACACGATGATGAAGAAGTGTCGTAGAAGACAGGAAGCGGCTTCGAAGGTCGCAGAAGAGGGTGGATGCACGATGCCAAAGTCGTCGATCCCTACTCTTTGCCCGAGCTCTGGGTTCCTCTCTCTCTCTCTCTCGATCTCTTCTCTCCTTGTTCGATCTTCAATTGTTCGACCTCTTCTCTGGATCTTCAATTGTTCGATCTTTCAATTTTTCGACCTCTTCCTCTGTTGATAGAGGTCTCTATTTATAGAGTTTTAGTGACAGTGACCACTCAATTGGTATAAAAATCGAGGAGTGGACAACACAGCACCCTTTTACACGACGGTTAAAGTAACCAATGCCTGCGTATGGATGATCTTTTGAATGAGCGTGTGACAAGGGTCCAACTAAGGGACACAACGCGTACTATTAATACGAAGATCACGGCGTAAAAGCCACGCAGGTAGGTATCCCACGTGTAGAAGAGGTGGGCGTAAAAGCCAATGTCTGTCACCGTGGCATAAAAGCCAAGTAGGCATAGAAGCCTGAGGGCATAGAAGCCGAGGAGGTGTAGAAGCCGAGAGAGCATAAAAGCTGAAGAGGCGTGGAAGCCATGCGAGCACAGGAGCTGAACGGGCGTAGAAGCCACTGCGTAATGTGCTGAGGAGGCGTGGAAGCCGAGAGAGCATAAAAGCTGAAGAGGCGTGGAAGCCATGTGGGCACAGGAGCTGAACGGGCGTAGAAGCCACCGCATAATGTGCTGAGTGCTGACGTGGATGTCTTTAGCCGGAATCACGGCTTTTGAAGATATAATCAAATCCCTTGCATTAAATGCAGAGATCTGCCACCATCTTGTGCATTAATTACGAAGGCGTGTTTTGACGGCCTGCCACCGTTCTGAGCATTGGGTGTAGGGACGTGCCTCGAGCCCTGTATGGAGAACAGCTTTTGACGTGGCAGTCTGTTTGTCTTCCGCGGGGCATAGACGGTTCACGTCTGCCTGTGTAGAACAAGGCAGCGTACCCTCCTTGTATGCGTAAAAGCAGTTTACGCAAAGGGGATGTCACTAAACGACGGTTCGGTGACTCTTAATCAAATCTCCTGCATTAAATGCAGAGATCCGCCATCATCCTGCACATTAAATGTAGAGGCGTGTTTTGAAGGTCTGTAGCCGTTCTGAGCATCCATCGTAGGGACGTGCCTCGAGAAACTATCACCGCTCTGTGCACCAATCGCAGAGACGTGCCTCGAGCCCTGCACAAAGTGCAGCTTTTGACGTGGCAGGCGGTTTGTCTGCTGTGGAGCGTAAACAGCTCATGTCTGCCTGTGTAAAACAAGGCAGCATATCCCCTTGTACATGTAAACAGCAGTTTACGCAAGGGAGATGGCGGTAACTGACAGCCTGGGTCGTAGTGCCGTGCCATCATTATAGCCGTCGTCTGGGTAGCCGAGCCGTATCCCTTTGTCAGAAGCTCAGACGTCAGGTTCATCGCAGGGTCTGACAGGTTTATCTCGGAGGACACGAAGCGTTCCTCGTACGCTTTGAAAGCGGGTGTGTTTTTACGTCATTAGGGGCGACGAAGCCCTCTGCTTTACGCTCGAGGCGGCTTGGACCTACTGCACTTACGCGGATGGTCTTGAAAGGCTCTTGACTTGCATGCTTGATGGCTCTGAGGTCATCTCTTATACGCTGCCCCGCACCAATAAGTTGCGTATAGTCATCCGGCGTATTTTTCATGCTTCTACACCATACGCTCAAGTTGTCCTCAAATTGTATTTCACTTAGATGCTTAGGTCACCCTGGAGTTATTTATTCAGTATTTACTTTATGGCATATTTTTATGTATATTGTTACGTCCCTCAGAGGACCTGGTCCCTTTCCAAGTGTATTATTCATGAGTATTTGCAAGACCGCAGATCCGGACTTGCTACGTATATTGCGATGAGATCTTCTCTTCGAGCCCGTGAGTGTTAGCTGATATCCTTATATTGCATTTATCTTGTTTATCTATATTCTGGTTCGGTAGTGGATTTATTTTCATCCGACTACCATCATTTGATACCTTATATTGAGATCTAGTTTCATAGCTACTGGTCATTTAATTATATTAATTCTATGGATGAGATCTAGATTTTACCATGTGACTTGTGATGGAGTTATACCACTTGTGGATTTTTTTATTCAGATACAGCGTACGTGTGTTATGGCATCCATATATTGGAGTACCATATTCATACGACTGGCATGCTCACATGTCCTAGTCCTACGTATTTTTGGGACTGGGGCGTGACATATTTTTATGGTGGCCCATGCAGGTCAAAAGCATATTGTCTCGGTTACGTTACTGTACCGAGCAAGCCTGCACCTAGGATTAGAGTATAGAATCTCATCCATAATTGACTATGCTTCATCTACCTCCTAATATGTTCTATTTGAACAGCTACATCCTGCTTGATTCATGTGCTTCCCTCTTAGTTCCTTGAGTGTAGCCTTCTCCTAGATTATAGAAGTCCCTGTTGTTAGATAATAAGTAGGGTAACCTTCCTATTAAGAGTAACTAGAACCCTGACACGTCACTAAGTTTAGAATATTTAGTAAACCCTAGCATCCCCTTATCTAAAGAATGGCTTACCATTATTCCTTGACATAATTATGAATGACTTAAAAGTAGGTTAGGCACTACTAGAGCTAGTTAGAAATTTAACCATAGTGTTTGACCCTAGCATTTAGCGACCCATAGAAAGCCAAGGTTGAAATAATAGGACCTAACTTAACTTTTATAGTGAGATAGTGTTATAGAACTATGCATTAGATTCATTGTCTGATATTAGCAGACCGTACCCTAGAAAGCCAAGAGGAATGAATATAACATTTCCTCGATCATTCCTCAAACACAGAGTTTAGCATACCACCTTCCCCTTAGGAAACCATGATATTATCTTGAGTCCCTCTATTTTAATTTCATATCTTGTTCCCCTGCAACCTTAACGTTCGCCAATTGTGCGACGATTTAAACTGTGTTTTTCCTCCTTCATCCTTCAACTCGTGCCACTTGACTCCTCTGATTATAAGCCAAGTGATCTTATTCTATGATAGGATATATAGTTTACTAGGATGATAATTGTAATCTTGAACTTTGAATTTTTGTGCATGATAGTTAGAATTTGATAGTTTGAGTGGTTCCCTTAGATTATGATCTGATTATTCTTAGTTTTAAATCACGTAACATTGTACCCCACCTCAATATAGATTATATCATCTTTTCCCTTGAAGACCAGTAACTTCTCCAGTCATACTATTGATACTTGTTCTATGAACACTATGAATAAGATTTAAGATAACCGTTACCTACATGATACAATAGGAGACCCAAATAAGTACTAAGATCCATTCCTCGTATAGCCCAATAAGAATTTTTACTTTATTTACAAGAACCTTATTAATTTGTAGGATCCCCTTAAGACTGTCACAGTATTAGTTAATTATTTTAAGTTGGGTAGTATGCCTCACAACATAGTATCACATAGCCCTATTGACCCATTGATGAAGTATAATAGGATGACACAACTTTAGACTTGCATAAGGAGATAGTATTTATTCAGACTGTAGAAATTAAAGGTCCATACCTATATTTGGTCGACTAGGGACTTAGATGAGGAGTAGTATGACGACTAGAGAGACTATAGAGTCTTATTTTTGTTTTGTTTGTGAACTTGAATTATTTTTATACCTCCTTTCATCATAATCTAGCGTACTTATATTTTTGTACTACCTCGACTTATGCTGCTGTTACAGCCTAGTTTTGCAAGCTCATCCTTTTATCAAGCTTGTTCATGACATATGTATTATTGGACGCGTACACTAATACATTTCAGAATCAGTGTACTATGGTCTGATCAACCATAGTGCGCTTGGTTCGCCCTTCGCATAACTACTTTACGTGGATTGAGATATATAGTGATTAGTAGACGAATGCACTTGCCCTCTAGATATGTCTGAGCATATCGTATCCGTTACATAACGGTACCGATACGAGCATGTGAATAGGAATTACCAAAATAGGATTTCAATCCACAACTGCCTTGACAATTCCCATAGAATTCTTTAAACGCCTTGATCCCCATATTTCTAATCTATTACCTCCCCCTCGAACTCTTTATTATTGTTTTTCGTCTTCCCTTATTTCGGAAAGACGAAACCTCGTGCCTAGCATAAGTTGTTACACAGATAGTATTAGATATATCCTATAGGCCAATTACATTATTTAATGATTACTTTATAACCCAGGGCATGTCACATGTAATATAGTTGGTGTTAAAAGTTTTGAGGATTGAGTAACATGGTTAAGGAAAAAATTGAGGAATGAGATTTCTTAAATGTAAGAGCCTTATGTGATAGATGGGAAAATTCTAAGTTGGGTAGCAGTTGCATTATCAGCTTGAGAGGAATTTCTTTAGATTGTGATCGAGCAAAAATTTGATTGAAAGGTTCAAGTCATTGTAATTTTTAGAATCTTGGACGAATAAGTAAGATGATGAGGATCAATGAATTTCAATTTTGAGCACATGATTTGAATTGTGAGAATTGGGGGTTGAATCATCGATTTAAATCTCGAGGGAAATAAATAAAAACTCTAAACATGGACATGGACGAATTAAATTCTAAATTGAGGATTGAATTTAAAGAAATTTTGATTGTGGGATTACCTATTTGAAAATATTGCGGATATAAATTGAAAAAAAAAAATTGAAGAGTACGGAATTCACAAGTTGAGGATAGAAATAATAGTTGATTATAATTGTCTTATAGAGGAAATTTTAATAAAGATTGCGATGTAAATTCTGATGTGGGATGTCATAGAGATTTGAATTAGATTGGATGTGGATTATTTAAATTGAGAATCGAGAAGACAGCGCAATGTGTTGACGTTTGATTTAAACAATGGTTAATTTAATTTGAAAGGGATTTCGATGGATTTGAATAAGTTAAATTTTGGAAGAGATTGCGATTTAACTTGCCTTACGTACGCAAGTGAAGGATTTAAACCAATTATGCCTTATTTTAATTTTGAGGACAAAATTGTTTTAAGTTGGGTAGATTGTAAACTCCCTCACCCAAAATTAGGGCTACTTGGCATAGATAGAGAGATTAGGTCTAATTAGAATCCAATTAGAATTATAAACACGGCAATTATTTAATTATGCAATATTTTATATCGCTTAGCGCACCTTACTGTTGCTTCGATAATTGGAGAACCTCACTAGCCATTGCCTTTCTACAAATTTCACAACCTTGTCCTAGGCATGCCTGCCTACTATTCTGACCCTTGTGTAACTTATAATATTGCTTTCTTAGGCTGCATTTTAGTCGCATAATAAACGTCGTGGACGTTATTTCCTAATTCTAAATAAAATCCAATTTTGTACCACTGTGCGTTCCAATCGAAATTGGAGACACAATCTTGACCGTTTTGTACAACCCAAATTTTATTAATATTCTACACTGTATCCTCTACGTCCCAGACACTTGTGTCCCACCTAATTTTAAACCCATGTACTCCTAATTAATTCTCGAACATCGTGCACATTCAATTTAATAAATTAAATCCAATTTCTGTCCTAGTGTAATTTTTCCAATTGTTGGGGACTTTTATGCAAAAATGCATTGAGGTGTCCCCACCATTGGACAATACGTGAAGAACCCTAATTTTCCCTTCACGTAGATTTTCCCATAATTTTTGGGATGTGCAACGCGCAACATCGCCCCCGTTATTTTAAATCTATCCTTGCATTTAATTAATGCAAATTCTAGCCCTCCCAACATCCCCATGAGAGACGAAGCCCAAGCCCAAGGAGCATTGACCCAGCCCAAATCCTAGGTCAAACCCAAGCCCAAATTTCTACATGTATAAATATACTTTTTCTAGTTTTTTCTCCACCAAAAATAAACCACAAAACCTAGAAATAAACCAGCCGACACTGTTCATCCCCCAAATTACTGTTCATTCACCCCTCCCCATCTCCTGTGCTCGACCTCCGCTGCCAACCGCCGGCCGGAGTTGCCCCAGCCGTCGGACCCGACCCGAACCACCTCCTCCCTACACTCTTCTCCTTCCTCCTCTACCTTTGCCCCTCCCCGGACTCGCCATCACCATCACCATGGTCCTCCCCCATGGCCGGAGACCCATCCCTTCTCCTCCCTCGACTCGACCTGACTGGAGTTGGCCCCGACCCTGACGGTACAGCGCAGGCGACTCCCCGCCGGTGGAGTCGACAGCACCCCCACCAACATCGTCTCCACCTCACCTCCGCCACCTCTCCTCCCTGCTCAACTCGACATCGCCGGAGTCGAGCAGCAGCTACCCCGACTCGACATCATCCTCTCCTCCTCTTCTCCACCTCCCTGTCATTCCCTCCGGTGAACCCGACCGTGCAGCCCTGAGCCGACCGGACCACGACCCCGTCTCCACCACCATTCATCCTCCCCGGCCTCCCTCTTGCTCCCTCAGCCGGACCTCCCTCTCCTCCTCTTCCTCTGCCCCTCGTCGGAACGCCGCCGGCACCACGACCACACCACCACCCCTTCCCTGAACTCTTCTTCTTCCTCCCATCGACATCCACCTCTCCCTTTCCTGGCCTGAGCTTCTCCTCCATGGTCGGACCCTTGGCCGAAGTTCAGACACCATCACCTACATTATCACAATCACCATCATCGTCACCAATACCTTAACCCTAATCGCCCTCGTCGTCCTCCCTATCATCATCATCATTAACGCCAACCCTAATAACTTGTTCATCATCCACATCATCATCATCCGCATCAGCGTCATCACTAACAACGTCGTCATCATCACCCTTAGTCATCGTCCTCATCGTCAGCACCATCGCCATCGTCGCCGACATCGTCATCATCCCCATCATCAGGATCATCAACATTATCATCATTCCTATCATCCTCAACATTGTCATCACTATCATCTCAAACCATCATTATCATCTCTCATTCTCAACACATAAAACCCTAATCATTGCCTAGTCATCTTCATTAGCACCATCATCCTCGTCATTACCATCATACACATCACCATCTTCGTCATCTGTAATCATCATCATCGCTTCCATCGTTATCGTCATCCATATCGTTATCATCATCGTCGTCATAGTCATCACCTTCACCATCATCATCACTATCATCCCAGTCACCCTCTACAGCATCCTCCTCACCTCATCACCTAATCACCATAATCAGTATCACCCTTAACCATCACCCTTAGCAACTTCAATCATCATCACCCTCGTCCTCATCGACATCATAAACCCGTCACCCTTGCCAGACAACCCGTAACAGTCACCCCCGATTCTCGTACCTGTGCACGCTGACCCCGAAGATCTGTTGGATTTATCTGTGCGACTTTCGGAGCTGGTTATTGGGACTACACAGCCGCTTGCCAGGCAAGTATACCTTGCCTTGTTGTATTGTTTAAATTCTGTATTATTAGCTGCATATTTATTATTTAATTGTGCGCATCCAAGAGAGACTCGGGTGCAGTCAACGAATGCGTTGACCTTAGGACTTGTGTCTGACCTAGTGTCTAGTAGACCCACCTAAAGTTGTGGAGTTATTGGTATGACTCCCAGGCCTTGACACATTTCTTACACGTATTGTGAGTCTCATGTAGGGCACGGTCCTGCGTATGTGGTTGGCCACCTGTACGTGTAGGCGTGCAACAGATAGGGTGTAACTGCTAATAGTGATGCGTATTAGAAGACTTAGCAGTTATTAGTAGGTGGAGCATAGACTAGCGTGGTACGATGGTCCTATCCTTGTCCTTGTTTGGTTGTAAGGATGGACCCTTGCTCTAATGATAGGCTATGAGCCAGAGTTACGACGCCGAGGCATAGTAGCTGACGTGTGTTGTGGATACAACATATTTAGATCATTGGGCGGGGAGGACGACTAGTAGTTGTATGGGACACCACCTCCTTTATACAGATATCGCACTCGACGGAGTGATACGGACGTTATTATTTATGCAGATACCACGTTCCCTAGAGTATTGGACGTTACTTGGTGATTTTACAGATACCTCATTCTTCGGAATGATGGACGTTGCAGATACCACACTCTAGAGAACGTTGGACGTTATTATATTCATGCGCCCGTGTTATAGGGGGCATATGTGGCATATACTAGTCGGTTGTCACGATTGGTGAATTACGTCAACATATGTCTAGCCTACACATTCCCATACGCTCAAGTTATCCTCAAATTGCATTTCACTTAGATGGTTAGGTCACCCTGGAGTTATTTATTCAGTATTTACTTTATGGCATATTTTTATGTATCTTGTTACGTCCCTCTGAGGACCTGGTCCCTTTCCAAGTGTATTGTTCATGAGTATTTGCAAGTGCCCAGATCCGGACTTGCTACATATATTGCGATGAGATCTTCTCTTCCAGCCCGTGAGTGTTAACTGATATCCTTATATTGCATTTATCTTGTTTATCTATATTCTGGTTCGGTAGTGGATTTGTTTCCATCCGACTACCATCATTTGAGACCTTATATTGAGATCTAGTTTCATAGCTACTGGTCATTTAATTATATTGATTCTATGGATGAGATCTAGATTTTACCATGTGACTTGTGATGGAGTTATACCATTTTTGGATTTTGTTATTCAGATACAGCGTACGTGTGTTATGGCGTCCATATATTGGAGTGCCATATTCATACGGCTGGCATGCTCACGTGTCCTAGTCCTACGTATTTTTGTGACTGGGGCGTGACAATATATGGGTTGGAATCATGATCCACCCTTTTTTTTGTCCACCCCAAACATTTCCTATATTAACACCGTTGGATGGGCTTTAAGTCATCTAATCTTAACCATTAATTTATCAACGATTAAAATTAGATGACTTAAAGCCCATCCAATGGTGTGAATATGGAGGATGCTTGGGGTGGACAAAAAAAGGGTAGATTTGATCACATACATACATACATACATATATATATATATATATATATATATATATATATATATTGGTAGAGGTAATTGTATTACAGACTCCTGGTCCGAAGGAACACAAACTCGGGCCGAAGGCCTATCATATTCCGGCCCGAAGATCCCATACAACTCTGCCCGTAGGGTCGCACCTGCATCGCACTTGAAATGCATCTGCGCTGCCCCCATCACCAACTCACCACTTAATTTCCTCAATTAAATGGTATCCATGAGGCTCGAACCCGCAGGAGGCTTGAACCCGCAACCACCTGGGTAATATGCATCAGCCTTAACCACTAGGCTAGACGTCATTTGCTATATATATATATATATATATATATATATATATATATATATATATATATATATATATATATATATATATATATATATCCTCCTTCACAACTATGTGGAGGGGGTCGTCATCCCGACGATCCGCCTGCAGCATTCAAACTTTTTTTCTTGATAGAACCTTTGTGAATATATCTGCTCCGTTGTCATCTGTATGAACTTTCTCAAGCGCCGCTTCCTTCTTGTCAACCACATCCCGTATCCAATGATATCGAGTATTAATGTGCTTGGACCTGCTATGAAATATCTAGTTCGTCACAAGGTGAATAACACTCTGACTATCGCAAAGCAAAGGATACTGCTCCTGCTTTAGCCTAATTTCCTTGAGCAGCTTCTTTATCCACAGCAACTCCTTCCAAGCCTCCGTCGCCACAATGTATTATGCCTCTGTCTTCGACAAGGCAACACACTTCTGTAAACGTGATTGCCATGATACTGCTCCACCAGCAAACATCATCACATAGCCTAAAGTCGATCGTCTCGTCTCTACATCTCCAGCCATATCAGCGTCGGTATATCCAACCAGCTTCCGCTCGTCACCACCAAATAAAAGTATCCAATTGGCAGTACCCTGAAGATATCATAGAATTCACTTGACCCCACTCCAATGTACCCTTTCAGGATTGGAAGTGTACATGCTAACTGTGCCGACTGCGTGAGCAATGTCTGGCCTCGTATATACCATAGCATACATAAGACTCCACACGGCTGAGGAATATGGAACTCGCTCCATATCTTCCTTTTCTTCCTCAGTAGATGGACACTGCTCCTCAGTGAACTTAAAGTGAGCCACAAGGGGGTTACTCACTTTCTTCTACCCATCCATCATGAAACGCTGAAGTACCCGATAAATGTACTTCTTTTGGGACAAGTGTAGCATCTTGGACTCTCTCTCTTTCTCTCTCGACTGATCTCCATCCCAAGAATAGTCTTCGCTGCGCCCAAATCCATCATAGAGAAGGCCGTGCCTAGTTGGCTCTTCAACTCTGCTATCCTGGTGGCATTCCGATCCACCACCATCATGTCATCAACATAAAGCAACAAAATGATGAAATCATCCTCGGCGAATTATCTCATAAAAATATAATGATCCGACATCATCCGTGCATAGCCATGCTCCCCCATAAAAGACTCAAACTTCCTGTACCACTGCCTCGGATCCTGTTTCAGACCATACAAGCTCTTACTCAACCGGCAGACCAAATATGACTTGCCCTTCTCACAGAATTCCTTTGGCTGCTCCATGCATAACTCCTCCTCAAGATCACCCTGCAGAAATGTCGTCTTCACGTCCATTTGCTCGACCTCCAAGTCAAAACTAGCTTCCAATGCTAGCACCCCCGTATAGACGACTGTCGAAAAGATCTTATTATAATCTACGCCTTTTCGCTGACCGTAGACTTTAACTACCAGCGTCGCTTTGTATCGAGGGCGAGTAGCATCATCTGTCTTCTTCACTCTGAACACCCATCGATTCTTCAAAGCCTTCTTATCTTTTGGCAACCGCACCAGATTATAAGTAGAGTTGGCCTCTAAGGAACTCATCTCGCCCTGCATAGCTTCTATCCACTCCTGCTTGTGTTCGTCTTCCATAACATTTATGAAACCTTTGGGTTCTCCCCCGTCAGTCAGTAGCACATACTCACCCGGTGAGTATCTCGTAGATGGTTGACGCTCTCTATCGCTCCTCCTCAACAAAATCACTGGTGCTGGCAGTATATCTATAGTCTCTTCCCCTCCAGGAACTGCCTTCTCTACATGCTCATCCTCCTGAGGGTCACCCTGACCACCATCAGCAGGCTGATGATCAAGGTTGGGAGCAACTCCATGTACTGGCTACCCCATTACTGGATCCTCTGCGATGTCCTCTGAAAATTGCTTGAAGCAAAATGACTCTAACTCAGGCAATTCCTCAACCTCAGAAGGCATCTCGGAATCCTAAGTGTTGGTCATGGTCTGATCCTCGACGAATACCACATCCCTACTTCTGTAGAACTTTCTTCCTACTGGATCGTAGAGTCTATAGCTAAACTCATCCCGACTGTAGCCGACAAAGACGTACCACCTCGTCTTTGGCTCAAGTTTGGATCTCTCATCCTTCGGTACATGTACGAAGGCCTTACAACCAAACACTCATAGGTGATTATATGAAGGCTCTTTGTCGTACCATACTTTGTCAGACACATCACCCTGTAAAGGAGCACTAGAAGATAAATTAATAACATAAGCAGCGGTTTAAAGTGCCTCACCCTAATAGCTGTCTGGCAAGTTTTCTTCTGACAGCAAATACCGCACCCTCTCCATTAGCATCCTGTTCATCCGCTCTGCTACACCATTGAGCTACGGTGTCTTTGATGGAGTCTTCTGGTGTGGTACCCTTGATCTCTAAAATAAGCATCGAAGGGACCAATATACTTGTCGCCATTGTCCGACCGAACACAAAGCAGCTTCTTATCCGATTTTATTTCAACAGAGGCCTGAAACTCCTTGAAAGTGGGCAGTACCTGATCCTTGGTCTTTAAGGTAATAGACCCAAACCTTCCTGGAACAGTCATAAATAAATGATAAAAATAAGAAGCACCACCAATGGATTTTACCTTCATAGGATCGTAGACATCCGAGTTAATCAACTTGAGCAACCCCGGCTTCCTTGAACTTGGGTGACTTTGGAAAGATACCCTATTTTTTTTCCCCACTAAACAGTGCATGCACTTCTCCAACTTTGTAGACTTTAGCCCTGGAATCACCTTCATGTACACCAAGTAGCTCATCCCCTTCCACTACTAAAAATTGTCGGATTATGACGTTTTAGCGACGTCCAAATAAACGTCACTGAATTTTAGGTATTTAGCGACTTCCATATAAAATGTCATAATACGTCTGTGATAGCGACGTAGAGCGACGTTTAGCGACTATAATTATTATAAATATATAATATGTCGCTAGGTAGTCGCTAAACGTCGTTAACTTTTTAATTTTAGTGATGTTTAGCGACGTTTATGTATTTAAGTCGCAGTATATTATTATATCTGTGACGTTTAGCGACGTATAGACCGACGTTGCTAATTTATTTCTTATAGGATTTGACGAATTTCTTTTCCCCCTATTTCCTTCGAAATCTCGAAAATTTTAAACACCCCCCTATCCCGGCGCTCACCTCGGCGACCCCCCTCCGGCCGCGTCCTCCCCCTCCGGGGTGCTCCTTCCTCTGTCAGCTCCTCCTTCCTCCGGCTCCCCTCCTCCCTCCGGCGTTCTCCCCCCTCCGGCAGCTCCTCCTTCCTCCAGCTCCCTCCTCCCTCCGGCGTCCTCCCTCTCCGGTGGCGCCTCCTCCCTCCGGGGTTCTCCTCTCTCCCGCTCCCCTCCTCCTCACTCAGTGAGCTCCTCTCTCTGTCTCCTTTCTCTGTCTCTCTCTCTCTCTCTCTAACACGACACAACACAACACGACATGACATACACTAACCCTAACCCTAACTCGGACACACACACACACACACACGCGGACACACTAACACATACGGACACTAACCCTAATACTGACACGAACACATGGACACACACAAACATAGACAAGACATGACATGCTACGGACACACGGACACAAAGAAGACACAGACATAGACATGACATGGGATACAACACAGACACATACACTAGGCTCCCATCTATATGGCATTTAGGCCTATATGTCATAGAGGTATTTATAATGGGTGACCCAAAATGAATAAATTCTACTTTATTACCAGAGATTTTAACCAAGTAGAAAGAGTAGAACCTGCCCACATATTTTGAGCTCTATGCGACTGTGAGTACCATCCCTTTTGTCATGATCAGCCAGCTTCATGCCTTCCTTGTGAACAACTGACATAAGTTCTCCTCTCTCCTGATCTCTTCTGCAACAAGCTAAGTAACCCTAGTCAAGTTAAAGTGTAGAAGAAGAGAGAGTAGCTTTCTAGCTAGTAGTGTCTCGCCAATAATAAAAAAAACAACAAACTATATAATTCAATAAATTACTTGAACCTAACCTCAAAGAAAATTTTCAAAAACCAGAACAAGAACACACACACACATGCAGAAGAGACGTGTACAAGGAGGGAGGGGAAAAGATTTGAAAACAGTCAATGGTCTTGCATGCGTATGATGAGAACAAGTCCAGTAACTAACTAAGGGCTTTTTTGGGAAGCAAAACCCTGAAATGAGACTTCGCAGCTTCCAGTAGGAAGCCGCCAGCATTCAATGGTTTCGTCCAAAAATATGGAAGCAATAAATTACTATTCACCTAATCTGCAGCTAAAAAAACTCAGAAGTCAGGAAAGATAGACATCACTATTTTGACTTATCCTTCACTTTATTTATCATATTTAAGGGTGCACTCCATTGGTGCACTTCATTATTTTAGACACAGACCCTAACCCTATCTCTCTTCTAGTTAGCTGTCTGAGTTTAGATGCAACCTTGCGTATCTGCAGCGTATATAATACGATATAGATCTCGACTCAAGGAGAGTCGAATACACGGACACGGGAGTGACTCTTCAACGCCGAGACATGATATACGGTATTGGCTTCTTCTAAAACTCGTATCCAACTTGGGCTGATGCTTCTTGTTGCATGAGCTGTTGCATTGGCTACTGCAGACTGCTAAACCTGCTGTTGAAGGCTCTGCAGTGCACTGGTTCTACTGCTACTTGCTGAGTTTACTTGCTGTTGTGCATCATTTCTGTTGTGCACTGCACAGTGTTGCTGCACACTGATTCCTCACTGCTGCACTGTGCAGTACAGCTAGCTGCTACTGCTATAAACTGTTGTATGCTTCCCCTTATACTATGGTAGCACAGAGCTGCACACTGCTCAGTTGTGCTCCCCCTTGCTGTGCTAGCACAGAGCTGGACACTGCTCTCCCTTCAGTTGATCACTACCAAATGATGCACACTAAAAACTGTGAACTGCTCTCCCTAATGACCCGAGCTCACTCAATCACTCAAACAACCATACTTGAAGGTAGCAGTGAGTATCAGTGCATGTACTGTATTTAACGATGAGTATATATGCTAGGACTAGGAGTATCATTGCATGTACTATATTTAACGATGAGTATATACTTAAAGGTAATTGTATATTCATTTTTGCTGCAGAAGTATCTAGAAATGGATATGAATTACTATCTGCGTCATTGTTCGTGGATGTATAACCGTCATCCTGATGACAAGTGCAATATACAGGATGAATTCATTGAGGGTGTACAGCAGTTCCTGTATTTTGTCAAGGCGTTCCCTCAGTACATGGACGGTACCAAAATTAAGTGTCCGTGTATGAGATATCGCAACTTAAAATATCATCCAGAAGTAGAAGTCACATATCATTTGTACTCGAAGGGTTTCACACTGAATTACTATCAGTGGACTGCACACGAAGAACTTGTATCTTTAGCATCGGAGTCGGAGCCTTATGTGGAGCCGTATATGGATGTCCACGACCACGCTGCTTACGACGACGGCTGGTGAACATGGTTTTTGATGCGGCGGGGCCTAGTTTCGATCCGAACAATCATAATACAGCTGAGGAGGCACCAAATACCGATACTGTAAAGTTCATGGAGTTGCTGGAGAATGCAAGGACTCCATTATATCCTGGTTGTGAAGATCATTCACTATTGGAGGTTGTTACAAGATTGTTGAGCATCAAGTCCGATTTTAACATATCGCAAGAATGCTATAACCTACTGATGGATTTGATTATAGAGATCTTTTCAGAGGATGCAAATTTGCCTAAAGACTTCTACCGATCTAAGAGGATGGTGAGATCGCTCTGGATGGGATATGAGAAAATCGATGCATGTCGCAACGGGTGCATGTTGTACTACAAAGACGACAAGGATGAAGATGCGTGCATATTCTGTGGTGCTGATCGCTACAAGGCTACTGGAAGAGGAAAGTTTGTCGGTGCAAAGAAGCCTACCGATTCGATGCACTACTTGCCTTTGATGCCGCGATTGCAGAGGTTGTTTATAGTGAATGAGACTGTAGAAAATATGAGTTGGCACAGGCAGAAATAGATCGAAGGAGTATTGGATCATCCATCCGATGAAGAAATATGGAAGCACTTTGATCGAGAGTATCCAGATTTTGCTTCGAATCTGCGTAATGTCAGATTAGGGCTCTCCTCCGACAGTTTTACCCCATTCAGAATTTCGGGCTCCCAGTATTCATGTTGGCATGTGATCGTCACTCCGTACAATCTACCACCTTGGATGTACGTGAAGACTCCGTATATGTTCCTAACCGTTATTATTCCGGGTCCGAACAATCTGAAGAGGAACATCGATGTATATTTACAGCCTTTGATAGATGAGTTGAATCAGCTGTGGGAAGTAGGTGCCAACACGTACGATGTTTCTAGAAAGTAGAATTTTCAGATAAGGGCAGCACTTATGTGGACCATCAACGACTTTTCGGCATATGGAATATTATCGGGATGGAGCACTTATGGTCGTCTCTCATGTCCGTATTGCATGGACCATACTAAGGCTTTCCGTTTGAAACACGGAGGCAAACCGTGCTTCTTCGATTGTCATCGACAATTTCTGCCGAAGGATCATCCGTACCAGAGGAACATGAATGCTTTTTGTGCGGGCATTGTTGAGAAGGCCAATCCACCGTCAAGGTGGCCCGGATACACGATATGGGAAGAAGTAAAAGATTTACCAAGTGCTATCGAAGAGCCTGCTAAGGGGTACAAGTGTGACTGATTTGGTCGTACCCATAACTGGACGAAGAGGAGTATATTCTGGGATCTGCCATATTGGAGCACCAATCTGATCAAACATAACCTTGATGTCATGCATATCGAGAAGAATGTGTTTGATAATATAATTAATACTGTAATAGAGGTAAATGGGAAGACGAAAGACAATCCGAAGGCCAGGTTGGACTTAGAAGAAATATGTAGACGTCCTGTGTTGCATTTGATAGAGGAGGGGAATGGAAAGTTAAAGCAGCCTAAGTCAGTTTTCTCACTGGAGAAGGAGGATAAAGGAAGACTTTGTAGGTGAATTCAGGGTCTAAAATTTCCAAACGGGTACGTGTCGAACTTGAGAAGATGCGTCGACCTCAAGGAGAACAAACTATCGGGTATGAAGAGCTACGATTGTCACGTATTCATGGAGAGGTTAATTCTGATTGTATTTCGGAAATTCTTACTGCAGGTCATTTGGGATCCATTGACAGAGCTCAACATATTCTTCAGAGATCTTTGTTCTACTAAGTTACTCGTCGATCGTCTAGAAAAGCAAGAGAAGAACATTACGGTAACACTATGTAAGCTCGAGAAGGTGTTTTCTCCTGGATTCTTCGACTCTATGGAGCATTTGTCAATTCATCTTTCCTATGAGGCACGTGTTGGTGGTCCTGTCGGTTATCGGTGGATGTACCCCTTCGAGCGGCATTTGAATCACCTAAAGCGAAAGGTAAAAAATAAGGCACGGATTGAGGGCTCTATTTGTGAAGCTTATGTTCTCGAGAAGATTACAAACTTTTGATCGACGTATTTCAAACCTCATGTTGCTACTAATAAAACGAGAGCTCCAAAAAATGACGACGAATATCAGGAATCTAATGATGCAATACTCAAAGTATTCAATGCGTCCGGAAAGCCTTCGAGAAAAATGAAGAAGAGATATTTGAATGACGATGAGCTAAGGGCTGCTCAGTTGTATATATTACTCAATTATGACGAGGATGAAGTGGAGAAGCTAGAGGGGTAAGTAATTAATACGTCCACGTTTACATCATCTCAATATAATAGTATAAGCTACTATTATGCTACTAATCAGCGGTTTCTTCATTATTTTTTAGCACATATAATGATGAGTTGAGGTCGGTTAGGCCCTACGTAACAGACGAAGAAGTAGAACAAGAAATGAGATACCATTTTCCTTCTTGGTTGAGCGCATATGTAAGGAGCTTGGTAATTACTTTTTCTTTCTGTACTTGCACAATAAATAACTTACTATCGCTACTTTGGTATTTCGGTCGATCGTCTAATAACACCCGAGACTAAATCTATTAGAAGTCTAGCCAAGGGACCAATTACTGCCGTCAAAATATGGCCAAGTTTCTGTGTGAATGAGTTTAGGTTCAAGTCAACAAATTCTCCGATCAGAGACAGCTTTTTGGATCTTGATTCCACAAAAAATAATTGTTTGTGTATCAAATCTTCGAACTACAAAGACGTTAATCCAGGTAATTATATATTTGGCATCTTACGAGAGATTATGGAGTTGACATATAATTATGGCACAGAACCTGCTAAGATCGTGCTATTCAAGTGTGAATGGTTTGATCCATTCAAGATCAAGGTTAAAAAATTGACAAGCATGGCCTTGTGGATATAAACTACAAGCGTAGATATTAAGGCTACGAACCATTTGTCCTATCAAGTCAGGCTTAGCTCGTGTACTTTACAACTTATCCTAGACGGGGGACAACGTGGTCAGATTGGTGGGCAGTATGCAAGACTAAAGCTAGAAATACCTTTGACATTGACAAAATAGCTTATCAGGAGGATGAGCTACCTCTTGTAACAAATATTGTAGATGTGGACTCAACGAAAGTTACTCATTACACGAGTAATAATGTAGAAGATGTAGAATTATCCAAAGAGGAAGACGAAGACGAAGATGAAAGTGAAGATGAGGAGGAAGAGGAAGAGGAAGGCGAACAAGATAAATTTTCTGAAGATGATTGAAAATAAAATATTTTGCCTGTAGAATGTACTATATTTTGACTGTAGAATGTACTATTTTGACGAAGATATATATTATATTTTGACTGTAGAATGTACTATCCATTTAGACTTGTGATACCACTAGTTATTTACTGTACAATTCTATGAATGCTGTAAAATATGCATAACATTCTGACTGTATAATGTACTATATATTTGTGTATTTCTTGTCACGCCCCAGTCCCAAAATACCAAGGGACTAGACACATGGCAATGACCAGAAGCACACTCTAATGGGCAAATCCAATTTAAAGGACCCATCAAGGTGTACTTAAGCTGTAAAACAACAATAAAGGTCTACTAAACATGTCACATTCTAATCTCATCCATGGAAGATAAATACGATCAATATCAGCATAATAAAATATAAACCAACATCAAGTCTCAATAAAGTATCCCGGGGAACAACTCGATAATAAGTCTGATACAGCAGTTCAATAGACAAGAAATAAAAGAGTCTAACAATAGCAAAGACTGAGTATAGATAAAGCAGATACTCAGGAGAAATCCTCGGCCATCACCTCGTCCTCGGGTATCGGTATTGCTCCTTCTTCTGCTTCTGCTCCTGTCCCGTATTCCTCGGGATAGATCTCCTCTGCTATACCTGGGGACATAATCCGGATCCAGGTCCTCAGGGGACATAGCAAGGTACAAGAATAACTCAAGCCAAAATAAATACAGTACAATAATAAATAAATCAATAACAATAGGGTAAACTACGTAACCAGCTATGTGATATGCAAGTGAGAGCATCACTAGTACTCTGGCTGAGACCACTACAAGCTCTGTGTCGGGGAGCCGATAGCAGTAATATCGCTAGTAGAGTGCCTAGCTCTGATGTAGAGTCTACGGCCTTACAATAATAAATATATATATAAAATCAGCCTGTAGCCTGTGTGTCTCTCTCCACCCAATGTAATCACACATCTTATGTCCATGACGTCTCATGTCCATGTCACGCAAGATCATGACCTCTAACTGATGCAGCGAGTCATAATGATAGCCAAGCATATGTAATATCTATGTCACGAATCCTGTATCCTTTACAGAATCACCATAAATATCTCAGAAAGATTATGTCTCATGAACAGTGTCAAGTGTCCTATAGTATGACGTACTTGATAATGCAAGCACGAAAATGTATAGGGTCGCGATATCAATCTCTAGGTGACGTTACACAACTCCGCGTGCGACGTTGACACCCGAATCTTGTTCGGACGTTAAGTAATGTCATACGGTCCTGGGTTAAATATGTACATCACAGAAGTATATATATATATATCAATAACTCAAGAACAATATCAGATAACTACTGCAAGTTTGGCAAGGTACACTTGCCTATGGTTTGAACTCCTTCAGTTGCTCTGGTGTATGTGGAATCTTCAGGAATGTCTTCGAATGCTGAAACAAACATTACCATTATTTTCAAAAGATATAAAATAGTTAGGAGTGCCTATCCATAAGTCCAATTTAGACACAAGGACAAAATTGACAGTTTTTGGTCAAAGCGGGGTCCACATGTGGCCCACTTCGCACCAAAAAATGTGCCAGAGACAAAGTTATCCAAATTCTTCAAACTTAGTGTCTACAAGTTCAGAACGACGATACGAACCCAACAGAATATCCAGAACTGGATTCCGATGAGCCGATCATAAAATCGCCCATCAAGTGGAGCCATGGGGCCCACGATACGGGATTTTGTCAACGTTCTCAGAATCGAACCAAACTTGGGTCACAGGACCAGCATAATGCTACGAACCTGATGGCACAAGTTTTGTTGCGAAACGACGAGCACACACAAAGTTACAACGAGTTTCAGAACATGGCCGATATGGGGTGTTGTCGACGGATACACGTTGATTCCGGTGTGCACGCACATCCAAATCAACTTCTACAAAATCTCACACGTCCGTATTAACGGTGCGCCCCTTTTGGTGAAATTCGCACACGACGAAGTTGCCTCGTTTAGCGGGACGTATCCCAATTCGAGAAATTTTGGGTTTTGGAAAGCAAGTTTTTGGTCGATTACACTCACGAATAAAACACAGCACACATCAAATTAAAATAAACTAATTATAGGGTCTTAACCTTGGTTATGTTGTCTAATTACTATTCAAACAGAATCTAAATTATTTCAATAGGTTGGGAGAAAAATGGCCGTGAACATGGGGCTCCGGGACAGTTTCTGAAGTACAGAATTCTGTATTTTTTCCTGTTTTGCGTCTCATTTTGCGACTGACACAAGACACGATACCCCGAACTAGTTGCACAAAATTTTGAGAGGGTCAAGTCTTCTTCGTATAGGATTCGATAGAACTAAATTTGGATCAACACACAGGGAGATACGAGAGCTAGAAGAGGGGTACCTTACTGCTGTTCGTGACTGGGCAGTTACGCGGCGATGTTGGCGGTCGAATTCCGGCGCGTGCGACGGCGTGCGGCGACCGGAGGTGGACGCCAGGGATAGGGGAGTGAGGGGGAGTGGTTGGTTGTGTGAGAGAAGGAGGGAGGGGGTTGTTCTTTGAAGGAAAAGAGGGGGTGACTGCGGTTCACGCGGGGTCGTGGGTTGTGGGCTGCTGTGTGGGGGGGGGTTTAGCGGGTAGCGGGTAGGTCGGGTCGGCGGCTAGCGGGTCCGGATCCGACCCGCTGGGGTGGTTGGGTCTGGTTCTGCTCTGTTCAGTTCGGTTCGGTTCAGTCTGCTCGGTTTAGCCCGGTTCGGTTTGGTTCAAGCTGGTTTAATCAAAATAAGGGGTTTAAGCTATTTAAAAATAAATTTTGAGCCCAATAAATTCCAAAAAAATTACACAACAACAAATAATTAATAATACACCCAAAAATATAATTTTTATAATATTTTAATACTTAATTTAATACATAAAAATATTAATCCCTGAAGGGTATTTTTAATAATTAATTAAAACTTACCGAAAAATCCAGAATTTTTTTTTTAGAATTTGAAAAAAATTGGGTTTTACATTTCTTTATTCATCATATGTTGTTATCAGGTATGACAGGATAACGCGGAGGGTTCGGCAGGTCCCGAGGTAGACGGAGTGCTCCTCCGGTACTGCCTACTGTTGGTTCTGGATCCTCGTCGCCTAGTACTCCAGTATATCGATCAGTCACATCTCCGACTGCGATGATGTTACGTGACATCACTCCTGGGATGAGTAGTTCCAGGCCTAATAGTACTCCCTTGTCCAACGTTCCTCCTACTGAAGAAACCATGGAGACAGATGAGCATATGGAGAAGGTCGAGCCGACGTTGTCCCAACATCAGCAAGATCCTCCTTGCGCACCTCCGGAGGAGACGGGGACAAAGATTTGGGCCGACGGTACAAAGTAAGTCAATTAGATGGTTTAGCATCATATATATCGTGTATTTCTTTATTCATCATATATTGACTTTTTTGATCAAAATAATTATCTCTGTATAGATATCGTCCCTCGTCGGTACAGAGACGCCTGGGCCTCTTTTTGAGGAACAACTATGGTGGCCCTTGGATCAACTACTCTGAAGCTCTCGAGGAGAAGAAGGCATTCTGGTTTGCGTACTTCAAGGTAAAAGTATATTATATAAATCCTCTAATTTATGCATATTATATAACTTACTAAATTATTTATTATAGCAAACGTATTTCTATCCTCTGCACCGGGCCGAGTTGATCGAGCAGATGTTTCCTGCCGTTGCCGCCAAGCTTATCCGTGATGCTCTGGATGACCAGAAGGCTCGTGATCGCGTTGGAAAACCGATCCAAGGTTGGATCACGCCTGAGCAGTGGACTGCGATGAGGGCTAGATTCGACGATCCGAGGTACAAAGAAAGGTCTAAGAAGGCCAAGGCGGCTAGGCGGAAGGCAGCAAAGTGGTCTAGTGGCTCGATTCAAATGACGGAACATTTTTGTCGTTTGGTATATTTTTTATTTCAGATATATTATTTTAATACAAGTACGATAAAATGGTAGTAGAAAAAAATATTTAATTTTAGTACTAAATAATATATTTTTAACAGGTACAAAGGGGTGAGGATGCAAACATGGTGACCGTCTTCCTGGCTACCCATCGAAAGGGAAAAAATCTCATTGATGAGAGGGCCTCACAGACCTATGTAATTATTACTTTACTTTGTGTTAATTTTAATATAACTTAGGCAATTATTGAGTATCCAAACTTTTTTAGGACGACTATCCTAGGCTGTGTGAGCGGGCGACTGCTAGTGCACCTACAGCAGGAGAGGCTGGTACTTTCTCCCAGCCCTCTCCAGCTCCGTCGGTGGACGAGCTGTGGGTGACCGCCGCTGGTGGTCTCCAGAGGGGTACGTACTATGGTACGGGATCCTATGGCGCCCTTGTTATGACGCAGTCATCTAGGGCCTTCCCGATAAGTGCACATTCCCCACAGTCCTCGCAGTCGTCGGCCCGAGTCCAGAAGGCCGTTGACCGTCAGATTGCATCTCTCCGTGATGAGTTGCTGTGAAGGATAGAGGAGCAGCCCTTGTCCCAGCCACAGACGTACGATGCGACGCTCATCGCACGATTTGATATGCTCGAGCGCAGCATCATGGAGCACCGGGATTTGATAGCTAATCTTAGAGCATCGACAGAGCACAGCTTGACGGAGTTGCATGCATCACAGCTGTCCATGGGCGAGAGGCTGACGATGATGCAGGATTTAATGGTTCATAGCAGTACGAGGTTGTTATCTACCATGGATTCATACAACCAGCGACTAGCAGAGTTGGAGCAGATTCTGAAAGAAACTATCTCAAAAGACAAAGACAATAGAATGGATTTCGACCCCGTCCTTGGCCTCGGGGAGTGGCGAGCAGCACATAACTTTTCTCAGTCAAATGGCAGTTCTTTTGTTAGAAAGAAAGATCATTCTTGAACTTCGTCCTCCTGGTGCGCCAACATCGACACAGACTCTCTGCCTTCTCCATCGACATCGGTGTCGATTTTACGGGAGCAGTATGATCTGTTCTTATCCCTCATACGCGCCGGTGGTCATCCTCCTGCAGATCCGTAGTAGTCCTAGTTAGGACCGTTTATTGATTGTTTGTGTTTCAGACCTATGATATTTGGTCATTTATAAATTTTTTTATTTTTGAGGCATTCAGACATTATTTCTTGTATTCTTTAGGACGAGGCTTTCAGACTCAGTTATGTAGATATTTGCTGTATTCTTTACGATGATATTTTCTCCGGATTTGGTTTGTAATCTCAATATTTTGTTTTCTTCAAATTTATTATATTATTTATAGTAAATATATGTTAATTTATCGGTGTTGAGTGTTCAACCGAAGGGGGTCGGCGAACCCAACAAATTCAACGGAGGGTTGCTCCGGGTCTATTTGTACAAATTGTGAATTCATAAACTGCAGGAAGAATAGTTTGGAAACAATTCATTATTCATTTTTTTTAATTTTTCAGTATCTTTAGCGACGTTTTTAGCGACGTTTTGCGACGTTTAGCGACGTCTACTCACGTCGCTAATTACGTCGCTGAATACGTCGCTATATACGTCGCTAAATCCGTCGCTACACACGTCGCTAAACAAGTCGTTGTCCGTCGTAAATTGCTGACATGACAGTATTGCCAGGTAATAATAACTTCACTAAATTATTCGCACAACGTCGCTAAATGAGTCCCACATACGTCGCCATAAAAGTTGTTATTTACGTCGCTATAAACGTCGCTATCTACGTCGCTAATTTAGCGACATATAGCGACAAAAATATATGTCGCTAATTTTGCAACGTTGCGTCGCTAAACGTCGCTAATATAGCGACGCATATACGTCGCTAGAAAACGTCAAAATAGCGACGTTTAACGACATTTTTTCTGTCAGTGACTAGTTTAAAGGCGACTTTAATAAAATGTCGCTAATTACGTCGCTAAAATTATTTAGCGACATTTTTGGCCATTTAGCGACGTTTCTTTACGTCGCTAATTTGACTTATTCTGGTAGTGTTCTCGCTGATATGGCTGAGCCGCCTGTGCCACAACTCAGTAGATGCATCAGTAGCTGCGTCAACCTCCTGTGCCCCCTGTGCGCTCCCTTCCATATGGTAGAGTCCGGACCTCTTGCTTCCTCTGGCAATCACCATCGAACCTCTGGAAAGCTTCCACTGATTATTCCCGAAGAGACTGAAGAAACCCTCGTCATCCAACCTTCCAACTGACACCAGGTTGAAACGGATATCAGGGACGTGACGGACATCTTTGAGAATAAGAACTGCACCTGTCTTTGTCCTCAAATGCACATCTTCAATGGCAACCACCTTCGACACATCTCTATTGTCCATCTTCAACACTCCACAGTCACCTGTTGTGTATATAGCAAATAGTGCCCTTTTGTGAGATACGTGCGCTGAAGCACCTGAGTCCAGTAGCCAAGAGTTGTCATCACATGTGAGGTTCATAACTACCTCATCACCTATAATGATCACGTCGCCTCCATGTGTCGTGGCCGCCGCTGTAGTATTCTCACTTTGCTTCCCCTTGTCGCCCTTCTTCTCTCTCTTCCAAGTGAAACAGTTCTGCTTGCTGTGGCCCTTCTTGCCATAATGGTAACACTTCGAGTCCTCGTATCGACCCTTGGACCTTCCCCTGCTTTTGTCTCTGCAGCCGCCTGGACCCCTGCTTTTACCCCTTTCGCGACTCTCTGAAACAAGCGTCTCTGAGTGGGATATGGATGAAGTGCCTTGAGAACATCTCCGCAACTCTTCATTCAGTATCCCGCTCTTGGAAAACTCCAGACTAACCATGCCTTCCGGAGCAAAAGCGATCATAGACACTCGTACGGTCTCCCACGAGTCTGGCAATGTACACAGTAGCCATAGTCCCTGAAGCTCGTCGTCGAACTTGACTTTCATCGAGGATAGCTGGTCAACCATGCCCTGGAACTCACTCAAGTGATCCGTAATAGACGTCTCATCTTTGTACCGCAGACCCATCATCATCCGGATCAGGAACAAATTATTTACTCCGGTCTTCTTCGCATACAAAGATTCCAGTTTATCCCACAGTGTCCTCACGTGCTTAATTCTGGCAATGTGGTTGTACACGTTCTCGTCAATGAACTGCCTGATGTACTCACACTCCTGTATATGCTCGAAATTCCAGTCATCTTCGGATTTGTCACTAGACCTCTCAGAAGCAAATACCAGCAGATGCAGCTTCTTGACAAATATCATATCCTTCTCCTCCAGTAATGATAGTTGGTACCATTCAGGTTTACCATGTGCACTGGCTTTGCATCCATCTCTCCTCCCTGGTTTGCCTGTCAACTCCTGACACCCTTCTGAAATTTCAGAACCTGGCTCTGATACCACTTTGTTGGGAACGAAAGTGCGGAAACCATTCCCCAAACAAGAGAGTATATGCGAGAGAACCGAGCAAAATGCACAAACCAAAAATGTCAAACACAAATCGCAGACACAGAGATTTTTGACGTGGAAAATCCTTGCGGAAAAAATCATGGCACGATCGGAGACCAACCCTGAAAAGCCTCCACTAATGGAATAAGAAATACACCGACTCCTTACAAACTTCTCACCGATCCAATGTTGGAATGACACTCTTGCCTCGTTTTCTCTCCTTGTTGCTATATTTTTTTTTAGAGAGAGAGATATTTTAGTGCCAGGAGACATCCAAATCCATTAACATATTCCTATTATATGTAGGAATATCCAATCCAAATCCATTGAGATATTCCTATTATATTTAGGAATATCCAATCCAAATAAATTGAGGTATTTTTCACATAGGTTGGAAACCCCATGTCACACCCCAGTCCCAAAATACGTAGGACTAGGATACGTAACCATGCCAGCCGCCCGTATATATAGCAACCCCAATATATGAAAACCATATATACGTACGTACGCTGTATAATGAACAATAGTTCACCAGTGGTATAATTAATCACAAGTCACAGGGTAATATCTAAATCTCATCCACAGAATATCACATATACAGGAATAACCAATAATCAGGTAACTAGATCTCAATAACAAATATCTAAAGAATGACAGTCGGATGGAAATAAATCCACTGCCGAAATAGAATATAAAAGGAACCAGATACACACCATAAAAGAACAACATCTGACAATCACGAGGTTCGAAGAGAAGACCTCCTCAGGATATACGTAACATGTCCGGATCTGCTCTCCTGCGAATACTCAAGAACATATACACCTGGCAGGGGACCAGGTCCTCAGAGGGACATAGCAAGATACAGAAAAATAACATGCCATAATGTAAATACTGAATAAATAAATGGGGTGTGCTAAGCATCTAAGTGAATGAAATTTAAAGATCTTGTAGTACGCATGGGAATGTGTAGGCTAGACATATGCTGACGTAATTCACCAATCGTCATCACTGGCTAGTATATGTGTCATATGCCCCCTGACGCAAGGGCACTCTGCAATCGACCATCTCCGAGGTGCATGGTACGAAGGATAAAAACATACAAGGAGGGGGTTTCCCATACGTCTACTAGTATCTTTCCCGCCCAATATGGATGTACAAGTCGTGAAAACGACGTGGATACCTCCTACTATGATGCAAGTCTCAATAAAATAAACAACTGAGCTAAATACCGCTACACGTGTTGCTCACACTGATGGCCAGTCGCACATGAGGCACGCGTCCCTACATGTACTCACTCTGTGACGTGTAATGATACGTGTCAAGGTCTGGGAAGTTATATCAATAACTTCACAACTTTAGGTGGGTCTACTAGACACTAGGTCAGACACAAGTCCTAACGTCAATGCCATCGTTGACTGCACCCGAGTTTTCTCGGACGCGCACATTTATATAAAAATAGATAAACATGTAACTATCAATAACTGAATTTAAACAGTACAACAAGGCAAGGTATACTTGCCTGGCAAGAGAGCTGCAAAATATAATGTCCAGATGTCAAATGCCAAGAAGTCAGAAACTATGGCCTCAGAGGGAAAGTCTCCGGATGCTGAAATAAACATCACTAACAGTCTCAGAAAATATCAAATAGCTAGAAACGCCTGTCCTTACGTCCAATTTGGACACAGGGGCAAAAATGACAGTTTCCGGTCAAAGCGGGGTCCACATATGGGCCGCTTTGCACCGAAAAACGTGTCAGGGTCAAAGGTCTCCAAATTCGCCAAACTTAGTGTCAACAAGTCCAGAATGTCGATACAAACCCAACGGAATGTCCAGAACTGGATTTCGATGTGCCGATCACAAAATCGCCCGTTAAGTGGAGCTTGTGGGGCCCACGATACGGGATTTTGTCAACCTTCTCAGAATATAACCAAACTTGGCTCACAGGACCAGCGTATCACTACGAGCCCGATGGGCAAGTTTCGTTTCGATCCGATGTGTGTACACAAAGTTATAGCGTGTTCCAGAACTGACGGATACGGGGCGGTGTTGGCGGATACGCGTTGATTCCGGTGTGCACGCACATCCAAATCAACTTCTGTAAAATCCCGCACATCCGTATCAACGGCGCGCACGTTTCGGTAAAGACCGCGTGCGACCAAGTCGTCCCGTTTGGCGGGGCGTACTCAGTTCCGGGGTGAATCGGGTCATTGTTTTTCCTGTTTTTGGATCGCGATTCGCGATCGCCACATGACGCGATGTACCGAGCGGGTTGCACGGACACCGAGAGGGGTATACAGTCTACACGATGCAACTGACGGAATTGAAAACGGAAACACGAGGAGAGAGATATGAGTACCTGAACAGGGCTCCGGAAACCGAAGTTTCTCGTGTCCGACACGACACAAAGTGTCCGTGTCCGAGTCGAATCCAACCCTAGGGTTAGGGTTTCGAGCTGCTGGCCGGGGCTGCGGCGGGGGAGGCCGGCCGGAGGGAGCTGGGGCGGCGCTGGCCGGAGGCGGCGGTGCACGGCAGGCGGCCGGAGGCGGCGTCGTGGTATGAGCGGCGGGATCTGGCGGCTGAGGGGAAGGCAGAGGAGAGGGAAGGAGGAAGAAGGCAGGCCGGGGGCGGAGCTGGGCAGGGTGGTGCGGCGAGGCGGTGGCGACGTTGTCGGCGCTGGCAGCGGGCACGGCGGGGAGGTGGTCGGAGTCGGGGGAGAGAGGAAGGAGGAGGTGAGGGAGGCAGGGGGTTCGGGCTGCGGTGGGGAAAGCTCGCCGCGGGCGGGGGTCGCAGGGCGACTCCGGCGAGGGCTCGCCGCCTGCGGGGGGGGGGGGTCGATTGCGGGCTGGGGGGAAATTGAGTTTTTTTATTTTCTTTTTCTTTTATTTTCTTTTCTTTTATAGAAATATTAATTAATATTTTAATAAAATATCTTGAGATATTTACAAGATATTTCCGGGATATTTTTGGGATTTTTTCGAGATTTTTTCGGGTGGGTCCCGCCTCCAAATGGACGGTGCAGGTTCACCAGCCAATGAGAGGGTGACACCTCGCACTGCAATTTGCAGGAAAGTCCCTGTAGTTTCATAAATTGCGTAAAGGCCCTATTTTGGGAAATTGCGCAATTACGAAATTGTCTGGGAAAACACCCGATTCCTGAAAATTCTAAAATTCACAGGATTGAAGGAAAAGCTGTGTGAGGGTCCTGGGGGAATGGGGGTGAGTCTGGGCAGGGACTGGGCCTGGTTTTCTAGGTGATACGGGTCATCGTATTTATTAATTAATAAATACTGCGCACGGTGTTCTCTCATTATTTAGAGGCAGGTAGGGTCATAATTTTTCTACGGTGTCAATACACTAAATGTAGTATACTCAGTGTAGAAAATTAACGTATTTTTCTTTGGGCAAAACAGGTGCAGGTTGACCTCAAATCTCTAGGGGTACAGAGATGGGTAAAGAGCAGGAAATAAAATAGGAAATAAATACGGACTTTTGTAACGATATTTGTGCGTCTCAAACGAGGCTCAAAATAAAGCATCTGGGACTTGCACAAAATTCAGGATAATAGTCTAACATGTCTAGGACAGGTATGTGAACTTTGTTCGGGGATAATAGTCAGTGTAACACTCTAAATAATTCGGTGATGGACAGGTGCACAAGTCAACAGGATATGTAAGCAAAATAAATTAATAAATTGCAATAAATCCTAAATTGTTAAAATAATCCTAAAAATACTGAAATCTGGTCGAGGGGGTTTACAATCTACCCAACTTATAAAAATTTCGTCCTCGAAATTAAAACTAAGCCACGGTAGAAGTCAAAGATGGCAATAGATATAATTTCACAAAGTAATTTATATCTTGGTTTACGAATAGGTTCGAAAAACGTTTACGCATGTCGTCCACATGCTCCCAAGTAGATTCTCCTGGTGAGCCATGCTTCCATGCCACGTGGACCAAGGGAATAGACTGATTTCTCAATACCTTTTCTCGATGATCAAGGATTTCTACGGGCTGCTCCTGATACGACAAGCTCGGCCTAATGGTGATCTCCGAATGGTTAAGAACATGACTACTGTCTGTCACATATCGCCTGAGTTACGATACATGGAATACAGCAAGTACTCCCTCAAGTGAAGGTGGTAGCGCAATTTGATATGCCACTACTCCCATTCTTTCTAGCACGTCAATGGTCCAATATAACTTGGCCTCAACTTGCTGCGTCCTCCGAATTGAATGGTGTCTCTAGTAGATGATATCTTCAAGAAGTCATGATCGTCCTCTTTGAATTCCAAGGGACGATGATGACGGTCTGCTCACTACTTCTGTCTGTCTCGCACTGCTCGCAAGTGTCCTTGTATTACTTAACTGTCTCTACGGTGTTGACCACCAACTCTGGTCACGCGAATCCTTGTCTGGTAAAATGCTGACTGGTATGCCGTGCAATCTTAGGATTTGCCTCATATAAGTAATGTCTTCATATCTTCAGAGTAATTACGACGGTTGCAAGTTCCAAATTCTTCTCATGTACTCATAATTTTCTAGATGCATATACCATTACCTTGCCATCCTGTATTAATACGCATCCCAAACTTTTTCCTGATGCGTCTGTAGATCACAACCGCCTGATCCGGATGGAATAGTCAATACGGGTGTTGTGGTCAGTCGCTTCTTCAACTCCTCGAAAGCGGCTTGACACTCGTTGGTCCATAGGAATTCTTAATCCTAAAAAGTCAACCTAGTCATAGGTGCTGCTATCCTTTCAGGAGTCAATCAATTGTTTATCCAGGTGAAATCCATTTAGACTCCTGTCAACAAAATGATACATTCCTTCATTGTAACACTTTGAACAAAGTTACGAGGCAAAAATTTTATGCTGCCATAGTGATGCACGTACCAGGAAAGTAGGTAGGTAGCGAAGGTCATTCTTAAAGATAGCACCGTTTATAACTGCAATCTAATCTAATAATAGGGTTTGGTAAATACCCAAGAAACAAACAGAAATGGCTACAGAAACAATACACTTTCGTATTTATACTAAGGACGAGGTTTCGTCTTTCCGAAATAAGGGAAGACGGAAAACAATAATCAAGAGTTCAAGGGGAAGGTAATAGATTATGAGTGTGGGGATCAATGCGTTTAAAGAATTCAATGGGATTTGTCAAAGCAGTTGTGGATTGAAATATTATTTTTAGTAATTCCTATTCACATGCTCGTATCAGTACAGTTACGTAACTGATACGATATGCTCAGACATATCTAGAGGGCAAGTACATCTGTCTACTAATCACTATATATCTCAATCCACGTAAAGTAGTTATGCGAAGGCGAATCAAAATGCACTAAGGTTGATCAGACCGTAATACACTGATTCTGAATAGACAATTGTATTAGTGGGGTGGATCAGGCCCCAATAACACATGTGTCATGAACAAGCTCGATAAAGAATAAGCTTGCAAAACTAGGCTATAATAGCAGTATAAGTCAAGGTAGTACAGTAAATATAAGTACGCTAGATTATGATATGAGAAATTACAAACAATTCACAATCACAAAAAAAACAAGACTCTACAATCTCTACAGTTAATATTCTAACTTCTTCCTAAGTTGCTAGTTGACCCAAAAGAGGTATGGCCTTCTAAGTTCTACAATCTTAATATACACTATAGGTTGTCTGTCTAAAACAGAGATTCAAGGAAGTCCGCGTAAAGTAGGGGTTCGAGGTTGTCTGCGTAAAGCAGAGATAAAATAATTTGGCGTAACGCATGGCTTCAGGGCTATCCGCGCAAAACAGAGAAGCGTAAGGTAGAGCTTCAGAGCTGTCCGCGTAAAAAGTCTGTGCGTAGAAATCTGCACGTAAAAGTCTGGGTGAAAGTCTGGGCGTAAAAGTTTTGCGCTAAAATCTGCGCAAAAATATCTCCTACGTAAAGTCTAGCATTCGTTGCAGCGTAAAGTTGTACGAAAAACTCATGAGTTTGTCAGTCAAGTTAGTGAATCCTGATATCTGACAAAAGTACTTGCACAACGATCGAGTGGTCGGTTTGTGATGACGATTTGCACGGAGATCTAGGTTGTCTTTTAGTGACTTTATTGGATACAAGTCATTTACGCTCGAGGTGAGACAAAACCAGATGTCCTGTCAAAAGCTGTTTCTTTTTGCACAGGCTCGAGGCGTATCTCTGCATTTAATGCACAAGATTGGTTCAACACTGGGGAAAGCTAAGGCTGTAACAATTTTGCTCACATCCTATCATTATATCTTACGCCTAATCAGGTTATTCTACGCTGGTTATCTATTTATTCAAGAATCATCAGGTTTACGGAGGGCAGTTACCTACGTGGCTCTCATGACGTGTCCTACGCAGGATAAGGAATACTAAGGGATCGTGGGTAGCAGTTGTCATAACTGCAGCATAAAGGAGACAATTTTCTGCATAATTTGGTTTTTACGCCAACAAGAGAGTCATCTGGCTTTTACGCCAACTAGGCAGTTGTTTGGTTCTTACGCCAATGAGGTTTCAGTCCTAGTGTTCAACCTTGGATTTCTATTGGTTCTTTAAGACTAGGGTCAACACTGTGGTCAATTCTCTAACTAATCCTAGTAGTGTTTATACCACTCTCAAGTCATACATAAATATGCCAAGGGATAAGGATAAGTTAATCTATAGGTAGTGATGCTAGGGTTCATTAGGTAGTATGGAAGGTTAGGGTTCATTAAGTAGTCTGAACTTAAGGATACGTCCATGCCCTAGTTGTGTTCTTAATAGGAATACTACCTTAATTATCATCCTATCAACAGGAATTCCTATATTTTAGCAGGGGCTATACTTAAGGAATTATCAGGGAAGCACATGAATCAAGCAGGATGCAATTATGTAAGTAGGACAGACTGGAAGGAAGATAAGTCATAGTTAATTATGGATGAGATCCTATCCTCTAATCCTAGGTGCAGGCTTGCTCGGTACAGTGACGTAACCGAGACAATATGCTCTGACCTGCATGGGCCACCACTAAAAACATTATCACGCCCCAGTCCCAAAATACGTAGGAATAGGATACGTAACCATGCCAGCCGTCCGTATATATGGCAACTCCAATATATGGAAACCATATATACGTGCGTACGCTGTATAATGAACAATAGTTCACCAGTGGTATAATTAATCACAAGTCACAGGGTAATATCTAAATCTCATCCACAGAATATCACATATACAGGAATAACCAATAATCAGGTAACTAGATCTCAATAACAAATATCTAAAGAATGACAGTCGGATGGAAACAAATCCACTGTCGAAATAGAATATAAAAGGAACCAGATACACACCATATAAGAACAACATCTTACAATCACGAGGCTCGAAGAGAAGACCTCCTCAGGATATACGTAACATGTCCGGATCTGCTCTCCTGCGAATACTCAAGAACATATACACCTGGCAGGGGACCAGGTCCTCAGAGGGACATAGCAAGATACAGAAAAATAATATGCCATAATGTAAATACTGAATAAATAAATGGGGTGTGCTAACCATCTAAGTGAATGCAATTTAAAGACCTTGTAGTACGCATGGGAATGTGTAGGCTAGACATATGCTGACATAATTCACCAATCGTCATGACTGGCTAGTATATGTGTCATATGCCCCCTGACGCAAGGGCACTCTGCAATCGACCATCTCCAAGGAGCATGGTACGAAGGATAAAAACATACAAGGAGGGGGTGTCCCATACGTCTACTAGTATCTTTCCCGTCCAATATGGATGTACAAGTTGTGAAAACGACGTGGACACCTCCTACTATGATGCAAGTCTCAATAAAATAAATAACTGAGCTAAATACCGCTACACGTGTTGCTCACACTGATGGCCAGTCGCGCATGAGGCACGCGTCCCTACATGTACTCACTCTGTGACGTGTAATGATACGTGTCAAGGCCTGGGAAGTTATATCAATAACTTCACAACTTTAGGTGGGTCTACTAGACACTAGGTCAGACACAAGTCCTAACGTCAACGCCATCGTTGACTGCACCCGAGTTTTCTCGGACGCGCACATTTATATAAAAATAGATAAACATGTAACTATCAATAACTGAATTTAAACAGTACAACAAGGCAAGGTATACTTGCCTGGCAAGAGAGCTGCAAAATATAATGTCCAGATGTCAAATGCCACGAAGTCAGAAACTATGGCCTCAGAGCGAAAGTCTCCGGATGCTGAAATAAATATCACTAACAGTCTCAGAAAATATCAAATAGCTAGAAACGTCTGTCCTTACGTCCAATTTGGACACAGGGGCAAAAATGACAGTTTCCGGTCAAAGCGGGGTCCACATGTGGGCCGCTTTGCACCGAAAAATGTGTCATGGTCAAAGGTCTCCAAATTCGCCAAACTTAGTGTCAACAAGTCCAGAACGTTGATACGAACCCAACGGAATGTCCAGAACTGGATTCCGATGTGCCGATCACAAAATCGCCCGTTAAGTGGAGCTTGTGGGGCCCACGATACGGGATTTTGTCAACGTTCTCAGAATCAAACCAAACTTGGCTCACAGGACCAGCGTATCGCTACGAGTCCGATGGCGCAAGTTTCGTTTCGATCCGACGTGTGTACACAAAGTTACAGCGTGTTCCAGAACTGATGGATACGAGGCGGTGTTGGCGGATACGCGTTGATTCCGGTGTGCACGCACATCCAAATCAACTTCTGCGAAATCCCGCACGTCCGTATCAACGGTGCGGACGTTTCGGTAAAGACCGCGTGCGACCAAGTCGTCCCGTTTGGCGGGGCGTACTCAGTTCCGGGGTGAATCGGGTCGTTGTTTTTCCTGTTTTTGGATCGGGATTCGCGATCGCCACAGGATGCGATGCACCGAGCGGGTTGCACGAACACCGAGAGGGGTATACAGTCTATACGATGCAACTGACGGAATTGAAAACGGAAACACGAGGAGAGAGATATGAGTACCTGAACAGGGCTCCGAAAACCGAAGTTTCTCGTGTCCGACACGACACAAAGTGTCCGTGTCCGAGTCGAATCCAACCCTAGGGTTAGGGTTTCGAGCTGCTGGCCGGGGCTGCGGCGGGGGAGGCCGGCCGAAGGGAGCTGGGGCGGCGCTGGCCGGAGGCGGCGGTGCGCGGCAGGCGGCCGGAGGCGGCGTCTTGGTATGAGCGGCGGGATCTGGCGGCTGAGGGGAAGGCAGAGGAGAGGGAAGGAGGAAGAAGGCAGGCCGGGGGCGGAGCTGGGCAGGGTGGTGCGGCGAGGCGGTGGCGACGTCGTCGGCGCTGGCAGCGGGCACGGCGGGGAGGTGGTCGGAGTCGGGTGAGAGAGGAAGGAGGAGGTGAGGGAGGCAGGGGGTTCGGGCTGCGGCGGGGAAAGCTCGCCGCGGGCGGGGGTCGGGGGGCGACTCCGGCGAGGGCTCGCCGCCGGCGGGGCGGGGGGGGGGGTCGGCTGCGGGCTGGGGGGAAATTTAGTTTTTTGTTTTCTTTTTCTTTTATTTTCTTTTCTTTTATAGAAATATTAATTAATATTTTAATAAAATATCTTGAGATATTTACAAGATATTTCAGGGATATTTTCGGGATTTTTTCGGGATTTTTTCGGGTGGGTCCCGCCTCCAAATGGACGGTGCAGGTTCACCAGCCAATGAGGGGGTGACACCTCGCACTGCAATTTGCAGGAAAGTCCCTGTAGTTTCATAAATTGCGTAAAGGTCCTATTTTGGGAAATTGCGCAATTACGAAATTGTCTGGGAAAACACCCGATTCCTGAAAATTCTAAAATTCACAGGATTGAAGGAAAAGCTGTGTGAGGGTCCTGGGGGAATGGGGGTGAGTCTGGGCAGGGACTGGGCCTGGTTTTCTGGGTGATACGGGTCATCGTATTTATTAATTAATAAATACTGCGCACGGTGTTCTCTCATTATTTAGAGGCAGGTAGGGTCATAATTTTTCTACGGTGTCAATACACTAAATGTAGTAGACTCAGTGTAGAAAATTAACGTATTTTTCTTTGGGCAAAACAGGTGCAGGTTGACCTCAAATCTCTAGGGGTACAGAGATGGGTAAAGAGCAGGAAATAAAATAGGAAATAAATACGGACTTTTGTAACGATATTTGTGCGTCTCAAACGAGGCTCAAAATAAAGCATCTGGGACTTGCACAAAATTCAGGATAATAGTCTAACATGTCTAGGACAGGTATGTGAACTTTGTTCGGGGATAATAGTCAGTGTAACGCTCTAAATAATTCGGTGATGGACAGGTGCACAAGTCAACAGGATATGTAAGCAAAATAAATTAATAAATTGCAATAAATCCTAAATTGTTAAAATAATCCTAAAAATACTGAAATCTGGTCGAGGGGGTTTACACCCCACCCACTCCAATAATATATATATATATTTATATATATATATATATATATATATATATATATATATATATATATATGTGTGTGTGTGTGTGTGTGTGATGCCTTCATTGAAAAGAAAATAGAGAGATATGATGTATTATATATAAATTCACATAATATATGAAATATAAATTATATACACTGTTGCACTTATTATCAATTCATCAGCAATTATGAATTGATTATAAGTAATATCCAATAATCTCATCACGTAATTTACAAACGGAATCAAGAGCGTACCCACTTTGGAGGAGGCTGTGGTGGGCCAGCCCATCCAATAATTTTTCCTTTCATATATGTATACTTTGTCCACACTTAGTAACTCGAATTTCTGATTTCGCACTTGAACACAATGCTATAAATCTCATTATCCCAAGCATGGATCTATTATGACTAAGCAATATCCTTAAAATCATAAAATTTTTATAATTTTCATAAAAATTTTATAATTGCAAACACAATGGATATATGGCTGTCTTTATCTCCGATATTTAAAGATCATAAAAATTTTCATGGGAACAAATTTGGAATCCTTACCATCATAGAATTTTTATTTCATACACCAAATCAATCATATCTATACACCAAATCAATCATACTATTCAAAATCTTAGTACTTAACAAATTTTATAATTTCTCATCACATCTGGATCAAAAGTTAACTTTAATATATTAAACTCAACTGGCTCTTGTGGTATAACCTCCCTGGCTAGACGGACGGTCTCGAAATCAAACCGCGAGGAGAGATGTGGGACAATGGATCCAAATGATATGTAACGCAGCGTGCACAAAGTTCCGTACGTATCGTCGGACATTTCAAAAAAAAAAAAACAAAAACAAAAATATATATATATATATATATATATATATATATATATATATATATATAAGTAAATAAGAAAATGAAAAAAACTCTCGATAAGGAAATAAGGAAATAGGAAAAAATAAAATAATAATAATAATGTCAACAATTGACGAACATAAAAGAAGCACTATTCGAAAGCCCATGCATTCTCTTCTCTGATCTTGGCTTCCTCCTCTTCAGTAAAGTCGTTCTCGATATTAAAATAGGCCCTGACCTCCTCAACCAACATCTCCTCCATGTTCTTGGCTATAGCACCACAGAGTAAGTCCAGCAGCGGCTTCGAGTCAAGGTAGTTGGCGGCCGTGGTCACGCCGAACAACTCGTCGCGCTCCATCATCTTGACGAAATCCTCGTCCCACGCCTTCAGCGCATCCACGTCATCGGCGCTGCTGCCAGAGGCGGAGCTATGGCGCTTCCAGAACTCGATAACCTTGGCGAGGACGGAGCTGTGCACGTTCGATAGGGGAATGGCTGACTCGGCACAACCGTCCTCGATTATGTTTTTTAACATCACCGACGAGTTGCTTGCCACCGACGCCTCCAACACGAACTCATCCCCGTCGAGACTACGTAAGATGATCGCCTGCTTTGGAACTTCGGCTGCCATGACCCAAAAGATCAAGAAGTAACTAACCAAAGGAATAAGACTAGTTGGTAGGTATAAGGAGGAGAAAAAAAAACCCTAGGCCTCCGTGTCTTATATATACATAGGATTGGCATTATCATTGCTAAATATGTGTCTATATAAGATAATATTTTTGAATCCAAATTAAATCCAAAACAATATAATCAATCCGAATATGCACGGGATGTCCACTTTGGAGAATAACTGCAAATATTTGCATATTCCAAAATTATTTATTCTGACCTATCTTTATTTTATTCCCGGCATATTCCAAAATTATTTATTCCGTTAGGTGTGGGGAATCAGATTAGGAATGTGTCTCAGATTTATATAATTGTAAATCAAGCTTGAATGTTGCACGTACAATAAATAGTTTTATAATATTGTTAAAAAATAGTTCAAATATTTAAATATATTTGAATTAAAATTTGCTGAACAATTTAAATATTTCTGATATTTTTTTTCTTTGGATTTACTTTTAAATTTAGTTTTTAAACATTTTTAAATTTAGAATATTTTAAATATAATTTGAATATATTTGAATATGACTTGTTGTGATTATTTTTTTGAATATAATTTAAATTTAGTTTTTAATTTTTTTTACCTGAGAATAAAATTGATGATATACATACGGCTTAGACGGCTCATCTTTGAGCCGTTTAGAAACCCCAATATATATATATATATATATATATATATATATATATATATATATATATATATATATATATATATATATATATATATATATATTGTACCAAGCTTATTGTACTAATATTGTACCAAACAATCTTAACCACACATTTTTTTGAATCATGTGGTTATAAAGCATGCTGACGTGATAGCAACTTTAGATGATGCTTTATAACCACATGATTCAAAAAAATGTGTGGTTGGGATTGTTTGGTGCAATTATCACGACCCGCTCCCAGAATAGTGGGTAAATACGAGGACTGAAATGGCCAACCACACCTTTCAGAATATCGAAGTAAGTCGCAATGTGCTAAGGTTGTCTAAAAGACAAATTGGTCAACTCTATCATGCTATGATGTCAGTCATAAGGCCGACAATTCCTAGTATCTCAATCCATCAACAAAAATTACAAGAGTATATCATACATGAAAGTAAAAAAATATCCCAAATTACATACCATATATGATCATGGAACTAGTGAATACAAAATATTGCACTAGCAGAGTATAATTATACATGATAAAATATATCGGCCATGGTCTAATATATACATCATGTTGACCAAAGTCAGAGAAGTAATCTTAAAATAAGGGGCTAACACTGTCTCTTGCTAAAATACCACAAAATAAAATAACACTACGATGGATGGAGGAAAAAAATCCACTCGCGAGCTTTGGCCGCAGTCCTACGAGTGCGAGCCATCTAACTGGAAGTGCGGTAGACCCTGGTTCTCCTCAGGGTAAACTGACCATACAAAACCAGTGTGGTCAGAACCCCAAGCAACAAGTACCACAAAGGAGCTCAAGGTGGCAGACAAAACATATCACAACATACAACAGAAAAGAGACATATACAATAAATGCGGATCGAGACTTGTATGGTACCAATGTACTTGTCTCAAAAATATACTGGAAGAACCGATAACAAGTGTTATAAAGGAATTACTCTAGATCGGGACCACAACCCTTAAACCAAATAAGGATCGGCGTTGGAGACCTTCACCTGAGCAGAACTTAGCACCCTAACCACGCGACGAAAGAATGAATTAAAAGGACGAGCTTAACGAATAGACAAACATTCATTTCATAGCCAAACATGCATACGGCTTGCTATAATTAACTAACTAGGGTTATCACAAACCTTGTTACTAACAAATGCATGCTTTTTGAAGAATATCGCTACCACTGGCACTGCAATTAACCCGAATGACCAAGGGTACGCTTGTCGAGTAAACTTAATTGCACATTCAACATCACTACAACATAACTTGTTACTTTGTCATAAACATAAATTGAATTTGTAAGCATAAACTTAAACTTGTGATCATAAACTTGCTTTATAAACATAAACTTGAATATAAACTTGTTTTGTAAGTGCCGCAACACGTGTAAACTTGGTCAATCATTGAGCCATTTGCCTAGCAGGGTTGGTCCATGGTGCATGGGGCCCTTAGATATCGGGGTAACCGCTAGTGCAATATTCTTCTCTCCCAATGATCTAGGTAAATCTTATTTTGTTTAATCATTACTAAATTATTTCGAGTTCTCGAGTCGTGGACACTTGAGAACTCCCTAGAATGGCGAGTCACGAGTACGAGTTTTTCACGAGATATCGTATTCGCGACACGTGATACATTGGGCAATACTCACACTCGATTGCCCGATGTCAAATGAAATAGATTTTTATACACAAACATTTCCACGGTGTCGTGAGAATTATGAACTTGTACATAAACTTGTCTCGTGATCTATCACTACTAAAATACAGCGATTTAGCGATAAAATATTGGCTACGATCAATATATGTCGCCAAGTAGTGAATGTTCACCGTCGGTTGGACGACTAATAACCACCATTTGTGAATTAAACAACTATTCGTCGCTAGGTTGTTGCCAATTAGTCGCTAGATCGTCACCAGTTTGTGCAGTCAACCGCGAAAATAATGCGGGTAAACATGGCGACAGTCTGGGGATGGATATTGAGTTGCGGATACGTCGTCTAGATAGTCTAGTTGTGATGACGGATTTGGATGCCGCATATCCGTCCTCAAGTACTGTGCCCTAGGTTATATTAATTAGGCAGTCGATCAAAATTTTTATTTCGATCAACCACGTCTCTTTCTCCTCTTCTCCAGCCCTGTGCTCCCCTCCGGCCCATTCTTCCCTCTCCTCCGCTCCCCTTTGGTCGGTTTCCCCTCTCCTCCCTCCGACCCGTGCTTCCCTATCCTCCGCTCCCCTCTCACCGTGCTTGTCAGGCCCCGATCTCCCGCAGGCAAATCGGCCGTTCCCGCTAGGCGGGAATCACCCTCGCCAGCGCTCCCGCGGAACGATCGCTTGACCCATCCGGGCGTGATGCCGCACGAGCGTGAACCGCGCCCGTGCAAGGCCGTGATTCATTGGCTGGCGGTAGGAGTTCTAAGCCACAGAGTCGCACAGATTGTCCGAGTGCAGCGGAGTCATGAACGCATAGGCGATCGGTAACAGGTTCACTGAGTCGATAATATAGCGGAAGCATTGAAACACAAGTTTGAAGTAAAGCAACTCTTTTATTGATATAAAACATGTGTTACAGGCGGCGTATAGCCGAGATTACAAGTCGCTCAAGCCTCTCTCTCTTAAACATAAAGCGTGCCAAGTGGCTACAGGCGATGATCAGGCGATGTTCACAACATTATGTCTTGTATATGTGCTTCAGTTCCGGACGCACCGTTGCTTCGGAGTGATCTCCACACCTTAGCACGCACGAAGGAGGCATCCGCACCGAACGAGGTTCTCCCGCACCCTGCACACAAAATGGTGGATTATCAGTACATTGAATGCACTGGTGGGGAAGCTACTCGCCCGCTCGATAAATCCAAACACGTAATACAGGTTCCGTGCACCAACTATTAAGTTGTCTTTCTAGTTGCCTTAGGATCAGTTTCATGCAAATATTGAATAGCCTATCGTGTCGGGCAGTGCGCCGTGCGATGTTTGAGGAAACACGGCGAGACTTACCAACTTACCATCTCCTTCCCTGTCCAAGGCAAACATTGAGGCAAACATTGTTAATTCAAGCACGGGCAAGTATAAACATTTAGGGGCATAGCATATGCAAACACGAGGGTCATTTTAACATGATCGTTCAGGTGTTCAGTACAGTTGTACATTGATGCGATGCAGTGACTCGCACGCGTATAGCCGCTAAGCGAGGATGACTTATCTATATGAACATGAGTCGCTGGCAAATCCATTAAGGACACTAGTCTTAAACGAGAATGGTTTGCAACGAAAGTACAGTGGGCGCTACAAGCCATCTCGTTTAGTACAGTAGACTACACAGTAGAGTTCAGCCATGGAGCGGATGGTATGCAGCGAAAGAATGGTAGGCGCTGCACACTATCTCGTCCAGTACAGTTGGCTGAAACAATGTAGTTCCACCCGGATCGGAGCGGCCCCAGTGCCCCGGAGACCGTCCGTGGAACTATGCCTCGTTTCCGAGTTGTTCGCGACATGCAGGTCAGGGTCAATCCAATTTCAGGCAACACGAGTACTGTAGAACGGGAGTACAGTAGAACAGTAGTACAGTGGAACAGTAGTACAGTAGTGCACGAGTATAGGAGATGTTTGAATCATGATTCTGTACAGTGATTAACTTGTCTTGATGCATTTCCCTGGTTCGGAGATTTTGCCTTGGGTGACCTAACGGTCCCGGATACTTGCAGGTTCATTCAGGCACGGAACGACTACGTAGTAGTCTTCCGGGGTTTGGATGAAAACACGGTAACATTCAAGCAGACAAGCATGCGTTTCTAAGAAACATAAGCAGGCACGTTTGCTCGGACCCGAAGGTAAGCCGAGAGATGAAACCGTCAGGGACTTAGCATGCGAGGGTCTGAATATAAGCAGTATTTTATTTTCCATGTTCTAGCAAGCAATACAAGTTGGGATTATTCCATTAGCTAGGTGCGTTGGATTTATTAGCATGCAGGGGTGAATCACCTAGCGACTAGCATAAATATTCCAGATTTTTATGTGTGCTGGCTAAGCAAAGACAAGTTCACCGTAGCCACCCACTTTAGCGATGATTCGCCTCAGTAGAGCGATACGTCAAGCGAGCCTCTGAAAGCCTAAGCCGGATTCCTGTAGGGACAAGTCTGGATATCTTTTGCATTCTCTTTGAGGCAAAGCGGGTCGGGACAGCTGTACTATTGCCGTTTGAGACGGCAGTCCGCTAGAACGGAACGGGGTGTTACAGTGCTTCCCTCTCATCATCTCCACTGTAAGTCTTCCTCTCCTCTCCTCCCTCCGTTCCCCTTTTCGGTTTGCACTGTTACTGCCCACACTCTAGGGTGTACTATTTTGGGATAATTTATGTGATGATTTCTTATTACCACTCTAGGTGTTTGTGTTATGGCTTATGTGTATTTGGAGGCTGGCTGTTGGAGGATAAGTTTAGGCTTTGTGCATTGAGTATTTGGGGGGAGTCGGGTTCAGACAAGGGGTGCAATGCACTTGGGCACTACAAATACAAACCTGTGCACATGTGTGCACAGGTGAAGAGGGAAACAATGCCCAGTCAGGCAGTTGGTTAGGTACTAGTTGGGGGAAGTGGCTAGTTGATTGAAGTTGTGTATTAGATCATAGTGTATCAGATCTTAATGACTGATTATTGTAATATATCAGTGGTAGAAGGGGGTGCACAGGCAGTTAGATATGGGGCTTGGACTATAAGGTTGAGCATGTACTCTGTGAGTGTATCAGTAGTGTGATACATGTGAAAGAGAAGGATAGGAAGGATAATACTCAGGTTGTGTGTACATGCTTGGAACACGGGTTCCAATTAAGTGCAAATATACTGATGTAAGGGGAGAGGGGGGATCTATGATACCCTCTAACCATAGGATACTCCCATGATACACATTCTCTTCATCCCCAAATACAACTAAAACTATAAGAACAAATTTTGGAGAAATTAGAGGGGTGATATGTTCCGCCATCTCATATGGCAAAAAAATGGACAACAATATTTTTCAACTGAGTTGGCAAAAATATGCTGGTGGGTGGGGGGTTAAATAAATGTTGAGTCGGTTCGGTTGGGGTGGGAGGTTTAAATGCCGATTTGGTTCAGGAGAGTGGAGAGGGGGTGTTGGTTGGTTCATAGGGTATTGGTTCAACATATGTGTGGGGTTATTTTTGGTTTCTTTCATAGGTTTGATTTATGTAAGGCCAACGACTATTTTGTAATGGCTCTTTTCCAACGTTCATCTCTAACGGCTCTCTAATTCATCTCGACGGCTCTCTCCAACTTATCTATATAAATCAACCTAGTGATTTTATCATAATACCACATCAAGGTTCGACGTGTTAATATCTAATCTAGGACAAGGAGAATAAGTTGTTATCCAGTGTGATAAAACACGAGTTTCATCATTTACTATAACGAGCAAATTGTAAACATCTATGTTTTCAGCTTTATTTATTTCAAAGCAATGGTTCGCATCAAGTTGTTATCCAGTGTGATAAAATACGAGTTTCATCATTTACTCCAATAAGCCAATTGTAAACTTCTATGTTTTAAGCTTTAATTATTTCAAAGCAATGGTTCACATATGTTTCATTATAACATCTTGCAAGATAGTCTAAACTACGTTGAAAAAAGGGGTGGATCATGACCACAAGAATCTTTTCATACTTTCATTCTGTGATGGCCTTTGCATGACTTACTCTTGTACATTCCAAAATTGCCCCATATAAAGATCGACCTCGTTTGAATAATATAGCATAGGACTAGTAAAGAAAGATTCTTAATATACACAATGAAAAGTATAGTTCTCCACAAGACATGCAAGCAAGAAAGCAATATCCTTATGATGCATTATATATATATATATATATATATATATATATATATATATATATATATATGGGTTGTGATCATGATCCACCCCTTTTTTTATCCACCCCAAATATTTCCTATGTTAACACCCACTACCAGAATAAGGCAAACTAGCGACGTAAGAAAACGTCGCTAAATGGCCTAAAAATGTCGCTAAAAAAATTTAGCGACGTTTCAATGAAGTCGCGTTTAAGCTAGTCGCTGACAGAAAAATATTGCAAAATGTCGCTATAGCGACGTTTTCTAGCGACGTATTGACGTCACTAATATTTTTCATATTAGCGACGTTTAAGGACTCAACGTCGCTAAATTAGCGACGTGTTTTGTGTCGCTATACGTCGCTAAATTTTTTCTATTTAGCGACCTTTTGCAACACATTTAGCGACATTATATGGACCTGGCAAATACTGTCATGTCAGCAATTTAGCGACATTCAACGACGTACTTAGCGAGTTATTTAGCGACGTATATAAATGTCGCTAAAGTTTCAGTAAAAAGTAAAAAAAAGAATATAGAATGGTTTCCAAACCAATCTTTCTACAGTTTATGAATTTATAATTTATATAAATAGACCCGGAGCAACCCTCCGTTGAATTCCCTGGGTTCGCCGACCCCTTCGGTTGAACACTCAACACCGGTAAATTAATATACATTTAATATGAATAATATAGTAAAATTTAAAGAAAACAAAACATTGGGATTATAATTCGAGTCTGGAGAAAATCTCGTCGTAAAGAATACAATAAATATCCACACAACTGAGTGCAAGAAATAAAGTCTGAAAGCATCAAAAATAAAGAATATTCATAAATGACCAAATAATATAGGTCAAAACACAAACAATCAGTAAACTATCCTACCTAGGACTACTGCAAATCTGCAGGAGGATGACCACTGGCGCACACCAGGGATAAGAACAAATCATACTACTCCCGTAAAATCGATACCGATGTCAATGGAGAAGGTAGTAACATCGATAAAGTTTGTGTCGATGAAGGTGCACCAATAGGACGTATCTGCTCCAACGCTGTTAGTCGATGGTTGTATGAATCCATGGTAGATAACATCATCGTACTGCTATGAACCATTGAATCTTGCATCATCGTCAGCCTCTTTCCCATGGACAGTTGTGATGCCTGCAGCTCCGTCACGCTGCGCTCTGTCGACGCCCTAAGATCAGCTGTCATATCCCTGAGCTCCATGATGCTGCGCTTGAGCGTATCAACTCGTGCGATGGGCGTCGCATCGTCCGCCTGCAGCTGGGACAAGGGCTGCTCCTCTATCCTTTGCAGCAACTCGTCACTGAGAGACGCAATCTAACGGTCAACGGTCTCTTGAACTTGGGCTGATGCCTGCATGGGCTATGGGGAATGCGCACTTGCAGTGGAGGCTCTAGAGGACTGCGTCACAACAAAGGGGCCATAGGATACCGTATCGTAGTACGTACCCCTCTGAGACCACCAGCGACGGTCACCGACAGCTCGTCCGCCGATGGAGCTGGAGAGGGTTGCGAGAAAGTACCAGCCTTTCCCAGTATAGGTTCACTAGCAGTCGCCCGCTCATGCAACCTAAGATACTCAGCCTAGAAAAGTTTGGATACTCGATAATTGCTAATGTGTCTAAGGTACCTATTACTAACTACATGGATATTTATTTGCATATTTCCTAAGTTATATTAAAATTAACACAAAGTAAAGTAATACTTACATAGGTCTGCGAGGCCCTCCCATCAATGAGATTCCCGCCCTTTCGATAGGTGGCCAGGAAGACGGTCACTATGTTGGCATCCCCACCCCTCTGTACCTGTTAAAAATATATTATTTAGTACTAAAATTAAATATTTTATCCAACTACCATTTTATCGTACTTGCATTAAAATAATATATCTGAAATAAAAAAACATATCAAACGATAAAAATATTCTGTCATCGAAATTGAGCCACCATACCACTTTGCTGCCTTCTGCCTAGCCGTATTGGCCTTCTCAGACCTTTTCTTCTACTTTAGATCGTCGAATCTAGCCCTCATCGCAGTCCACTGCTCAAGCGTGATCCAACCTTGGATCGGTTTTCCTTCACGATCACGAGCCTTCTGGTCATCCAGAGCATTACAGATCAGCTTGGCGACAACGGCAGAAAATATCTGCTCGATTAACTCGGCCTGGTGCAGTGGATAGAAATACGTTTGCTACAAGAAGTAATTTAGTAAGTTATATAATATGCATAAATTAGATTATTGATATAATATACTTTTACCTTGAAGTGCACAAACCAGAACGCATTCCTCTCATCCGGAGCGTCAGAGTACTTGATCCAAGGGCTACCATAGTTGTACCTCAGAAAGTGGCCCAGGCGTCTCTGTACCAATGATGGACTATATCTATACAAAGATAATTATTTTTATCGAAAAAGTGAATATATGATGAATAAAGAAATACACGATATATATGATTCTAAATAGACTAATTAACTTACTTTGTAACGTCAACCCAAATCTCCATCCTCGTCTCGTCCGGAGGTGCGTATGGAGGATCTCGCTGATGCTAGGACGACGTTGGCTCAACCTCTGCCATATGCTCATCTGTCTCCATGGTTCCGTTAGCAGGAGAAATGCTAGATGATGGAGTAGTCTCAGGCCTGGAACTACTCGTCCCAGGAGTGCTTCCACGTAACATCATCGTAGTCAAAGATGTGACTGGTCGATATACTGGAGTACTTGGTACCGAGGATCCAGAACCAACAGTAGACAGTACCGGAGGAGCACTCCGTCTACCTCGGGACCTGCTGAATGCTCCGCATCGTCCTGTCATACCTGTGGACAACATATGATGATAGAACAAATAAACAAATATATAGTACCTTCTACAGTCAAAATATTATACATATCTCACAGCATTAATAGAATTATAGAGTAAATAACTAGTAGTGTCACAAGTCTAAATTGATAGTACATTCTACAGTCAAAATATAATACATGTCACAAGTCCAAATGGATTTATTTTATTTTCAATCATCTTCAGAAAATTTATCTTGTTCACCTTCCTCGTCTTCCTCTTCCTCTTCCTCTTTCTCTTCCTCTTCCTCTTCACTTTCATCTACTTCATCTTCGTCTTCCTCTTCGAATAATTCTACCTCTTCTACATTATTGGTCGTGTAATGAGTAACTTCTGTTGAGTCCACATCTATAATATTTGTTACAAGAGGTAGCTCATCCTCCCGATAAGCTATTTCGTCAATGTCAAAGGTATTTAAAGCTTTAGTCTTGCATACTGCCCACCAATCCGACCTCGCTGTCCCCCATCTAGGATAAGTTGCGAAGTACACGAGCTGAGCCTGACTTGATAGTACAAATAATTTATAGCCATGATATCTACGCTTGTAGTTTATATCCACAAGACCATGCTTGTAAATTTTCCAACCTTGATCTTGAATCGGATCGAACCATTCTCACTTGAATAGCATGACCTTACCAGGTTTTGTGCCATAATTATATGTCAACTCCATAATCTCTCGTAATATGCCAAAGAAATTATTGCCTGGATCGACGTCTTTGTAGTTCGAAGATTTGATACATAAACAACTATTTTTCATGGAATCAAGATCCAAAAAACTGTCTCTGATCGGAGCATTTATTGACTTGAACCTAAATCCATTCACACAGTAACTTGGCCATATTTTGATTGCAGTAATTGGTCCCTTAGCTAGAGTTCTAATAGATTCAGTCTCGGGTGTTATTAGACGATCGACCTAAATACCAAAGTAGAGATAGTAAGTTATTTATTGTGCAAGTGCATACAGAAAAGGTAATTACTGAGCTTCTTACATATGCGCTCAACAAAGAAGAAAAATGACGTCTCATTTCTTGTTCTACTTCTTCGCCTGTTATGTAGGGTCTAATCGACCTCAGCTCATCATTATATGTGCTGAAAAACAATGAAGCAACCGCTGATTAGTAGCATAATATTAGCTTATATTGTTACATTTAGATGACGTAAACGTGGATGTATTAATTACTTACCCTCTAGCTTTCCCACTTCATCCTCGTCGCAATTGAGTAATATATACAACTGAGAAGCCCTTAGCTCGTCGTCATTCAAATATCTCTTTTTTATTTTCCTCGAAGGCTTTCCGGATGTATTGAATACTTTCAGTATTGCATCATTACATTCCTAATATCCGTCGTCGTTTCTCGGAGCTCTCGTTCTATTAGTAGCAATATTAGGTTTGAAATACGTCGAGCAAAAGTTTGTAATCTCCTCGAGAACATAAGCTTCACAAATAGACCCTCAACCCGTGCCTTATTTTTATCTTTCTCTTTAGGTGATTTAGATGCCGCTAGAATGGGTACATCCAGCGATAACCGACAGGACCACCAACACGTGTCTCATAGAAAAGATAAATTGGCAAATGCTCCATGGAGTCGAAGAATCCAGGAGGAAACACCTTCTCGAGCTTGCACAGTGTTACCGTAATGTCTTTCTCTTGCTTTTCTAGATGATCGATGAGCAACTTAGTAGAACAAAGATCTTTGAAGAATATGCTGAGCTCTGTCAATGGATCCCAAATAACCTGCGGTAAGAATTTCTGAAATACAATCGAAATTAACCTCTCCATGAATACGTGACAATCATGGCTCTTCATACCCGCCAATTTGTTTCTCCTTAAGGTCGACGGATCTTTTCAAGTTCGACACATACCCGTCTAGAAATTTTAGACCCTGAATCCACCTACAAAGTCTCTATTTATCCTCCTTCTCCAGTGAGAAAATTGACTTAGGCTGCTTTAACTTTCTATTCCCCTCCTCTATCAAATGCAACGCAGGACATCTACATATTTATTCTAAGTCCAACCTGGCCTTCGGATTGTCTTTCGTCTTTCCCTTTACCTTCATTACAGTATTAATTATGTTATCAAACACATTCTTCTCGATATGCATGACATCAAGGTTATGTCTGATCAGATTGGTGCTCCAATATGGAAGATCCCAGAATATACTCCTCTTCGTCCAGTTATGGGTGTGACCAAATCTGTCACACTTGTACCCCTTAGTAGTCTCTTCGATAGCACTTGGTACATCTTTTACCTCTTTCCATATCGTGTATCCGGGCCACCTTGGCGGTGGATTGGCCTTCTCCACAACGCCCACACGAAAAGAATTTCTGTTCCTCCGGTACGGATGATCCTTCGGCAGAAATTTTTGATGACAATCGAAGAAGCACGATTTGCCTCCGTGTTTCAAACGAAAAGCCTTAGTGCAGTCCATGCAATACGGACATGAGAGACGACCATGAGTGCTCCATCCCGATAATATTCTATAGGCTAAAAAGTCATTGATGGTCCACCTAAGTGCTGCCCTTATCTGGAAATTCTGCTTTCTAGAAACATCTTGCGTGTTGGAACCTACTTTCCACAGCTAATTTAACTCATCTATCAAAGACTGTAAATACACATCGATGTTCCTCTTCGGATTGTTCGGACCCGGGATAATAATGATTATGAACATGTACGGAGTCTTCATGCACATCCAAGGCGGTAGATTGTATGGAGTGACGATCACAGGCCAACATGAATACTGGGAGCCCGAAAGTTTGAATGGGTTAAAACCATCGGAGGAGAGCCCCAATCTGACATTACGCGAATCCGAAGCAAAATCTGGATACTCTCGATCAAAGTGCTTCCATGCTTCTCCATCGGATGGATGATCCAATACTCCATCGATCTGTTCCTGCCTGTGCCAACTCATATTTTCTACAGTCTCCTTTACCATAAACAACCTCTACAACCGCGACGTCAAAGACAAGTAGTGCATCGAATCGATAGGATTTCTTGCACCGACAGACTTTTCTCTATCAGTGCCCTTGTAGCGATCAGCACCACAGAATCTGCACACGTCTTTATCCTTGTCGTCTTTGTAGTACAACATGCATCCGTTGCAACATGCATCAATTTTCTTGTATCCCATCCAGAGCGATCTCACCATCCCCTTAGATCGGTAGAAGTCTTTAGGCAACTTTGCACCATCTGGCAATATCTCTATAATCAAATCCATCAGTCGATTATAGCATTCTTGCGATATATTAAAATCGGACTTGATGCTCAACAATCTTGTAACCATCTCCAATGATGAATGATCCTCACAACCAGGATATAATAGAGTCCTTGCATTCTCCAGCAACTCAATGAACTTCGCAGCATCGACATTCGGTGCCTCCTCAGTTGCATCATGATTGTCTGGATCAAAACTAGGCCCTAGCGCATCAAAAACCATGTTCACCCACCCATTGTCATAAGCAGCGTGATCGTTGACATCCATATACGGCTACACGTAAGGCTCCGACTCCGATGCTAAAGACACAAGTTCTTCGTGCGTGGTCCACTGATAGTAATTCAGCATAAAATCCTTCGAGTACAAATGATATGTGACGTCCACTTCTGGATGATCTTTTAAGTTGCGACATCTCACACACAGACACTTAATTTTGGTACCGTCGAGGTACTGAGGGAACGCCTTGGCGAACTGCAGAAACTGCTGTACACCCTCTATGAATTTATTTCGTATACCACACATGTCATCAGGATGACGGTTGTACATCTACGAACGATGACGCAGATAGTCATTCATATACATTTTTAGATACTTCTGCAAAAATAAATAGACATCGTTCAAGTATATACTCATGTGAATATTTGGTAGTGTATATTATCCAAATGACACTCACTCTAGATATGCAAAGATGAATAGACATTATTCAAGAAAATAGTTAAATTATAGTACATGCCACAAGTCTAAATGGATTTCATATTGATATTTTCAATCCTCTTCTAAAATTTCATCTTCTTCGTTTAAATACAATACATGCATTGATACTCCTAGTCCTATCATTGATACTCAGGAATACCGAATTATGTTATACACCTACTCGTCCACAGACACATAAGAATACTCAGGAATATAATACATGCACTGATACACCTAGTCCTAGCACTGATACTTCTTCGTTCAACTATGTATCCTGGATACTCATATTGTAGTATATCAGTGAGTGTCAACTCTGTATCCTGGATATCCATACTTGACATTTATTTAGGTCATGACTTTCTAATTAAAAATTCAAGTCATGGATATTCAGTGTCAATTTTTTTGGTCCCGGATACATAGTTGACACTCACTGATACAATCCTGGATATCCACACTTGACATGTATGAGTATGTCCATGTCTGATAAAATACTTACAACCTTATCCTCGATATCGTGTCCTAACCTTTCATATCTATGTGTCCTACAATTTTACCATACGCATCATGAGATAACATGATACAAATATGTGTGTGTGTTCGTGTCCGTGTTAGGGTTGGTGTATGCATGTTAGTGTGTCCGCGTGTCTATGTTAGTGTTAGTGTCCGCATGTATGTGTGTGTGTGTGTGTCCGAGTTAGGATTATGATAGGGTTAGTGTCCGCATCACTGAGATATCCACACACACACCCTCAATGCATTGTGCCCAAGTATGCACTGCACAACACCTTACTTGATACCCAAGACTGCATCTAATTAACTTAGATAGGGTTAGGTTCTGTGTCTTGTCTCGGCTTTGGGTTAGGGTATGTGTCATGTCCTGTGTCGTGTCATAACCAAATTGCCACTCTCCTACACTACTTGCAGCACTTCTCGTATAATCCAGCAGCCCGACCACATAATATATATACGTAATATCAAAGGAACCCCCCAAATCAACGGCTATGAAGTATAAAGGTATAATCCAACATCCCATATGCACTACACTTCTCATATAATCCAACATCCCATCGCTAATTGGACAAAATTTAGTAGTGACTTGACACGCACACGCACATGAACACACATATACACATGAACACACACACACAATTCTATACTCACAAACCAATTATATGATACTCAACAACATATGATACTAAATTCATAATAAAATTATATCAAACAACTTTATAGCATATTTGTGGGTGTTGTATATTATGTGTGTCCATGTGTGTGATACAATAGTGCAACAAAATTTTCTAATTATGCAACCAAACTGCCATACTAACTAGGGTGTGTCTCCATGTATGTCCGGGTGTGTCTCCATGTATATCCATGTCCACGTGTGTCCATATGTGCCCATGTCCATGCATGTCTATATGTGTGTCCGTGTTAATACGAATCGTGTCATGTAGGGTCGTGTCCTATGTGTGTGTCCATGTGCTCGGGTCCATGTGTCAGGGTTAGGGTTGTGTCATGTGGGTGTCCATATTTTCTGATTGTGTCCAGTATATGTGTGTGTGTGTGTGTCCTAGTAGTGTCCGGGTCCGGGTTAGAGTTTACCGAGCTGGAAGGAAGGGAGGAGGAGCGCCTGAGAGAGGGGTCGACGGAGGAGGACCATGCCGGAGGGGAGGAGCCACGTCGGAGGGGGAGGAGCCGCATCTGGGGTCGCCTGTGTCGGGGTTGGGGGGCGAACACGGCCGCGTCGGGGTGGGGGCGAGGGAGGCGGTCGAGGGATGGGTCACCGGAGCCGCGGAGGGTCGCCAGAGCCGCGGAGGGTCAACGGGGGAGGGTGGATTGCCGTTGGGGACGCGCGGGTAACAAAAAGTTGGGGGGGAAGAAATGAAAAGTCGAATAGACGAGGGAACCCTATATTCAGTAATTTAGCGAAGTCCGCTCGAGACGTCGCTAAACATCGCTAATTAAAAAATTAGCGACATCATAAAAAGACATTGTTAAACGTCGCTAATTGAAAAGTTTGCGACGATAGAGACGTCGCTAAAGATCAAAAAAAGCAACGTCGGTAAATACGTCGCTAAACGTCACTAAATCATAAAAATCAGCGATGTTTAGCTACGTTAAAGAAGCTTATAGCGACTATTCTTTAAAAATTGAAGTACAGTCGCTAAACGTCGCTATGTATTGCCAATAGCGACGTATAGCGACGTTTATTTTAGGAGTCGCTCAAGTCTTTAATATTAGCGATATTTTATTATGTCGTCGCTATTTTATCATATTTTGGTAGTGGCCATTGGATGGGCTTTAAGTCATCTAATCTTAACCGTTAATAAATCAACGGTTAAGATTAAATGACTTAAAGCCCATCCAATAGTGTGAATAGGGAGGATGCTTGGGGTAGACAAAAAAGGAATATATTTGATATTATATATATATATATTTATATTGGTAGAGATAATTGTGTTAAAGACTCACATGGTCCACCTTTTCATTTGAATATATTTGTGCATCATTATTACTGTGATCAAACTCAAAATCATGACCGCAAGGATCTTTTCATACTTTCATTCTGTGATGGCCTTTGTATGACTTACTCTTGTACATTCCATAATTACCCCAATAGAAAGATCGACCTCGTTTGAATAATATAGTATAGGACTAGTAAAGAAAGATTATTAATATACACAATGAAAAGTATAGTTCTCCACAAGACATGCAAGCAAGGAAGCAATATCCTTATGATGCATTATATATATATATATATATATATATATATATATATATATATATATATATATATATATATATATATATATATATATATATGTAAACCCCCTCACCCAAAATTAGGGCTACTTGGCATAGATAGAGAGATTAGGTCTAATTAGAATCCAATTAGAATTAGAAACACGACAATTATTTAATTATGCGATATTTTATATCGCTTAGCGCACCTTACCGTTGCTTCGATAATTGGAGCACCTCACTAGCCATTGACTTTCTACAAATTTCATAACCTTGTCCTAGGCATACCTGCCTACTATTCTGACCCTTGTGTAACTTATAATATTGCTTTCTTGGGCTGCATTTTAGTCCCACAATAAACGTCGCGGACGTTATTTCCTAATTCTAAATAAATTCTAATTTTGTACCCTAGTGCGTTCCAATCAAAATTGGAGACACAATCTTGACCGTTTTGTACAACCCGAATTTTATTAATATTCTACATTGTATCCTCTACGTCCCAGACACTTGTGTCCCACCTAATTTTAAACCCATGTACTCCTAATTAATTCCCGAACATCGTGTAATAAATTAAATCCAATTTCTGTCCTGGTGTAATTTTTCCAATTGTTGGGGATTTTTATGCAAAAATGCATTGAGGTGTCCCCACCATTGGATAATACGTAAAGAAACCCAATTTTCCCTTCACGTGGATTTTGCCATAATTTTTGGGATGTGCAACACGCAACATCGCCCCCGTTATTTTAAATCTATCCTTGCATTTAATTAATGCAAATTCTAGCCCTCCCAATATCCCCATGAGAGCCGAAGCCCAAGCCCAAGCCCAAGGAGCATTGACCCAGCCCAAATCCTAGGTCAAACCCAAGCCCAAATTTCTACATGTATAAATATACTTTTTCTAGTTTTTTCTCCACCAAAAATAAACCACAAAACCTAGAAATAAACCAGCCGACACTGGTCATCCCCCAAATTACTGTTCATTCACCCCTCCCCATCTCCTGTGCTCGACCTCCGCTGCCAACCGCCGACCGGAGTTGCCCCAGCCGCCGGACCCGACCCGAACCACCTCCTCCCTATACTCTTCTTCTTCCTCCTCTCCCTTTGCCCCTCGCCGGACTTGCCATCACCATCACCATGGTCCTCCCCCATGGCCGGAGACCCATCCCTTCTCCTCCCTCGACTCGACCTAACTGGAGTCGGCCCCGACCCCGACGGTACAGCGCAGGCGACTCCCCGTCGACGAAGTCGACAGCACCCCCACCACCATCGTCTCTACCTCACCTCCGCCACCTCTCCTTCCTGCTCGACTCGACATCGCCGGAGTCGAGCAGCAGCCACCCCGACTCGACAGCTCCCTCTCCTCCTCTTCTCCACCTCCCTGTCATTCCCTCCGGTGAACCCGACTGTGCAGCCCTGAGCCGACCGAACCACGACCCCGTCTCCACCACCATTCATCCTCCTCGGCCTCCCCCTTGCTCCCTCAGCCGGACCTCCCTCTCCTCCTCTTCCTCTTTCCCTCGCCGGAACGCCGCCGGCACCACGACCATACCTCCACCCCTTCCCTGAACTCTTCTCCTTACTCTCATCGACATCCACCTCTCCCTTCCCTGGCCTGAGCTCATCCCCCATGGCCGGACCCTTAGCCGGAGTTCAGACACTATCACCTATATTATCATAATCACCATCATCGTCACCAATACCTTAACCCTAATCGCCCTCGTCGTCCTCCCTATTATCATCATCATTAACGCCAACCCTAATAACTTGTTCATCATCCACATCATCATCATCCTCGTCAGCGTTATCACTAACAACGTCGTCATCATCACCCTTAGTCATCGTCCTCATCGTCAGCACCATCGCCATCATCGTCGACATCGTCATCATCCCCATCATCAGGATCATCAACATTATCATCATTCCTATCATCCTCAACATTGTCATCACCATCATCTCAAACCATCATCATCATCTCTCATTCTTAACACATAAAACCCTAATTATTGCCTCATCATCTTCATTAGCACCATCATCCTCGTTATCACTATCATACACATCACCATCTTCGTCATCTGTAATCATCATCATCGCTTTCATCGTCATCGTCATCCATATCATTATCATCATCGTCGTCATAGTCATCACCTTCACCATCAACATCACTATCATCCCAGTCACCCTCTACAGCATCCTTCTCACCTCATCACCTAATCACCATAATCAGTATCACCCTTAACCATCACCCTTAGCAACCTCAATCATCATCACCCTCATCCTCATCGACATCATAAACCCGTCACCCTTGCCAGACAACCCGCAGCAGTCACCCCCGATTCCCGTACCTGTGCACGCTGACCCCGAAGATCTGTTGGATTTATCTGTGTGACTTCCAGAGCTGGTTATTGGGACTACACAGCCGCTTTCCAGGCAAGTATACCTTGCCTTGTTGTACTGTTTAAATTCTGTATTATTAGCTGCATATTTATTATTTAATTGTGCGCGTCCGAGAGAGACTCGGGTGCAGTCAACGAATGCGTTGACCTTAGGACTTGTGTCTGACCTAGTGTCTAGTAGACCCACCTAAAGTTGTGAAGTTATTGGTATGACTCCCAGGCCTTGACACATTTCTTACACGTATTGTGAGTCTCATGTAGGGCACGGTCCTGCGTATGTGGTTGGCCACCTGTACGTGTAGGCGTGCGACGGATAGGGTGTAACTGCTAATAGTGATGCGTATTAGAAGACTTAGCAGTTATTAGTAGGTGGAGCATAGACTAGCGTGGTACGATGGTCCCATCCTTGTCCTTGTTTGGTTGTAAGGATGGACCCTTGCTCTATCGATAGACTATAAGCCAGAGTTACGACACCGAGGAGTAGTAGCTGACGCATGTTGTGGATACAACATGTTTAGATCATTGGGCGGGGAAGACGACTAGTAGTTGTATGGTACACCACCTCCTTTATACAGATACCGTACTCGATGGAGTGATACGGACGTTATTATTTATGCAGATACCACATTCCCTAGAGTATTGGACGTTACTTGGTGATTTTACAGATACCTCATTCTTCGGAATGATGGACGTTGCATATACCGCACTCTAGAGAACGTTGGACGTTATTATATTCATGCGCCCGTGTTATAGGGGGCATATGTGGCATATACTAGTCGGTTGTCACGATTGGTGAATTACGTCAGCATATGTCTAGCCTACACATTCCCATATGTAGAAGCATGAAAATACGCCGGATGACTATACGCAACTTATTGGTGCGGGGCAGCGTATAAGAGATGACCTCAGAGCCATCAAGCAAGCAAGTCAAGAGCCTTTCAGGACCATCCGCGTAAGTGCAGTAGGTCCAAGCCGCCTCGAGCGTAAAGCAGAGGGCTTCGTCGCCCCTAATGACGTAAAAACACATCCGCTTTCAAAGCGTACGAGGAACGCTTCGTGTCCTCCGAGATAAACCTGTCAGACCCTGCGATGAACCTGACGTCTGAGCTTCTGACAAAGGGATACGGCTCGGCTACCCAGACGACGGCTATAATGATGGCATGGCACTGCGACCCAGGCTGTCAGTTACCGCCATCTCCCTTGCGTAAACTGCTGTTTACATGTACAAGGGGATATGCTGCCTTGTTTTACACAGGCAGACATGAGCTGTTTACGCTCCACAGCAGACAAACCGCCTGCCACGTCAAAAGCTGCACTTTGTGCAGGGCTCGAGGCACGTCTCTGCGATTGGTGCACAGAGCGGTGATAGTTTCCCGAGGCACGTCCCTGCGATTGATGCTCAGAACGGCTACAGACCTTCAAAACACGCCTCTACATTTAATGTGCAGGATGATGGCGGATCTCTGCATTTAATGCAAGAGATTTGATTAAGAGTCACCGAACCGTCGTTTAGTGACATCCCCTTTGTGTAAACTGCTTTTACGCATACAAGGGGGGTACGCTGCCTTATTCTACACAGGCAGACGTGAACCGTCTACGCCCCGCGGAAGACAAACAGACTGCCACGTCAAAAGCTGTTCTCCATACAGGGCTCGAGGCACGTCCCTGCACCCAATGCTCAGAACGGTGGCAGGCCGTCAAAACACGCCTTCGCAATTAATGCACAAGATGGTGGCAGATCTCTGCATTTAATGCAAGGGATTTGATTATATCTTCAAAAGCCGTGATTCCGGCTAAAGACGTCCACGTCAGCACTCAGCACATTATGCGGTGGCTTCTACGCCCGTTCAGCTCCTGTGCCCACATGGCTTCCACGCCTCTTCAGCTTTTATGCTCTCTCGGCTTCCACGCCTCCTCAGCACATTACGCAGTGGCTTCTACGCCCGTTCAGCTCCTGTGACCGCATGGCTTCCACGCCTCTTCAGCTTTTATGCTCTCTCGGCTTCTACGCCTCCTCGGCTTCTATGCCCTCAGGCTTCTATGCCTATTTGGCTTTTATGCCACGGTGACAGACATTGGCTTTTACGTCCACCTCTTCTACACGAGGGATACCTACCTGCGTGGCTTTTACGCCGTGATCTTCGTAGCAATAGTACGCGTTGTGTCCCTTAGTTGGACCCGCATCACACGCTCATTCAAAAGATCATCCATACGCAGGCATTGGTTACTTTAACCGTCGTGTAAAAGGGTGCTGTGTTGTCCACTCCTCGGTTTTTATACCAACTGAGTGGTCACTGTCACTAAAACTCTATAAATAGAGACCTCTATCAACAGAGGAAGAGGTCGAAAAATTGAAAGATCGAACAAAAAAGATCCAGAGAAGAGGTCGAACAATTGAAGATCGAACAAGGAGAGAAGAGATCGAGAGAGAGAGAGAGAGAGGAACCCAGAGCTCGGGCAAAGAGTAGGGATCGACGACTTTGGCATCGTGCATCCACCCTCTTCTGCGACCTTCGAAGCCGCTTCCTGTCTTCTACGGCACTTCTTTATCATCGTGTGGTCCAAGGGCTAAAGTGATCGACTGCAGATCAGACACCTATAGCAATTTATACCCAGATTAAATAAATTGTACTCCCACATCCTCGTATAGGATTACATTGTACAAGTTTGTTTGTAAACAAAAGAACACGGGTTTCGTGTAAACCCCGTCTTGAATACATCTTTCATTCTTTTCGTTTTCCACCACAAACAAGATGGCGACTCTGCTGGGGACGTCTTTCTCTTCTGATGAGGAAGTAATTGCTCAACACGATGCGGTGTCTATAGGAACCGTGAAGAAGACACTGGTCGTCCAGTTCGACCAGTCTGCCTACGAAGACATGCTTCGAACCGGGGGTAGCTCTCACCCTCTCTCCGTCCAAGACAACAGGAAGCTGCGCAAGGTCTGGATGCCCAAGACATCCTCTACCATTCCTGTGGACTCTCCGATCTCTCCGATCTCTCCGACCAATGAGGTTGTAGCATTGCTCCCTCCTTGCCCCGCACGTAAAATTCAGTCTCCTGCTACGCGCGGTACAGACAAAACTTCGGGCAAAGCCTCAGCGCTAACCCAGAAGTATCCATTGTGCTCTACGCGTAGAAACCAGTCTCCCGCTACGCGCGGTACAGACAAAATATCGGGCAAAGCCTCAGCGCTAACCCAGAAGGATCCACTGCGCTCTACGCGCGGAAACCAGTCTCCCGCTACGCGCGGTACAGACAAAACTTCGGATGGTGCCTTAGCGCCAAATCGGAAGTACAAGTCACGCTCCGCACGCAAGACGACATCTGACCTCTACGAGGAACCAGATGAGCGCTGTGATCTCCGCAAGGGAAAGCAAGCGGCAGAGTACTCAGCCTCTCGGCCTTTACGCCAGCAAGGGGACGATCTGCACACCCTCCGGATTACGCGAGAAGCCAATGGCCGACTGAGGACCTCTTCAGCTTTACGCCAGCCTGAGTAAATCTCCAAATTACGCCAGGCAAAATCTCTCGGCGTAAAGCAAGCTCAAGTGACGGAAAGACACCCTCCCCGGGGGTTATCCGCCACCCAGATGGCCAACCTGTTGTACACAGGTAGCGCAGCGAGAACCATGGTGCCCAACCTCCGCATACCCGCGGACGGGAACAGAAGAAACAAGTCATCGCCTTCTTCTTCTGCGACTCCCCCTAACCTGCATACACATCTAATCCAGAGACGCAAAGACAGGAGTCGTGAGCAGGCTTCAGATCCCCTGGACGTCAAATGGGGAGAGATCGTGTGGGAAGATGCGTCAACATCTAATGTAATCATGATATATGAACCATGTGAAAGTGGGACCTTTATTGTCCCCCCAACACGTGACGACCAGCATCCAATAGTCTTCAATCGCAGGCAGAGCGGTCCGATTGTACAAGAAGATTTTTGCGAGTCTGAGGGAGGGAAAATGCAAATCCACAGGTATAGCCCTCAAGCTCTGAAGATTATACAGAACATGGGTTACGATTTGAAATCAAAGCAGGGCCTCAACTATGGAAGAGGCAGGCGAACACCATTGCATAGTAATCCTTACTATCGGCAAACTCATTTCGGGTTGGGGTACCCTGCATCCCCTGCACACTCCAAACTTCCAGAGGATGATCCTGTAGTACCAGAGGCAGGTCCTTCCAAACCAACTCCTAGGAACAAATACAACGACAAGACAGGGGGTAAAACCCTCTCAAAATCTAGATACGATACAGCGAGGGCGGCCCTCCCGGAAGATCAAAAGACTCGGGCATCAGGATCCCGAAAACCGAAAGGGGCCTTTTCCTTCAAGGAAGACGACATCATTGAAATCTTCAACATATTGATAAAAGAAAACAAACTCCAGGTTCCCAACATCAAGTACCCCGAGAGCGCCAGCGAAGTCGATGATCCAGATTATTGTCTCTTCCATCGGTACGTTCATCACCCTACGAGAGCCTGCTATTTGTTAAAGAAAAGAATTCAGGAGTTGATCGATGCCAAGGTCATCACTTTACGTCTATAAACGAGGGAACAACCACTGTGAGCTGGGCTCACCTTCTTGGTCCCTCAAGAAGGGTACGGGATGATGAACCCCTGAAAGTTTCCCCAGTGGATCCTATAGGTTTATCCCCACTCGAGAAAATCACTATATAGTAAAAAATTTCCAGAAAAAAGTTTATCGTTATCCCTGAATAAACTTTCGACTACCGATTATCATCAGTTGTCATCTACACTTAACATTCGTACTTAGCCCTAAGTACACCAGTAGTGTTAAGTCCATAAAAATTGCCATGTCCATCTTACCTCTGAGCAGATATATCCTCTCCCCGTGACGATATAGAACCTATAGCACAAAACTTCTTGGCAGCTATAGATTCCTATCATCCGTACATATGGGAGGTAGCATCATCATCCAATGTCGTCACGACATATGGACCGCATGAGGACTCTATCTTCCTTGTCCCGCCTACCTGCAGCAGTCAGCATACAATAGTCTTCGGCCGCGTGCGCAATCAACCGACTGTTCAGGAAGATTCTCTCGATGACGATACTGGGAGAATGCAGGTTCACCAATACAGCCCACAGGCGTTGAGAATCATGCAAAGCATGGGCTACGACATGAAGCGGAAGCCAGGCCTCAACTACGGGAAAGGCAGACGAACGCCACTGTTCGGCAATCCCCGCTATCAGCAAACCCGTTTCGGGTTAGGGTATGCCACCTCCTCCAAATCAAGCAAGGTTGTCTTTTCCTCCTTTCAAGATGGCTCGTCGCCCTCCGACTCACCTGATGCTCTCGAACAAACATTATCAGTAAATATGGTAGTGACAGAGCCCTTCGAAGCAGACGAACCAGAGTCTGAGCCGTTTGAGAATGACCCTTGGGCTCAACAAATGGATACACAATGGGAGTTCTGCTTCGAGCAGAGAGAACCTCCCACTGAAGATGAAGTTATCCAGATCGACGTTGGGGATGAACTCTCACCAAGGCCGATATTTATCAGTAACAATCTTTCCCCAGCTGAAAGGGAAGAAGTTATTCAACTGATAAAAGAATACATCGACGTCTTTGCGTGGAATTATGAGGATATGCCAGGACTTGATCCAAAAGTGGCTACCCATAAACTCAACATATTGCCCGAGTCGAAGCCTGTAAAGAAGCACCAGCGCCGGTTCCGCCCGGACATGATGGACGCCATTGAAGCTGAAGTCAAGAAGTTGATAGCCTGCGGTTTCATCCGGGAAGAACAACATCCCGACTGGGTCGCAAACGTTGTCCCAGTCATGAAGAAAAATGGGAAAATACGCATCTGCATCGATTACCGAGATCTGAATGCAGCCTGCCCCAAGGACGAGTTCCCTCTTCCCATCACAGACATCATGATCGACAACACCTGCGGTTTTGAACGCATGTCTTTCATGGACGGGTTCTCAGGGTACAATCAGATCAAGATGCATCCTGAAGACGAGAAGCATACTGCCTTCCGAACACCACTGGGGGTATATTGCTATACGGTGATGCCCTTCGGATTGAAGAACGCCGGGGCAACGTACCAACGAGCTATGAGTAACATATTCCATGAGCATTTACGCAAAATAGTGGAATGTTACGTAGACGATATAGCTGTCAAAAGCCGCCTCAAAGATGATCACATTCAAGACTTGAAGATGGTATTCGAGTTAATGCGCCAACATCAACTCAAGATGAATCCTACGAAGTCCTTTCTGGGTGTATCTAGCGGCAAATTCCTGGGATTTGTCATTACCGCCAAAGGCATCCAAGTGGACCCTGATAAAGTCCAGGCCATCGTAGAAATGCGACCGCCCCGCAATCTGAGGGAACTCAGGGGATTTCAAGGTCGTCTGGCTTACATCCGAAGATTCATATCTAACCTCTCTGGGAGATGTCAGCCTTTTATCGCCTCATGAAGAAAGGTGTATCCTTCATATGGGACGAAGCCTGTCAGCAAGCGTTTAACGATATCAAATGCTACCTCACTCATCCGCCAGTTCTGGTGCCTCCCGTCATAGGAAGACCATTCTTCCTGTACGTTCGAGCAATGGACCATTCCTTGGAGCTCTTCTTGCGCAGAAGAATGACGTAGGGCATGAACAGGCTATCTACTATCTAAGTAGAATGATGGTCGAAGCCGAACACCGGTACAACCCAGTGGAGAAAGAATGCTTGGCTCTGATGTTCGTTATCCAGAAGACGCGACACTATGTTACCGGCCAGACTATCCATATTATCTCCAGGATCAACCCTCTTCGAGTACTGATGAGCAAGCCAAGTGCTCTTAATTCCCGACTCGCAACTTGGACGATGCTGTTAACACCATATGACATGGTGTACGTCCCTCAGAAGTCCATCAAAGGCCAAGCATTGGCCGACTTCCTGGCTGCTCATCCGATCCCGGAAACCTCCAAGTTGTACGAGGACATCCCTGACGAAGTTACAGAATGTAATTCCGCGATGGAGAGTGACGCATGGCAACTATTCTTTGATGGTGCCTCCAGAGCTGGTCCTAGGGGAAAAGTGGTTTCAGGAGTAGGAATCATCCTGGTTACTCCCGACAAACTCGTCATCTACCGAGCATACTCTCTCGACGAGCCCTGCTCAAACAACGTGGCAGAGTATAACGCTCTACTAATCGGGATCCAAGTCGCTAAGGAGCTGGGGGTCGAATCCCTGGAAGCTTTCGAAGATTCTCTGCTTATAGTCAATCAAGTCAGGGGAATATATGAAGTCCGAAATCCAGACCTCATCCCCTATCACCAAGCAGCGGTCGAGATAGCCATGACATTCAAGGTGTTCTTCCTGGAGCATGTACCTCGATCCCAGAATCTTGAAGCTGATGCCCTAGCCAGTCTAGCCGCGGATCTAGCTACCCCTATAAGAAGGCAGAATTCAGTAATCCTTCTTAACAGAGATTTATTCTGTGTAAAGAACAACTCTCACATAGAACGCAGCTACGCTGTGCACTCCAATCCTCCCAGGAAAGATTGGAAGAGTCCCTTCATAGATTTCGTGGCATACAAAATCTTGCTGGAGGACCCTAAAGAAGCAGTATCCGTCAAAAGACGATCTTTACGCTTCTACTTCGATGCATCTTCACAATGCCTATATCGCCGGACCTACGACGGACTGCTATTGAGATGTCTCTCTAACAACGAAGCACAGCAGATTATCCGTGAAGCTCACTACGGTGTATGCGGGGCGCATCAACCCGGTCCTAAGCTACAGGACCGTATCAGGAGAATGGGCTATTACTGGCCCACTATGATCACAGACGCGATCAACTATGCAAGACAATGCAGAGCCTGTCAGGTTCATGTAGACTTCATACATCAACCGTCTGAATATTTACATCCTATGGTTGCGTCCTGGCCGTTCGAAGCATGGGGTATGGATGTCATCGGTCCTATTCACCCGTCTTCTTCCAGGGGTCACCAGTTCATACTGGCCATCACGGATTACTTCTCCAAATGGGCGGAGGCGATCCCTCTTACTGAGGTAAAGGCATCTAATGTGATCAGCTTCATCAAGCATCACGTCATTTATCGCTTCGGGGTACCTCGGAGGATAATTCACGACAACGGGCCTCAGTTCATCAGCCAAGCGTTTCATCGATTTTGCGATAAAAATCGGATACATAATATTGCCTCTACGGCGTATTACCCGGCTGCTAATAGTTTGGCGGAAGCTTTCAACAAAACTATCATCAAACTCTTGAAGAAGTTCGTCTCTTCAAACAAAAGAGATTGGAATGAGAAACTGGGCGAATGTCTCTGGGCATACCGCACAATGGTACGAACACCGACAGGTTGTACTCCATTCTCACTGGTCTACGGGAGCGAAGCAGTTCTCCCCATTGAAATCCAGATCCCGTCACTCAGGATAGCCGTAGCTAATGAGCTGACTCAAGAAAAGAATGACCTTTTAAGGCTTCAGAAGCTAGAAGGATTAGACGAGAAACGCCTCCAAGCTCAACAGCGCATCGCCCTCTACCAAGCACGCATTTCCAGAGCTTTCAATCACAAAGTAAAGGAAAGAGTGTTCAAAGTCGGCGAGCTAGTTTTAGCCGTAAGAAGGCCGATGATTCTTACTCACAGGAGTAAAGGCAAATTCCAGCCCAAATGGAAAGGCCCTTATGTGATCGAGACAACGTTCTTAAACGGCGCTTACAGGTTAGCCCAGCCTAATGGCTACCTGTTGATGGCTCCTATCAACGGCAAATTCCTGAAAAGGTACTATGCTTAATCTCCTTTGCTCAAGTGGAATATAGCGAAAATCTCAATTCTGACAAAACTACTTCCAAAACAAAACTAGTTGGGTCGTATTCTACCATGTCCATATAACCTCTGAATAGATACGTTCGACTAATTTGGAAATGCAATACCTATCACGTCCATATTACCTCTGATAGTGTCTTGCCTACAAGACTTAGCCAAAGCATATTCTATCATGTCCGTATGACCTATGAATAGATATGTCCTGCTAAAGTTTACCGAGAGTCTATCATGTCCATATTACCTCTGATAGTGTCTTGCCTACAAACCTTAGTCTAAGCATATTCTATCATGTCCGTATGACCTATGAATAGATATGTCCTGCTAAAGTTTACCGAGAGTCTATCATGTCCATATTACCTCTGATAGTGTCTTGCCTACAAGCCTTAGCCAAAGCATATTCTATCATGTCCGTATGACCTATGAATAGATATGTCCTGCTAAAGTTTACCGAGAGTTTATCACGTCCATACCACCTCTGATATCACTCTCGCCCAAACCTGTCATTTACATTCCGAAATGATGGGTCCACAAAGTCAGAAAAGAGTCGCTTTATTTATTCCCAAAGAGCAGAATTACACTGGAGAGCAAGAAAGGGTACATCATTGTGGGGGAGCGGTCAGATCGTGAATCTGCTACACCAGTACAGCTATCCTCTCATCCCTGCAAACCAAGACATCAGCGCGGGCCTGCTCCAGCTGTGCCTCATTGTCCTCCATAAGGGACAGCTCGGCCCTCGCCCGACGAACACCCGTACGGGCAGCTTCTACACGATCCAGATCCCGTCGTGCTGCGCTCAGTCGACCAGTTGCTACATCTAGACCGGCCAACGACTGAGAAACCCGTTCGTCTTCCTGAGCTAGTTTCTCTCTCAACTTGTGGGCCCTCGTTACGTTCCCTTCATGCTCGGATTGGCACTTCAGTTGAAGAGCAAGGGCCTCCTCCACGACGGCTTTTCTTTCGTCCATCTCCAGCTGGCGTGTTTGAACGAGTTTGTTTAGGCTTTCCATCTTTTTGGCAAACCGCGTAGTCATAGAGTCATATCTGGACTGGACCTCAGCTTCAATGCCACTCCGAGTTAGCCGCAGGTATTCGTTAATGGGTTGCTCTAAACCATTAACCATCGCCTCCAGGGCATCAGCCAGCCCGGTGTCATCAAAATCCCGGATCGCCTCTATCGGAATCCGAGAGGACTTCTTTAGGCGCTCAAACTCCAGATTCCCCTTCAGCACCATTGGTATCAGCGTTTTCAAAGTGGCATAGAAGACACTGGTATATTGCTCGGTCAGCGCAGCTAGATCCGATTGAACGCCGGGAGTAGCCGCAGCATTGGCGAGTCCCCCTCCAGGAATGATTGCAGACGAAGTGGTCACAACCGTCGCCTCAACAGGTGGTACGACCAAAGGAGATGCGTCTACAACAGCCAAAGTAGTCGCAATGGCAGGCTCTTCCTCGTCTTGGGATATCAGAGCCTCTTCAACAGGCGAGCCGGCCTCCGAAGATATTTCCTCCTCAAAGTCAAACGCCTCCGTATCATCGCCAGGAGCCGGAGCAGAGCCAGAAGTCGCTTCAAAGCTGTACTCCCCGTGGACGCCATCCCCTGCGAAGAGGACAAGAAAGTTGATATCAATATAATGGTACTCTTTCTAAAAAGGAGACATGAAGATGACATTTACCCGTGGCCAGCGGTATATACGGCGCATCTGCAGCCGATGTAGCTAAATCACGCCTTAATGACGTAATGCGAACTGTCATACCTGGAGAAGGGGGTGGGCTAACCGACATCGCCAGGAGCTCTACCAAGCCTCCACCAAGATGCAGTCGAGATTCGTCAGCTGGAACCTCGCCAGGCATGCTCGCAGGCACGACAGGGGTCTCATCCGTTGCTGGTCTAGGGAAAGATCCTTCCATCTGCCTCGGCCACGCAGGCAATCTCGTTCCACTACCGGAGGCAGTGGCAGCAACGACAGCCTCAAGACGGAGTTCTCCGGCACCGCCAGCCGAAACTGAGGGTCCCTCTCTAGAAGGCGAGGAACCTCCGATCAAGGAAACATCCTCGACAGGCGAGACAGCAGGTTCCTCTCTAGGAGCCTCAATACCAGGAATCTGGAGAGAACGATTGACCGTCTTCCTCCTCTTGCACGGAGAAGCCTCCTTGGGAGCAGGAGCCCTTCGCTTCCCGGAGACTACCAAGGCCCCCGCAGGCAGAGGCACTTCACACCTCGGCACCGACACCAGCGGCTCATCGGGAGTAGCGAACTCCTCACCCTCGTCGGGAGAAACCGAAAGGACTTCGACTCTTCCCCCAGGCGTGGGAGACGGCACCCTAAAACTTCCACGCATGTCAAAGTCACGATGGAAGGTGTTAACCGCCACGTAGAAATAGGCATACGAATGTAAGATGCACAGCTCTGTGGAGGGTGTGACGACCGGCATGGTAAAGATTGCTCCAGTGCATCCCATGATGAAATATCGCCATCCTCTGGCTCCATCAATGCGTCCGCCCCTGGACCTGAAGCTGGTAACGGCGTTGCCCACGTGCAACTGGTCGTACCCAAATTGCCTAGCGAACCGACTGGGCAAGTAGGGCTCAAAGAAGCAATGATCTTCACTTCTGTACAGCAGATGGGAGGGTCTGATGTAGATCAACCACTTGAAGGCCTCCGGAGAAAGATTGGTCTTCCCTCCACCTGAATCCTCCAGCCTAATCCCCGATTGATTGCGATGAACCGAGGGGACAATACAGAGGAGCTTCCAGCCGTGACTGAGGCTCAGTGTCAGCCGACAGTCTAAAACTGTGTTCACGTTCCAGGGAGAGTCCTTGTAGTTCAGCAAGAAACTACCCCCCGAGCTACTACCAGAGCCGGGAGACATCACCCGGGGGTTGTGGAGAATTAACCATCCCATCAAGTACAGGTATGGTAATTCCACCCTGGGAAAGCTTTCACGCCGAGTCTCATCGGCGAGCAGCCCGTCAGTCATGGCTCTCAGGCCAGCCTGTATACGGCACACCATAGCAGGGAGCAAGCCCAGTCTTGCCCCAAATACCAGACGCACCGCAGGCCACAGGATGTTCCGGTGAATACGGTCCGCAGATGCAGTACCGGGCACCACTACTCGACGCAGCTATATGGAGAGGAAACCAGCCAGCTGGGCTTCCTTAGACAAAGGCCTACGGTAGCGCCTTAAGTAACTACAGGCCTTGGTGCCTTCAGGATACTTTCCTACCCTGTCATCAAGGATCTGATCTGGAGCCTTAGCATCTCCCATAAGAGCCTCGACGACATGGGCACTGAGGGCGCCCAAACAGTTCACAGGCTCATCCTTGCCTCCTGAGACTTTCTCCGGCTTGGCGGCCCTAGCCCGGTGGAAGAAGAGGTAGGACGTCCACTTAGTGGTGTGAGCCAAATCAGAAGGCTCATTATAAAAAGCGGTGCACGCGAAGTAATGGCACATCAGCTCCTGATACACTTCCACCACCCGAGAGTCCGAATCCCCTAACTCCCGATTGGTGGGGACGTACTCTTCATATGGGGTATCCCCCATCGGCAGCCGCGAGATCACTGCCATCTCATGGAGGGCCAATCCCAACTCCCCCAGTGGAGTGGCGAAAGTCCCGGTGAGCGGAATGTATCGCTCCATCAGTACCAGAAATAGGTTAGGGTTGGGAGGCAACCCAACACTGGTCGCGCTCACAGCGGCATACAGCCCAATGCCCTCCAGCTCTCTTTGACAGTGCTTCAAGGCCCAGTCAACTAGGCAAGCCCATCGGCGGTTTGTTGGGGTGATCCACCCGTTGCACCGAGGATTCTCCTTGGGATATACTCCCCCTCGCCCCATGAAATCATTACAGAAAGTCGACAACTGGACCGACTGGATCACTGAGCTGTTTTCACTCGGGACGCTGCCCGGGCACAGTCCCCTGAACGACATCACGAGGCCGGAAGGACGGCTGACGAACGACCCCTGGTCAGCTCCTTTCAGATGAAAGATCTTCCCCGGCTTACCGTGAAGATCGGGCGTCAGCGTCCACGACATCCTCCTGGGATGTGTCGCGTGGAAGAAGGCTGAGATGGGATAATCTCTCGGCATCGTTGGCAGGTACAAAACCAAGTTCTCGGCAGGGAACACCCAGGTCTCTCTCTTAGGCTTCGTCTGGGACCGTTTATCAATCATGTCCCCAAAGAGAAAAGGTGGCTTTATGTACTGCTCCCCGTCTACATACGTCAGGGGCTCTCCGTTAATCATATTCAGCAGCGTCCGCTCGCCGTGGGCCGATATCAAAAACTCCCTTCCCTCAGGATACTGGGGTCCGGAGATAGGAAATGCCACGTGGGACAGATCCTCCAGATAGTTCGAGTGCAGCATCCCGGCAGCGGAATCCATCACCTCGGCCAGTGGAGACTCACCCAAATTAACTGCAAAAGTGCAAGAAAACACGTCATTACAAGTCTTGCAACATGGGGGCCAAGAAACGACAATCCGTGCTTTATGCCAAGACTGTACAAATTTGGTCTCATCCTGAGGCGTAATTGGCAGTATACCGTCCGCGATTTACGCCAGACTGCCAAAATTCTAGTGATTACGCCGGAGGTTCCGTCCCCAGGCATAAAACTAAAATTTTATAGTATACACCAAGTTTTCGGCAGTCAGAGCTGTTACGCCCAGAACTGCGAAAATGATGGAGCTTTTACGCTGGCACATTAGAAATGTGGGCGTAAAAGATGAAAACGTCTCCGTGCATCATCTTCCTCAAAGAGGCTATCAGCACAGAAGATGACCTAGCGCGGTCACGTTCAAAGTGTGCGAAGGATTTTTCGTTGTTCTTTGTCATCCCAAAGGCTCTACCTCTAAGGCCGGGAGCGCTGCTCGTCGGCGGGATACTTTGCTCAGAATGAAGTTCGCCTTGCCCGACCGAAGACTCTCTCGCTGGGGCGGAAGAATGAGAAGAAGAACCTATGATCTTTCCCTTAGCGGAGGGGGTTTGTTTCGGCGCCATTTCTGAAGACTCTGAGTGCTCGGAGAAGGAACGGAGAAAAACTCGAACAGACGAAGACTCTCTTTCGCAGAAGACGGATGAAAAGTTTTTTCTCTCAAAGGCTCGGGATATATATAGGGTTCGGATCGACTCCTCGAATCCTCAGACGGACTCCTCGAAACCCTAACCAGATCTCGCAATTAGTATTTGGTTATGATTGGACACTACGTCAGCCCACTACTCTCGAAAGACGGACAGTCGGTTAATTCGGAAGAGTTTTTCGTGCAAAGCAGACTCGTGATTCTATGCTAAGGAGCTTTCTACGCCCGACAGCTACAGATCTACGGTTTTACGCTCGCAAGCTATAAGTCTATGGTTTTACGCCCGGATGCCTTTTGTGCTCAGTAGCTTTCACGCTCGAGAGGCTACAAACCTATGACTTCACGCTTAGCAGATACAAACCTATGGTCTCACGCTCGGTGGTGTTTTACGCTCGGAGGCAACAAGATCCATGACCTCACGCTCGGAAGACTTCTCTTTCACAGGCTAGAAATCTACAGTTCTACACTAAGGAGCTTTCTACGCTCGACAGCTGCGGATCTACGGTTTTACGCTCGCAAGCTACAAGTCTATGGTTTTACGCCCGGATGCCCTTTGTGCTCGGTAGCTTTTATGCTCGAGAGGCTACAAACCTACGACTTCACGCTTAGCAGATACAAACCTACGATATCACGCTCGGTGGCTTTCTACGCTCGATAGCCTACGAACTCAAGATTTTCAGCTCATCTACACTACGAATCTCTGACTTTCCGCATATCCGAACAGCCCTCAAGGCGGTCGATTACAGGAGTTCACCCAGAAGATACTCCTTCTCGACCTCAAAATATCCCAAGTACCCGAGGCATACAGAGTTCAAACATTGAGAAATTACTCTTCTCGGGTCAATTGGAGGTTCATCCAGACTCCACTCTGAATATTTCGTCTGCAGTTCAAGATGGAGGCTCAGTTTTATAGCCATTTCTTGCCCTGTTCCAAGGGACTTTCGGGAAATCATTCTTGAAGATGAAATCTGAACAAGGATTCTGTTCGTTAGAAGTGAAAACAACAGTTCAGGACTCTACGCGGTTCCTACATTCCTAAAGCAGCTGCGCATCACTATTTATGCGTAAAAGACAGGACAGGGCCTAGCACTCTTTCTAAACATAGTCGGCATAGAGAATCAGACGTGTCGAAGCTACACATATTCAGACTTCACAGCAACGTATGGCAAAGACGATCATATGCAAAGACGACTTTATTAAAGATTAAAATCATGATTACATATGAGGGAAATCCTGTCTACAAGGGGTTTTTATCTATTTTTCATGATTACACATGAGGGAAACTCCGTCTACAAAGGGTTTCCTCATCGTCGTCTGAAGGCCGCCTTCGGAATCTGTTCTAACAGGTTCTCGCATTGGTGATCTTCCTCTTCTTCCAAGAAGATGATCAGTGGCGGGAGGATACAAAACTGGGCATAGACCCATCCTCCAACAGAAAAGTAGGGCACTACTTTCCTACGCCCAGCACCGTGGTAGATTGAGTTGAGGTATATCAACCAACTCAATGCCCGAGGTCGGAGCTAGTTGATGCTCTCATCCCCGGAGGCAACGGGAGAAGACACCACTTGCAAGCAGTGTGGTCCAATGCGACCCTTGCTCTCTCCTGGGCAGACGCCATAAAAAGTTGCTGATTATCCCGAGCAAGGGAGGCTAAGATATCCTTCCATGATCCATCGTTGCAGATGACACTTGCTCGAAGATGCCATCTTTTTCGGCTCCTTACACGCTGGAGGAACATGATCTCCCTCTTCCTCAGGTCGACCCGACGAACTCCGGCGATCATCTCTGCGTGATGAAGGAAGTGTGGGAAGAAAAGGTTCAACTCCTTAGCCCTTTTATAGGCAAGCGAGGTCACACCTACCCCCAATAACTCCGCCATAAAGACTGGCCTGAAAGAACGTGTCAAACTTGACCGTTTCAGGCTCCATTCAGAAGGTGTTTCGAGTTTCGAGGAACGGTTCATGCTTCGTTCAAAGCGTTTCAAATTCCGAGGAATTTGAAAGCTTTGAAGGGGGTCTTGTAGAAGCATGAAAAATACGCCAGATGACTATACACAACTTATTGGTGCGGGGCAGCGTATAAGAGATGACCTCAGAGCCATCAAGCATGCAAGTCAAGAGCCTTTCAGGACCATCCGCGTAAGTGCAGTAGGTCCAAGCTGCCTCGAGCGTAAAGCAGAGGGCTTCGTCGCCCCTAATGACGTAAAAACACATCCGCTTTCAAAGCGTACGAGGAACGCTTCGTGTCCTCCGAGATGAACCTGTCAGACCCTTTGATGAACCTGACGTCTGAGCTTCTGACAAAGGGATACGGCTCGGCTACCCAGACGACGGCTATAATGATGGCACGGTACTGCGACCCAGGCTGTCAGTTACCGCCATCTCCCTTGCGTAAACTGCTGTTTACATGTACAAGGGGATATGCTGCCTTATTTTACACAGGCAGACATGAGCTGTTTACGCTCCACAGCAGACAAATCGCCTGCCACGTCAAAAGCTGCACTTTGTGCAGGGCTCGAGGCACGTCTCTGCGATTGGTGCACAGAGCGGTGATAGTTTCCTGAGGCACGTCCCTACGATTAATGCTCAGAACGGCTACAGACCTTCAAAACATGCCTCTACATTTAATGTGCAGGATGATGGCGGATCTCTGCATTTAATGCAGGAGATTTAATTAAGAGTCACTGAACCGTCGTTTAGTGACATCCCCTTTGCGTAAACTGCTTTTACGCATATAAGGGGGGTACGCTGCCTTATTCTACACAGGCAGACGTGAACCGTCTACGCCCCGGGGAAGACAAACAGACTGCCACGTCAAAAGTTGTTCTCCATACAGGGCTCGAGGCACGTCCCTGCACCCAATGCTCAGAACGGTGGCAGGCCGTCAAAACACGCCTTCGCAATTAATGCACAAGATGGTGGCAGATCTCTGCATTTAATGCAAGGGATTTGATTATATCTTCAAAAGCCGTGATTCCGGCTAAAGACGTCCACGTCAGCACTCAGCACATTATGCGGTGGCTTCTACGCCCGTTCAGCTCCTGTGCCCACATGGCTTTTACGCCTCTTCAGCTTTTATGCTCTCTCGGCTTCCACGCCTCCTCAGCACATTACGCAGTGGCTTCTACGCCCGTTCAGCTCCTGTGCCCGCATGGCTTCCACGCCTCTTCAGCTTTTATGCTCTCTCGGCTTCTACGCCTCCTCGGCTTCTATGCCCTCAGGCTTCTATGCCTACTTGGCTTTTATGCCACGGTGACAGACATTGGCTTTTACGCCCATCTCTTCTACACGAGGGATACCTACCTGCGTGGCTTTTACGCCGTGATCTTCGTAGCAATAGTACGCGTTGTGTCCCTTAGTTGGACCCGCGTCACACGCTCATTCAAAAGATCATCCATACGTAGGCATTAGTTACTTTAACCATCGTGTAAAAGGGTGCTGTGTTGTCCACTCCTCGGTTTTTACACCAACTGAGTGGTCACTGTCACTAAAACTCTATAAATAGAGACCTCTATCAACAGAGGAAGAGGTCGAAAAATTGAAAGATCGAACAATTGAAGATCCAGAGAAGAGGTCGAACAATTGAAGATCGAACAAGGAGAGAAGAGATCGAGAGAGAGAGAGAGGAACCCAGAGCTCGGGCAAAGAGTAGGGATCGACAACTTTGGCATCGTGCATCCACCCTCTTCTGCGACCTTCGAAGCCGCTTCCTGTCTTCTACGGCACTTCTTCATCATCGTGTGGTCCAAGGGCTAAAGTGATCGACTGCAGATCAGACACCTATAGCAATTTATACCCAGATTAAATAAATTGTACTCCCACATCCTCGTATAGGATTACATTGTACAAGTCTGCTGGGGAGGCAGTCTTCGTATGCACCGTTTTAATCTGGGTATAAAAGCGGTGCATGCGAAGACTGCCTCCCCAGCAGAGTCGCCATCTTGTTTGTGGTGGAAAACGAAAAGAATGAAAGATGTATTCAAGACGGGGTTTACACGAAACCCGTGTTCTTTTGTTTACAAACAAACTTGTACAATGTAATCCTATACGAGGATGTGGGAGTACAATTTATTTAATCTGGGTATAAATTGCTATAGGTGTCTGATCTGCAGTCGATCACTTTAGCCCTTGGACCACACGATGATGAAGAAGTGCCGTAGAAGACAGGAAGCGGCTTCGAAGGTCGCAGAAGAGGGTGGATGCACGATGCCAAAGTCGTCGATCCCTACTCTTTGCCCGAGCTCTGGGTTCCTCTCTCTCTCTCTCTCGATCTCTTCTCTCCTTGTTCGATCTTCAATTGTTCGACCTCTTCTCTGGATCTTCAATTGTTCGATCTTTCAATTTTTCGACCTCTTCCTCTGTTGATAGAGGTCTCTATTTATAGAGTTTTAGTGACAGTGACCACTCAGTTGGTGTAAAAACCGAGGAGTGGACAACACAGCACCCTTTTACACGACGGTTAAAGTAACCAATGCCTGCGTATGGATGATCTTTTGAATGAGCGTGTGACAAGGGTCCAACTAAGGGACACAACGCGTACTATTAATACGAAGATCACGGCGTAAAAGCCACGCAGGTAGGTATCCCTCGTGTAGAAGAGGTGGGCGTAAAAGCCAATGTCTGTCACCGTGGCATAAAAGCCAAGTAGGCATAGAAGCCTGAGGGCATAGAAGCCGAGGAGGTGTAGAAGCCGAGAGAGCATAAAAGCTGAAGAGGCGTGGAAGCCATGCGAGCACAGGAGCTGAACGGGCGTAGAAGCCACTGCGTAATGTGCTGAGGAGGCGTGGAAGCCGAGAGAGCATAAAAGCTGAAGAGGCGTGGAAGCCATGTGGGCACAGGAGCTGAACGGGCGTAGAAGCCACCGCATAATGTGCTGAGTGCTGACGTGGACGTCTTTAGCCGGAATCACGGCTTTTGAAGATATAATCAAATCCCTTGCATTAAATGCAGAGATCTGCCACCATCTTGTGCATTAATTATGAAGGCGTGTTTTGACGGCCTGCCACCGTTCTGAGCATTGGGTGTAGGGACGTGCCTCGAGCCCTGTATGGAGAACAGCTTTTGACGTGGCAGTCTGTTTGTCTTCCGCGGGGCATAGACGGTTCACGTCTGCCTGTGTAGAACAAGGCAGCGTACCCTCCTTGTATGCGTAAAAGCAGTTTACGCAAAGGGGATGTCACTAAACGACGGTTCGGTGACTCTTAATCAAATCTCCTGCATTAAATGCAGAGATCCGCCATCATCCTGCACATTAAATGTAGAGGCGTGTTTTGAAGGTCTGTAGCCGTTCTGAGCATCCATCGTAGGGACGTGCCTCGGGAAACTATCACCGCTCTGTGCACCAATCGCAGAGACGTGCCTCGAGCCCTGCACAAAGTGCAGCTTTTGACGTGGCAGGCGGTTTGTCTGCTGTGGAGCGTAAACAGCTCATGTCTGCCTGTGTAAAACAAGGCAGCATATCCCCTTGTACATGTAAACAGCAGTTTACGCAAGGGAGATGGCGGTAACTGACAGCCTGGGTCGTAGTGCCGTGCCATCATTATAGCCGTCGTCTGGGTAGCCGAGCCGTATCCCTTTGTCAGAAGCTCAGACGTCAGGTTCATCGCAGGGTCTGACAGGTTTATCTCGGAGGACACGAAGCGTTCCTCGTACGCTTTGAAAGCGGATGTGTTTTTACGTCATTAGGGGCGACGAAGCCCTCTGCTTTACGCTCGAGGCGGCTTGGACCTACTGCACTTACGCGGATGGTCTTGAAAGGCTCTTGACTTGCATGCTTGATGGCTCTGAGGTCATCTCTTATACGCTGCCCCGCACCAATAAGTTGCGTATAGTCATCCGGCGTATTTTTCATGCTTCTACACCATACGCTCAAGTTGTCCTCAAATTGTATTTCACTTAGATGCTTAGGTCACCCTGGAGTTATTTATTCAGTATTTACTTTATGGCATATTTTTATGTATATTGTTACGTCCCTCAGAGGACCTGGTCCCTTTCCAAGTGTATTATTCATGAGTATTTGCAAGACCGCAGATCCGGACTTGCTACGTATATTGCGATGAGATCTTCTCTTCGAGCCCGTGAGTGTTAGCTGATATCCTTATATTGCATTTATCTTGTTTATCTATATTCTGGTTCGGTAGTGGATTTATTTCCATCCGACTACCATCATTTGATACCTTATATTGAGATCTAGTTTCATAGCTACTGGTCATTTAATTATATTAATTCTATGGATGAGATCTAGATTTTACCATGTGACTTGTGATGGAGTTATACCACTTGTGGATTTTTTTATTCAGATACAGCGTACGTGTGTTATGGCGTCCATATATTGGAGTACCATATTCATACGACTGGCATGCTCACATGTCCTAGTCCTACGTATTTTTGGGACTGGGGCGTGACATGTTTTTATGGTGGCCCATGCAGGTCAAAAGCATATTGTCTCGGTTACGTTACTGTACCGAGCAAGCCTGCACCTAGGATTAGAGTATAGAATCTCATCCATAATTGACTATGCTTCATCTACCTCCTAATATGTTCTATTTGAACAGCTACATCCTGCTTGATTCATGTGCTTCCCTCTTAGTTCCTTGAGTGTAGCCTTCTCCTAGATTATAGAAGTCCCTGTTGTTAGATAATAAGTAGGGTAACCTTCCTATTAAGAGTAACTAGAACCCTGACACGTCACTAAGTTTAGAATATTTAGTAAACCCTAGCATCCCCTTATCTAAAGAATGGCTTACCATTATTCCTTGACATAATTATGAATGACTTAAAAGTAGGTTAGGCACTACTAGAGCTAGTTAGAAATTTAACCATAGTGTTTGACCCTAGCATTTAGCGACCCATAGAAAGCCAAGGTTGAAATAATAGGACCTAACTTAACTTTTATAGTGAGATAGTGTTATAGAACTATGCATTAGATTCATTGTCTGATATTAGCAGACCGTACCCTAGAAAGCCAAGAGGAATGAATATAACATTTCCTCGATCATTCCTCAAACACAGAGTTTAGCATACCACCTTCCCCTTAGGAAACCATGATATTATCTTGAGTCCCTCTATTTTAATTTCATATCTTGTTCCCCTGCAACCTTAACGTTCGCCAATTGTGCGACGATTTAAACTGTGTTTTTCCTCCTTCATCCTTCAACTCGTGCCACTTGACTCCTCTGATTATAAGCCAAGTGATCTTATTCTATGATAGGATATATAGTTTACTAGGATGATAATTGTAATCTTGAACTTTGAATTTTTGTGCATGGTAGTTAGAATTTGATAGTTTGAGTGGTTCCCTTAGATTATGATCTGATTATTCTTAGTTTTAAATCACGTAATATTGTACCCCACCTCAATATAGATTATATCATCTTTTCCCTTGAAGACCAGTAACTTCTCCAGTCATACTATTGATACTTGTTCTATGAACACTATGAATAAGATTTAAGATAACCGTTACCTACATGATACAATAGGAGACCCAAATAAGTACTAAGATCCATTCCTCGTATAGCCCAATAAGAATTTGTACTTTATTTACAAGAACCTTATTAATTTTTAGGATCCCCTTAAGACTGTCACAGTATTAGTTAATTATTTTAAGTTGGGTAGTATGCCTCACAACATAGTATCACATAGCCCTATTGACCCATTGATGAAGTATAATAGGATGACACAACTTTAGACTTGCATAAGGAGATAGTATTTATTCAGACTGTAGAAATTAAAGGTCCATACCCATATTTGGTCGACTAGGGACTTAGATGAGGAGTAGTATGACGACTAGAGAGACTATAGAGTCTTATTTTTGTTTTGTTTGTGAACTTGAATTATTTTTATACCTCCTTTCATCATAATCTAGCGTACTTATATTTTTGTACTACCTCGACTTATGCTGCTGTTACAGCCTAGTTTTGCAAGCTCATCCTTTTATCAAGCTTGTTCATGACATATGTATTATTGGACACGTACACTAATACATTTCAGAATCAGTGTACTATGGTCTGATCAACCATAGTGCGCTTGGTTCGCCCTTCGCATAACTACTTTACGTGGATTGAGATATATAGTGATTAGTAGACGAATGCACTTGCCCTCTAGATATGTCTGAGCATATCGTATCCGTTACATAACTGTACCGATACGAGCATGTGAATAGGAATTACCAAAATAGGATTTCAATCCACAACTGCCTTGACAATTCCCATAGAATTCTTTAAACGCCTTGATCCCCATATTTCTAATCTATTACCTCCCCCTCGAACTCTTTATTATTGTTTTTCGTCTTCCCTTATTTCGGAAAGACGAAACCTCGTGCCTAGCATAAGTTGTTACACAGATAGTATTAGATATATCCTATAGGCCAATTACATTATTTAATGATTACTTTATAACCCAGGGCATGTCACATGTAATATAGTTGGTGTTAAAAGTTTTGAGGATTGAGTAACATGGTTAAGGAAAAAATTGAGGAATGAGATTTCTTAAATGTAAGAGCCTTATGTGATAGATGGGAAAATTCTAAGTTGGGTAGCAGTTGCATTATCAGCTTGAGAGGAATTTCTTTAGATTGTGATCGAGCAAAAATTTGATTGAAAGGTTCAAGTCATTGTAATTTTTAGAATCTTGGACGAATAAGTAAGATGATGAGGATCAATGAATTTCAATTTTGAGCACATGATTTGAATTGTGAGAATTGGGGGTTGAATCATCGATTTAAATCTCGAGGGAAATAAATAAGAACTCTAAACATGGACATGGACGAATTAAATTCTAAATTGAGGATTGAATTTAAAGAAATTTTGATTGTGGGATTACCTATTTGAAAATATTGCGGATATAAATTGAAAAAAAAAATTGAAGAGTACGGAATTCACAAGTTGAGGATAGAAATAATAGTTGATTATAATTGTCTTATAGAGGAAATTTTAATAAAGATTGCGATGTAAATTCTGATGTGGGATGTCATAGAGATTTGAATTAGATTGGATGTGGATTATTTAAATTGAGAATCGAGAAGACAGCGCAATGTGTTGACGTTTGATTTAAACAATGGTTAATTTAATTTGAAAGGGATTTCGATGGATTTGAATAAGTTAAATTTTGGAAGAGATTGCGATTTAACTTGCCTTACGTACGCAAGTGAAGGATTTAAACCAATTATGCCTTATTTTAATTTCGAGGACGAAATTATTTTAAGTTGGGTAGATTGTAAACTCCCTCACCCAAAATTAGGGCTACTTGGCATAGATAGAGAGATTAGGTCTAATTAGAATCCAATTAGAATTATAAACACGGCAATTATTTAATTATGAAATATTTTATATCGCTTAGCGCACCTTACTGTTGCTTCGATAATTGGAGAACCTCACTAGCCATTGCCTTTCTACAAATTTCACAACCTTGTCCTAGGCATGCCTGCCTACTATTCTGACCCTTGTGTAACTTATAATATTGCTTTCTTAGGCTGCATTTTAGTCGCATAATAAACGTCGTGGACGTTATTTCCTAATTCTAAATAAAATCCAATTTTGTACCACTGTGCGTTCCAATCGAAATTGGAGACACAATCTTGACCGTTTTGTACAACCCAAATTTTATTAATATTCTACACTGTATCCTCTGCGTCCCAGACACTTGTGTCCCACCTAATTTTAAACCCATGTACTCCTAATTAATTCTCGAACATCGTGCACATTCAATTTAATAAATTAAATCCAATTTCTGTCCTAGTGTAATTTTTCCAATTGTTGGGGACTTTTATGCAAAAATGCATTGAGGTGTCCCCACCATTGGACAATACGTGAAGAACCCTAATTTTCCCTTCACGTAGATTTTCCTATAATTTTTGGGATGTGCAACGCGCAACATCGCCCCCGTTATTTTAAATCTATCCTTGCATTTAATTAATGCAAATTCTAGCCCTCCCAACATCCCCATGAGAGACGAAGCCCAAGCCCAAGGAGCATTGACCCAGCCCAAATCCTTGGTCAAACCCAAGCCCAAATTTCTACATGTATAAATATACTTTTTCTAGTTTTTTCTCCACCAAAAATAAACCACAAAACCTAGAAATAAACCAGCCGACACTGTTCATCCCCCAAATTACTGTTCATTCACCCCTCCCCATCTCCTGTGCTCGACCTCCGCTGCCAACCGCCGGCCGGAGTTGCCCCAGCCGTCGGACCCGACCCGAACCACCTCCTCCCTACACTCTTCTCCTTCCTCCTCTCCCTTTGCCCCTCCCCGGACTCGCCATCACCATCACCATGGTCCTCCCCCATGGTCGGAGACCCATCCCTTCTCCTCCCTCGACTCGACCTGACTGGAGTTGGCCCCGACCCCGACGGTACAGCGCAGGCGACTCCCCGCCGGTGGAGTCGACAGCACCCCCACCAACATCGTCTCCACCTCACCTCCGCCACCTCTCCTCCCTGCTCAACTCGACATCGCCGGAGTCGAGCAGCAGCTACCCCGACTCGACATCATCCTCTCCTCCTGTTCTCCACCTCCCTGTCATTCCCTCCGGTGAACCCGACCGTGCAGCCCTGAGCCGACCGGACCACGACCCCGTCTCCACCACCATTCATCCTCCCCGGCCTCCCTCTTGCTCCCTCAGCCGGACCTCCCTCTCCTCCTCTTCCTCTGCCCCTCGTCGGAACGCCGCCGGCACCACGACCACACCACCACCCCTTCCCTGAACTCTTCTCCTTCCTCCCATCGACATCCACCTCTCCCTTCCCTGGCCTGAGCTTCTCCTCCATGGTCGGACCCTTGGCCGAAGTTCAGACACCATCACCTACATTATCACAATCACCATCATCGTCACCAATACCTTAACCCTAATCGCCCTCGTCGTCCTCCCTATCATCATCATCATTAACGCCAACCCTAATAACTTGTTCATCATCCACATCATCATCATCCGCATCAGCGTCATCACTAACAACGTCGTCATCATCACCCTTAGTCATCGTCCTCATCGTCAGCACCATCGCCATCGTCGCCGACATCGTCATCATCCCCATCATCAGGATCATCAACATTATCATCATTCCTATCATCCTCAACATTGTCATCACTATCATCTCAAACCATCATTATCATCTCTCATTCTCAACACATAAAACCCTAATCATTGCCTAGTCATCTTCATTAGCACCATCATCCTCGTCATTACCATCATACACATCACCATCTTCGTCATCTGTAATCATCATCATCGCTTCCATCGTTATCGTCATCCATATCGTTATCATCATCATCGTCATAGTCATCACCTTCACCATCATCATCACTATCATCCCAGTCACCCTCTACAGCATCCTCCTCACCTCATCACCTAATCACCATAATCAGTATCACCCTTAACCATCACCCTTAGCAACTTCAATCATCATCACCCTCGTCCTCATCGACATCATAAACCCGTCACCCTTGCCAGACAACCCGTAACAGTCACCCCCGATTCTCGTACCTGTGCACGCTGACCCCGAAGATCTGTTGGATTTATCTGTGCGACTTCCGGAGCTGGTTATTGGGACTACACAGCCGCTTGCCAGGCAAGTATACCTTGCCTTGTTGTACTGTTTAAATTCTGTATTATTAGCTGCATATTTATTATTTAATTGTGCGCATCCAAGAGAGACTCGGGTGCAGTCAACGAATGCGTTGACCTTAGGACTTGTGTCTGACCTAGTGTCTAGTAGACCCACCTAAAGTTGTGGAGTTATTGGTATGACTCCCAGGCCTTGACACATTTCTTACACGTATTGTGAGTCTCATGTAGGGCACGGTCCTGCGTATGTGGTTGGCCACCTGTACGTGTAGGCGTGCAACAGATAGGGTGTAACTGCTAATAGTGATGCGTATTAGAAGACTTAGCAGTTATTAGTAGGTGGAGCATAGACTAGCGTGGTACGATGGTCCTATCCTTGTCCTTGTTTGGTTGTAAGGATGGACCCTTGCTCTAATGATAGGCTATGAGCCAGAGTTACGACGCCGAGGCATAGTAGCTGACGTGTGTTGTGGATACAACATGTTTAGATCATTGGGCGGGGAGGACGACTAGTAGTTGTATGGGACACCACCTCCTTTATACAGATACCGCACTCGACGGAGTGATACGGACGTTATTATTTATGCAGATACCACGTTCCCTAGAGTATTGGACGTTACTTGGTGATTTTACAGATACCTCATTCTTCGGAATGATGGACGTTGCAGATACCACACTCTAGAGAACGTTGGACGTTATTATATTCATGCGCCCGTGTTATAGGGGGCATATGTGGCATATACTAGTCGGTTGTCATGATTGGTGAATTACGTCAACATATGTCTAGCCTACACATTCCCATACGCTCAAGTTATCCTCAAATTGCATTTCACTTAGATGGTTAGGTCACCCTGGAGTTATTTATTCAGTATTTACTTTATGGCATATTTTTATGTATCTTGTTACGTCCCTCTGAGGACCTGGTCCCTTTCCAAGTGTATTGTTCATGAGTATTTGCAAGTGCCCAGATCCGGACTTGCTACGTATATTGCGATGAGATCTTCTCTTCCAGCCCGTGAGTGTTAACTGATATCCTTATATTGCATTTATCTTGTTTATCTATATTCTGGTTCGGTAGTGGATTTGTTTCCATCCGACTACCATCATTTGAGACCTTATATTGAGATCTAGTTTCATAGCTACTGGTCATTTAATTATATTGATTCTATGGATGAGATCTAGATTTTACCATGTGACTTGTGATGGAGTTATACCATTTTTGGATTTTGTTATTCAGATACAGCGTACGTGTGTTATAGCGTCCATATATTGGAGTGCCATATTCATACGGCTGGCATGCTCACGTGTCCTAGTCCTACGTATTTTTGTGACTGGGGCGTGACAATATATGGGTTGGAATCATGATCCACCCTTTTTTTTGTCCACCCCAAACATTTCCTATATTAACACCGTTGGATGGGCTTTAAGTCATCTAATCTTAACCATTAATTTATCAACGATTAAAATTAGATGACTTAAAGCCCATCCAATGGTGTGAATATGGAGGATGCTTGGGGTGGACAAAAAAAGGGTAGATTTGATCACATACATACATACATACATACATATATATATATATATATATATATATATATATATATATATATATATATATATTGGTAGAGGTAATTGTATTACAGACTCCTGGTCCGAAGGAACACAAACTCGGGCCGAAGGCCTATCATATTCCGGCCCGAAGATCCCATACAACTCTGCCCGTAGGGCCGCACCTGCATCGCACTTGAAATGCATCTGCGCTGCCCCCATCACCAACTCACAACTTAATTTCCTCAATTAAATGGTATCCATGAGGCTCGAACCCGCAGGAGGCTTGAACCCGCAACCACCTGGGTAATATGCATCAGCCTTAACCACTAGGCTAGACGTCATTTGCTATATATATATATATATATATATATATATATATATATATATCCTCCTTCACAACTATGTGGAGGGGGTCGTCATCCCGACGATCCGCCTGCAGCATTCAAACTTTTTTTCTTGATAGAACCTTTGTGAATATATCTGCTCCGTTGTCATCTGTATGAACTTTCTCAAGCGCCGCTTCCTTCTTGTCAACCACATCCCGTATCCAATGATATCGAGTATCAATGTGCTTGGACCTGCTATGAAATATCTAGTTCGTCACAAGGTGAATAACACTCTGACTATCGCAAAGCAAAGGATACTGCTCCTGCTTTAGCCTAATTTCCTTGAGCAGCTTCTTTATCCACAGCAACTCCTTCCAAGCCTCCGTCGCCACAATGTATTATGCCTCTGTCTTCGACAAGGCAACACACTTCTGTAAACGTGATTGCCATGATACTGCTCCACCAGCAAACATCATCACATAGCCTAAAGTCGATCGTCTCGTCTCTACATCTCCAGCCATATCAGCGTCGGTATATCCAACCAGCTTCCGCTCGTCACCACCAAATAAAAGTATCCAATTGGCAGTACCCTGAAGATATCATAGAATTTACTTGACCCCACTCCAATGTACCCTTTCAGGATTGGAAGTGTACATGCTAACTGTGCCGACTGCGTGAGCAATGTCTGGCCTCGTATATACCATAGCATACATAAGACTCCACACGGCTGAGGAATATGGAACTCGCTCCATATCTTCCTTTTCTTCCTCAGTAGATGGACACTGCTCCTCAGTGAACTTAAAGTGAGCCACAAGGGGGTTACTCACTTTCTTCTACCCATCCATCATGAAACGCTGAAGTACCCGATAAATGTACTTCTTTTGGGACAAGTGTAGCATCTTAGACTCTCTCTCTTTCTCTCTCGACTGATCTCCATCCCAAGAATAGTCTTCGCTGCGCCCAAATCCATCATAGAGAAGGCCGTGCCTAGTTGGCTCTTCAACTCTGCTATCCTGGTGGCATTCCGATCCACCACCATCATGTCATCAACATAAAGCAACAAAATGATGAAATCATCCTCGGCGAATTATCTCATAAAAATATAATGATCCGACATCATCCGTGCATAGCCATGCTCCCCCATAAAAGACTCAAACTTCCTGTACCACTGCCTCGGATCCTGTTTCAGACCATACAAGCTCTTACTCAACCGGCAGACCAAATATGACTTGCCCTTCTCACAGAATTCCTTTGGCTGCTCCATGCATAACTCCTCCTCAAGATCACCCTGCAGAAATGTCGTCTTCACGTCCATTTGCTCGACCTCCAAGTCAAAACTAGCTTCCAATGCTAGCACCCCCGTATAGACGACTGTCGAAAAGATTTTATTATAATCTACGCCTTTTCGCTGACCGTAGACTTTAACTACCAGCCTCGCTTTGTATCGAGGGCGAGTAGCATCATCTGTCTTCTTCACTCTGAACACCCATCGATTCTTCAAAGCCTTCTTATCTTTTGGCAACCGCACCAGATTATAAGTAGAGTTGGCCTCTAAGGAACTCATCTCGCCCTGCATAGCTTCTATCCACTCCTGCTTGTGTTCGTCTTCCATAACATTTATGAAACCTTTGGGTTCTCCCCCGTCAGTCAGTAGCACATACTCACCCGGTGAGTATCTCGTAGATGGTTGACGCTCTCTATCGCTCCTCCTCAACAAAATCACTGGTGCTGGCAGTATATCTATAGTCTCTTCCCCTCCAGGAACTGCCTCCTCTGCATGCTCATCCTCCTGAGGGTCACCCTGACCACCATCAGCAGGCTGATGATCAAGGTTGGGAGCAACTCCATGTACTGGCTACCCCATTACTGGATCCTCTGCGATGTCCTCTGAAAATTGCTTGAAGCAAAATGACTCTAACTCAGGCAATTCCTCAACCTCAGAAGGCATCTCGGAATCCTAAGTGTTGGTCATGGTCTGATCCTCGACGAATACCACATCCCTGCTTCTGTAGAACTTTCTTCCTACTGGATCGTAGAGTCTATAGCTAAACTCATCCCGACTGTAGCCGACAAAGACGTACCACCTCGTCTTTGGCTCAAGTTTGGATCTCTCATCCTTCGGTACATGTACGAAGGCCTTACAACCAAACACTCATAGGTGATTATATGAAGGCTCTTTGTCGTACCATACTTTGTCAGACACATCACCCTGTAAAGGAGCACTAGAAGATAAATTAATAACATAAGCAGCGGTTTAAAGTGCCTCACCCTAATAGCTGTCTGGCAAGTTTTCTTCTGACAGCAAATACCGCACCCTCTCCATTAGCATCCTGTTCATCCGCTCTGCTACACCATTGAGCTACGGTGTCTTTGATGGAGTCTTCTGGTGTCGTACCCTTGATCTCTAAAATAAGCATCGAAGGGACCAATATACTTGTCGCCATTGTCCGACCGAACACAAAGCAGCTTCTTATCCGATTTTATTTCAACAGAGGCCTGAAACTCCTTGAAAGTGGGCAGTACCTGATCCTTGGTCTTTAAGGTAATAGACCCAAACCTTCCTGGAACAGTCATAAATAAATGATAAAAATAAGAAGCACCACCAATGGATTTTACCTTCATAGGATCGTAGACATCCGAGTTAATCAACTTGAGCAACCCCGGCTTCCTTGAACTTGGGTGACTTTGGAAAGATACCCTATTTTTTTTCCCCACCAAACAGTGCATGCACTTCTCCAACTTTGTAGACTTTAGCCCTGGAATCACCTTCATGTACACCAAGTAGCTCATCCCCTTCCACTACTAAAAATTGTCGGATTATGACGTTTTAGCGACGTCCAAATAAACGTCACTGAATTTTAGGTATTTAGCGACTTCCATATAAAATGTCATAATACGTCTGTGATAGCGACGTAGAGCGACGTTTAGCGACTATAATTATTATAAATATATAATATGTCGCTAGGTAGTCGCTAAACGTCGTTAACTTTTTAATTTTAGTGATGTTTAGCGACGTTTATGTATTTAAGTCGCAGTATATTATTATATCTGTGACGTTTAGCGACGTATAGACCGACGTTGCTAATTTATTTCTTATAGGATTTGACGAATTTCTTTTCCCCCTATTTCCTTCGAAATCTCGAAAATTTTAAACACCCCCCCATCCCGGCGCTCACCTCGGCGACCCCCCTCCGGCCGCGTCCTCCCCCTCCGGGGTGCTCCTTCCTCTGTCAGCTCCTCCTTCCTCCGGCTCCCCTCCTCCCTCCGGCGTTCTCCCCCCTCCGGCAGCTCCTCCTTCCTCCAGCTCCCTCCTCCCTCCGGCGTCCTCCCTCTCCGGTGGTGCCTCCTCCCTCCGGGGTTCTCCTCTCTCCCGCTCCCCTCCTCCTCACTCAGTGAGCTCCTCTCTCTGTCTCCTTTCTCTGTCTCTCTCTCTCTCTCTCTCTAACACGACACAACACAATACGACATGACATACACTAACCCTAACCCTAACTCGGACACACACACACACACGCACGCGGACACACTAACACATACGGACACTAACCCTAATACTGACACGAACACATGGACACACACAAACATAGACAAGACATGACATGCTACGGACACACGGACACAAAGAAGACACAGACATAGACATGACATGGGATACAACACAGACACATACACTAGGCTCCCATCTATATGGCATTTAGGCCTATATGTCATAGAGGTATTTATAATGGGTGACCCAAAATGAATAAATTCTACTTTATTACCAGAGATTTTAACCAAGTAGAAAGAGTAGAACCTGCCCACATATTTTGAGCTCTATGCGACTGTGAGTACCATCCCTTTTGTCATGATCAGCCAGCTTCATGCCTTCCTTGTGAACAACTGACATAAGTTCTCCTCTCTCCTGATCTCTTCTGCAACAAGCTAAGTAACCCTAGTCAAGTTAAAGTGTAGATGAAGAGAGAGTAGCTTTCTAGCTAGTAGTGTCTCGCCAATAATAAAAAAAACAACAAACTATATAATTCAATAAATTACTTGAACCTAACCTCAAAGAAAATTTTCAAAAACCAGAACAAGAACACACACACACATGCAGAAGAGACGTGTACAAGGAGGGAGGGGAAAAGATTTGAAAACAGTCAATGGTCTTGCATGCGTATGATGAGAACAAGTCCAGTAACTAACTAAGGGCTTTTTTGGGAAGCAAAACCCTGAAATGAGACTCCGCAGCTTCCAGTAGGAAGCCGCCAGCATTCAATGGTTTCGTCCAAAAATATGGAAGCAATAAATTACTATTCACCTAATCTGCAGCTAAAAAAACTCAGAAGTCAGGAAAGATAGACATCACTATTTTGACTTATCCTTCACTTTATTTATCATATTTAAGGGTGCACTCCATTGGTGCACTTTATTATTTTAGACACAGACCCTAACCCTATCTCTCTTCTAGTTAGCTGTCTGAGTTTAGATGCAACCTTGCGTATCTGCAGCGTATATAATACGATATAGATCTCGACTCAAGGAGAGTCGAATACACGGACACGGGAGTGACTCTTCAACGCCGAGACATGATATACGGTATTGGCTTCTTCTAAAACTCGTATCCAACTTGGGCTGATGCTTCTTGTTGCATGAGCTGTTGCATTGGCTACTGCAGACTGCTAAACCTGCTGTTGAAGGCTCTGCAGTGCACTGGTTCTACTGCTACTTGCTGAGTTTACTTGCTGTTGTGCATCATTTCTGTTGTGCACTGCACAGTGTTGCTGCACACTGATTCCTCACTGCTGCACTGTGCAGTACAGCTAGCTGCTACTGCTATAAACTGTTGTATGCTTCCCCTTATACTATGGTAGCACAGAGCTGCACACTGCTCAGTTGTGCTCCCCCTTGCTGTGCTAGCACAGAGCTGGACACTGCTCTCCCTTCAGTTGATCACTACCAAATGATGCACACTAAAAACTGTGAACTGCTCTCCCTAATGACCCGAGCTCACTCAATCACTCAAACAACCATACTTGAAGGTAGCAGTGAGTATTAGTGCATGTACTGTATTTAACGATGAGTATATATGCTAGGACTAGGAGTATCATTACATGTACTATATTTAACGATGAGTATATACTTAAAGGTAATTGTATATTCATTTTTGCTGCAGAAGTATCTAGAAATGGATATGAATTACTATCTGCGTCATTGTTCGTGGATGTATAACCGTCATCCTGATGACAAGTGCAATATACAGGATGAATTCATTGAGGGTGTACAGCAGTTCCTGTATTTTGTCAAGGCGTTCCCTCAGTACATGGACGGTACCAAAATTAAGTGTCCGTGTGTGAGATGTCGTAACTTAAAATATCATCCAGAAGTAGAAGTCACATATCATTTGTACTCGAAGGGTTTCACACTGAATTACTATCAGTGGACTGCACACGAAGAACTTGTATCTTTAGCATCGGAGTCGGAGCCTTATGTGGAGCCGTATATGGATGTCCACGACCACGCTGCTTACGACGACGGCTGGTGAACATGGTTTTTGATGCGGCGGGGCCTAGTTTCGATCCGAACAATCATAATACAGCTGAGGAGGCACCAAATACCGATACTGCAAAGTTCATGGAGTTGCTGGAGAATGCAAGGACTCCATTATATCCTGGTTGTGAAGATCATTCACTATTGGAGGTTGTTACAAGATTGTTGAGCATCAAGTCCGATTTTAACATATCGCAAGAATGCTATAACCTACTGATGGATTTGATTATAGAGATCTTATCAGAGGATGCAAATTTGCCTAAAGACTTCTACCGATCTAAGAGGATGGTGAGATCGCTCTGGATGGGATATGAGAAAATCGATGCATGTCGCAACGGGTGCATGTTGTACTACAAAGACGACAAGGATGAAGATGCGTGCATATTCTGTGGTGTTGATCGCTACAAGGCTACTGGAAGAGGAAAGTTTGTCGGTGCAAAGAAGCCTACCGATTCGATGCACTACTTGCCTTTGATGCCGCGATTGCAGAGGTTGTTTATAGTGAATGAGACTGTAGAAAACATGAGTTGGCACAGGCAGAAATAGATCGAAGGAGTATTGGATCATCCATCCGATGAAGAAATATGGAAGCACTTTGATCGAGAGTATCCAGATTTTGCTTCGAATCTGCGTAATGTCAGATTAGGGCTCTCCTCCGACAGTTTTACCCCATTCAGAATTTTGGGCTCCCAGTATTCATGTTGGCATGTGATCGTCACTCCGTACAATCTACCACCTTGGATGTACGTGAAGACTCCGTATATGTTCCTAACCGTTATTATTCCGGGTCCGAACAATCTGAAGAGGAACATCGATGTATATTTACAGCCTTTGATAGATGAGTTGAATCAGCTGTGGGAAGTAGGTGCCAACACGTACGATGTTTCTAGAAAGTAGAATTTTCAGATAAGGGCAGCACTTATGTGGACCATCAACGACTTTTCGGCATATGGAATATTATCGGGATGGAGCACTTATGGTCGTCTCTCATGTCCGTATTGCATGGACCATACTAAGGCTTTCCGTTTGAAACACGGAGGCAAACCGTGCTTCTTCGATTGTCATCGATAATTTCTGCCGAAGGATCATCCGTACCGGAGGAACATGAATGCTTTTTGTGCGGGCATTGTTGAGAAGGCCAATCCACCGTCAAGGTGGCCCGGATACACGATATGGGAAGAAGTAAAAGATTTACCAAGTGCTATCGAAGAGCCTGCTAAGGGGTACAAGTGTGACTGATTTGGTCGTACCCATAACTGGACGAAGAGGAGTATATTCTGGGATCTGCCATATTGGAGCACCAATCTGATCAAACATAACCTTGATGTCATGCATATCGAGAAGAATGTGTTTGATAATATAATTAATACTGTAATAGAGGTAAATGGGAAGACGAAAGACAATTCGAAGGCCAGGTTGGACTTAGAAGAAATATGTAGACGTCCTGTGTTGCATTTGATAGAGGAGGGGAATGGAAAGTTAAAGCAGCCTAAGTCAGTTTTCTCACTGGAGAAGGAGGATAAAGGAAGACTTTGTAGGTGAATTCAGGGTCTAAAATTTCCAAACGGGTACGTGTCGAACTTGAGAAGATGCGTCGACCTCAAGGAGAACAAACTGTCGGGTATGAAGAGCTACGATTGTCACGTATTCATGGAGAGGTTAATTCTGATTGTATTTCGGAAATTCTTACTGCAGGTCATTTGGGATCCATTGACAGAGCTCAACATATTCTTCAGAGATCTTTGTTCTACTAAGTTACTCGTCGATCGTCTAGAAAAGCAAGAGAAGAACATTACGGTAACACTATGTAAGCTCGAGAAGGTGTTTTCTCCTGGATTCTTCGACTCTATGGAGCATTTGTCAATTCATCTTTCCTATGAGGCACGTGTTGGTGGTCCTATCGGTTATCGGTGGATATACCCCTTCGAGCGGCATTTGAATCACCTAAAGCGAAAGGTAAAAAATAAGGCACGGATTGAGGGCTCTATTTGTGAAGCTTATGTTCTCGAGAAGATTACAAACTTTTGATCGACGTATTTCAAACCTCATGTTGCTACTAATAAAACGAGAGCTCCAAAAAATGACGACGAATATCAGGAATCTAATGATGCAATACTCAAAGTATTCAATGCGTCCGGAAAGCCTTCGAGAAAAATGAAGAAGAGATATTTGAATGACGACGAGCTAAGGGCTGCTCGGTTGTATATATTACTCAATTATGACGAGGATGAAGTGGAGAAGCTAGAGGGGTAAGTAATTAATACGTCCACGTTTACATCATCTCAATATAATAGTATAAGCTACTATTATGCTACTAATCAGCGGTTTCTTCATTATTTTTTAGCACATATAATGATGAGTTGAGGTCGGTTAGGCCCTACGTAACAGACGAAGAAGTAGAACAAGAAATGAGATACCATTTTCCTTCTTGGTTGAGCGCATATGTAAGGAGCTTGGTAATTACTTTTTCTTTCTGTACTTGCACAATAAATAACTTACTATCGCTACTTTGGTATTTCGGTCGATCGTCTAATAACACCCGAGACTAAATCTATTAGAAGTCTAGCCAAGGGACCAATTACTGCCGTCAAAATATGGCCAAGTTTCTGTGTGAATGAGTTTAGGTTCAAGTCAACAAATTCTCCGATCAGAGACAGCTTTTTGGATCTTGATTCCACAAAAAATAATTGTTTGTGTATCAAATCTTCGAACTACAAAGACGTTAATCCAGGTAATGATATATTTGGCATCTTACGAGAGATTGTGGAGTTGACATATAATTATGGCACAGAACCTGCTAAGATCGTGCTATTCAAGTGTGAATGGTTTGATCCATTCAAGATCAAGGTTAAAAAATTGACAAGCATGGCCTTGTGGATATAAACTACAAGCGTAGATATTAAGGCTACGAACCATTTGTCCTATCAAGTCAGGCTCAGCTCGTGTACTTTACAACTTATCCTAGACGGGGGACAACGAGGTCAGATTGGTGGGCAGTATGCAAGACTAAAGCTAGAAATACCTTTGACATTGACAAAATAGCTTATCAGGAGGATGAGCTACCTCTTGTAACAAATATTGTAGATGTGGACTCAACGAAAGTTACTCATTACACGAGTAATAATATAGAAGATGTAGAATTATCCAAAGAGGAAGACGAAGACGAAGATGAAAGTGAAGATGAGGAGGAAGAGGAAGAGGAAGGCGAACAAGATAAATTTTCTGAAGATGATTGAAAATAAAATATTTTGCCTGTAGAATGTACTATATTTTGACTGTAGAATGTACTATTTTGACGAAGATATATATTATATTTTGACTGTAGAATGTACTATCCATTTAGACTTGTGATACCACTAGTTATTTACTGTACAATTCTATGAATGCTGTGAAATATGCATAACATTCTGACTGTATAATGTACTATATATTTGTGTATTTCTTGTCACGCCCCAGTCCCAAAATACCGAGGGACTAGACACATGGCAATGACCAGAAGCACACTCTAATGGGCAAACCCAATTTAAAGGACCCATCAAGGTGTACTTAAGCTGTAAAACAACAATAAAGGTCTACTAAACATGTCACATTCTAATCTCATCCATGGAAGATAAATACGATCAATATCAGCATAATGAAATATAAACCAATATCAAGTCTCAATAAAGTATCCCGGGGAACAACTCGATAATAAGTCTGATACAGCAGTTCAATAGACAAGAAATAAAAGAGTCTAACAATAGCAAAGACTGAGTATAGATAAAGCAGATACTCAGGGGAAATCCTCGGCCATCACCTCGTCCTCGGGTATCGGTATTGCTCCTTCTTCTGCTTCTGCTCCTGTCCCGTATTCCTCGGGATAGATCTCCTCTGCTATACCTGGGGACATAATCCGGATCCAGGTCCTCAGGGGACATAGCAAGGTACAAGAATAACTCAAGCCAAAATAAATACAGTACAATAATAAATAAATCAATAACAATAGGGTAAACTACGTAACCAGCTATGTGATATGCAAGTGAGAGCATCACTAGTACTCTGGCTGAGACCACTACAAGCTCTGTGTCGGGGAGCCGATAGCAGTAATATCGCTAGTAGAGTGCCTAGCTCTGATGTAGAGTCTACGGCCTTACAATAATAAATATATATATATAAAATCAGCCTGTAGCCTGTGTGTCTCTCTCCACCCAATGTAATCACACATCTTATGTCCATGACGTCTCATGTCCATGTCACGCAAGATCATGACCTCTAACTGATGCAGCGAGTCATAATGATAGCCAAGCATATGTAATATCTATGTCACGAATCCTGTATCCTTTACAGAATCACCATAAATATCTCAGAAAGATTATGTCTCATGAACAGTGTCAAGTGTCCTATAGTATGACGTACTTGATAATGCAAGCACGAAAATGTATAGGGTCGCGATATCAATCTCTAGGTGACGTTACACAACTCCGCGTGCGACGTTGACACCCGAATCTTGTTCGGACGTTAAGTAATGTCATACGGTCCTGGGTTAAATATGTACATCACAGAAGTATATATATATATCAATAACTCAAGAACAATATCAGATAACTACTGCAAGTTTGGCAAGGTACACTTGCCTATGGTTTGAACTCCTTCAGTTGCTCTGGTGTATGTGGAATCTTCAGGAATATCTTCGAATGCTGAAACAAACATTACCATTATTTTCAAAAGATATAAAATAGTTAGGAGTGCCTATCCATAAGTCCAATTTAGACACAAGGACAAAATTGACAGTTTTTGGTCAAAGCGGGGTCCACATGTGGCCCACTTCGCACCAAAAAATGTGCCAGAGACAAAGTTCTCCAAATTCTTCAAACTTAGTGTCTACAAGTTCAGAACGACGATACGAACCCAACAGAATATCCAGAACTGGATTCCGATGAGCCGATCATAAAATCGCCCATCAAGTGGAGCCATGGGGCCCACGATACGGGATTTTGTCAACGTTCTCAGAATCGAACCAAACTTGGGTCACAGGACCAGCATAATGCTACGAACCTGATGGCACAAGTTTTGTTGCGAAACGACGAGCACACACAAAGTTACAACGAGTTTCAGAACATGGCCGATATGGGGTGTTGTCGACGGATACACGTTGATTCCGGTGTGCACGCACATCCAAATCAACTTCTACAAAATCTCACACGTCCGTATTAACGGTGCGCCCCTTTTGGTGAAATTCGCACACGACGAAGTTGCCTCGTTTAGCGGGACGTATCCCAATTCGAGAAATTTTGGGTTTTGGAAAGCAAGTTTTTGGTCGATTTCACTCACGAATAAAACACAGCACACATCAAATTAAAATAAACTAATTATAGGGTCTTAACCTTGGTTATGTTGTCTAATTACTATTCAAACAGAATCTAAATTATTTCAATAGGTTGGGAGAAAAATGGCCGTGAACATGGGGCTCCGGGACAGTTTCTGAAGTACAGAATTCTGTATTTTTTCCTGTTTTGCGTCTCATTTTGCGACTGACACAAGACACGATACCCCGAACTAGTTGCACGAAATTTCGAGAGGGTCAAGTCTTCTTCGTATAGGATTCGATAGAACTAAATTTGGATCAACACACAGGGAGATACGAGAGCTAGAAGAGGGGTACCTTACTGCTGTTCGTGACTGGGCAGTTACGCGGCGATGTTGGCGGTCGAATTCCGGCGCGTGCGACGGCGTGCGGCGACCGGAGGTGGACGCCAGGGATAGGGGAGTGAGGGGGAGTGGTTGGTTGTGTGAGAGAAGGAGGGAGGGGGTTGTTCTTTGAAGGAAAAGAGGGGGTGACTGCGGTTCACGCGGGGTCGTGGGTTGTGGACTGCTGTGTGGGGGGGGGGGGTTTAGCGGGTAGCGGGTAGGTCGGGTCGGCGGCTAGCGGGTCCGGATCCGACCCGCTGGGGTGGTTGGGTCCGGTTCTGCTCTGTTCAGTTCGGTTCGGTTCAGTCTGCTCGGTTTAGCCCGGTTCGGTTTGGTTCAAGCTGGTTTAATCAAAATAAGGGGTTTAAGCTATTTAAAAATAAATTTTGAGCCCAATAAATTCCAAAAAAATTACACAACAACAAATAATTAATAATACACCCAAAAATATAATTTTTATAATATTTTAATACTTAATTTAATACATAAAAATATTAATCCCTGAAGGGTATTTTTAATAATTAATTAAAAATTACCGAAAAATCCAGAATTTTTTTTTTAGAATTTGAAAAAAATTGGGTTTTATATTTCTTTATTCATCATATGTTGTTATCAGGTATGACAGGATGACGCGGAGGGTTCGGCAGGTCCCGAGGTAGACGGAGTGCTCCTCCGGTACTGCCTAATGTTGGTTCTGGATCCTCGTCGCCTAGTACTCCAGTATATCGATCAGTCACATCTCCGACTGCGATGATGTTACGTGACATCACTCCTGGGACGAGTAGTTCCAGGCCTAATAGTACTCCCTTGTCCAGCGTTCCTCCTACTGAAGAAACCATGGAGACAGATGAGCATATGGAGAAGGTCGAGCCGACGTTGTCCCAACATCAGCAAGATCCTCCTTGCGCACCTCCGGAGGAGACGGGGACAAAGATTTGGGCCGACGGTACAAAGTAAGTCAATTAGATGGTTTAGCATCATATATATCGTGTATTTCTTTATTCATCATATATTGACTTTTTTGATCAAAATAATTATCTCTGTATAGATATCGTCCCTCGTCGGTACAGAGACGCCTGGGCCTCTTTTTGAGGAACAACTATGGTGGCCCTTGGATCAACTACTCTGAAGCTCTCGAGGAGAAGAAGACATTCTGGTTTGCGTACTTCAAGGTAAAAGTATATTATATAAATCCTCTAATTTATGCATATTATATAACTTACTAGATTATTTATTATAGCAAACGTATTTCTATCCTCTGCACCGGGCCGAGTTGATCGAGCAGATGTTTCCTGCCGTTGCCGCCAAGCTTATCCGTGATGCTCTGGATGACCAGAAGGCTCGTGATCGCGTTGGAAAACCGATCCAAGGTTGGATCACGCCTGAGCAGTGGACTGCGATGAGGGCTAGATTCGACGATCCGAGGTACAAAGAAAGGTCTAAGAAGGCCAAGGCGGCTAGGCGGAAGGCAGCAAAGTGGTCTAGTGGCTCGATTCAAATGACGGAACATTTTTGTCGTTTGGTATATTTTTTATTTCAGATATATTATTTTAATACAAGTACGATAAAATGGTAGTAGGAAAAAATATTTAATTTTAGTACTAAATAATATATTTTTAACAGGTACAAAGGGGTGAGGATGCAAACATGGTGACCGTCTTCCTGGCTACCCATCGAAAGGGAAAAAATCTCATTGATGAGAGGGCCTCACAGACCTATGTAATTATTACTTTACTTTGTGTTAATTTTAATATAACTTAGGCAATTATTGAGTATCCAAACTTTTTTAGGACGACTATCCTAGGCTGTGTGAGCGGGCGACTGCTAGTGCACCTACAGCAGGAGAGGCTGGTACTTTCTCCCAGCCCTCTCCAGCTCCGTCGGTGGACGAGCTGTGGGTGACCGCCGCTGGTGGTCTCCAGAGGGGTACGTACTATGGTACGGGATCCTATGGCGCCCTTGTTATGACGCAGTCATCTAGGGCCTTCCCGATAAGTGCACATTCCCCACAGTCCTCGCAGTCGTCGGCCCGAGTCCAGAAGGCCGTTGACCGTCAGATTGCATCTCTCCGTGATGAGTTGCTGTGAAGGATAGAGGAGCAGCCCTTGTCCCAGCCACAGACGTACGATGCGACGCTCATCGCACGATTTGATATGCTCGAGCGCAGCATCATGGAGCACCGGGATTTGACAGCTAATCTTAGAGCATCGACAGAGCACAGCGTGACGGAGTTGCATGCATCACAGTTGTCCATGGGCGAGAGGCTGACGATGATGCAGGATTCAATGGTTCATAGCAGTACGAGGTTGTTATCTACCATGGATTCATACAACCAGCGACTAGCAGAGTTGGAGCGGATTCTGAAAGAAACTATCTCAAAAGACAAAGACAATAGAATGGATTTCGACCCCGTCCTTGGCCTCGGGGAGTGGCGAGCAGCACATAACTTTTCTCAGTCAAATGGCAGTTCTTTTGTTAGAAAGAAAGATCATTCTTGAACTTCGTCCTCCTGGTGCGCCAACATCGACACAGACTCTTTGCCTTCTCCATCGACATCGGTGTCGATTTTACGGGAGCAGTATGATCTGTTCTTATCCCTCATACGCGCCGGTGGTCATCCTCCTGCAGATCCGTAGTAGTCCTAGTTAGGACCGTTTATTGATTGTTTGTGTTTCAGACCTATGATATTTGGTCATTTATAAATTTTTTTATTTTTGAGGCATTCAGACATTATTTCTTGTATTCTTTAGGACGAGGCTTTCAGACTCAGTTATGTAGATATTTGCTGTATTCTTTACGATGATATTTTCTCCGGATTTGGTTTGTAATCTCAATATTTTGTTTTCTTCAAATTTATTATATTATTTATAGTAAATATATGTTAATTTATCGGTGTTGAGTGTTCAACCGAAGGGGGTCGGCGAACCCAACAAATTCAACGGAGGGTTGCTCCGGGTCTATTTGTACAAATTGTGAATTCATAAACTGCAGGAAGAATAGTTTGGAAACAATTCATTATTCATTTTTTTTAATTTTTCAGTATCTTTAGCGACGTTTTTAGCGACGTTTTGCGACGTTTAGCGACGTCTACTCACGTCGCTAATTACGTCGCTGAATACGTCGCTATATACGTCGCTAAATCCGTCGCTACACACGTCGCTAAACAAGTCGTTGTCCGTCGTAAATTGCTGACATGACAGTATTGCCAGGTAATAATAACTTCACTAAATTATTCGCACAACGTCGCTAAATGAGTCCCACATACGTCGCCATAAAAGTTGTTATTTACGTCGCTATAAACGTCGCTATCTACGTCGCTAATTTAGCGACATATAGCGACAAAAATATATGTCGCTAATTTTACAACGTTGCGTCGCTAAACGTCGCTAATATAGCGACGCATATACGTCGCTAGAAAACGTCAAAATAGCGACGTTTAACGACATTTTTTCTGTCAGTGACTAGTTTAAAGGCGACTTTAATAAAATGTCGCTAATTACGTCGCTAAAATTATTTAGCGACATTTTTGGCCATTTAGCGACGTTTCTTTACGTCGCTAATTTGACTTATTCTGGTAGTGTTCTCGCTGATATGGCTGAGCCGCCTGTGCCACAACTCAGTAGATGCATCAGTAGCTGCGTCAACCTCCTGTGCCCCCTGTGCGCTCCCTTCCATATGGTAGAGTCCGGACCTCTTGCTTCCTCTGGCAATCACCATCGAACCTCTGGAAAGCTTCCACTGATTATTCCCGAAGAGACTGAAGAAACCCTCGTCATCCAACCTTCCAACTGACACCAGGTTGAAACGGATATCAGGGACGTGACGGACATCTTTGAGAATAAGAACTGCACCTGTCTTTGTCCTCAAATGCACATCTTCAATGGCAACCACCTTCGACACATCTCTATTGTCCATCTTCAACACTCCACAGTCACCTGTTGTGTATATAGCAAATAGTGCCCTTTTGTGAGATACGTGCGCTGAAGCACCTGAGTCCAGTAGCCAAGAGTTGTCATCACATGTGAGGTTCATAACTACCTCATCACCTATAATGATCACATCGCCTCCATGTGTCGTGGCCGCCGCTGTAGTGTTCTCACTTTGCTTCCCCTTGTCGCCCTTCTTCTCTCTCTTCCAAGTGAAACAGTTCTGCTTGCTGTGGCCCTTCTTGCCATAATGGTAACACTTCGAGTCCTCGTATCGACCCTTGGACCTTCCCCTGCTTTTGTCTCTGCAGCCGCCTGGACCCCTGCTTTTACCCCTTTCGCGACTCTCTGAAACAAGCGTCTCTGAGTGGGATATGGATGAAGTGCCTTGAGAACATCTCCGCAACTCTTCATTCAGTATCCCGCTCTTGGAAAACTCCAGACTAACCATGCCTTCCGGAGCAAAAGCGATCATAGACACTCGTACGGTCTCCCACGAGTCTGGCAATGTACACAGTAGCCATAGTCCCTGAAGCTCGTCGTCGAACTTGACTTTCATCGAGGATAGCTGGTCAACCATGCCCTGGAACTCACTCAAGTGATCCGTAATAGACGTCTCATCTTTGTACCGCAGACCCATCATCATCCGGATCAGGAACAAATTATTTACTCCGGTCTTCTTCGCATACAAAGATTCCAGTTTATCCCACAGTGTCCTCACGTGCTTAATTCTGGCAACGTGGTTGTACACGTTCTCGTCAATGAACTGCCTGATGTACTCACACTCCTGTATATGCTCGAAATTCCAGTCATCTTCGGATTTGTCACTAGACCTCTCAGAAGCAAATACCAGCAGATGCAGCTTCTTGACAAATATCATATCCTTCTCCTCCAGTAATGATAGTTGGTACCATTCAGGTTTACCATGTGCACTGGCTTTGCATCCATCTCTCCTCCCGGGTTTGCCTGTCAACTCCTGACACCCTTCTGAAATTTCAGAACCTGGCTCTGATACCACTTTGTTGGGAACGAAAGTGCGGAAACCATTCTCCAAACAAGAGAGTATATGCGAGAGAACCGAGCAAAATGCACAAACCAAAAATGTCAAACACAAATCGCAGACACAGAGATTTTTGACGTGGAAAATCCTTGCGGAAAAAATCATGGCACGATCGGAGTCCAACCCTGAAAAGCCTCCACTAATGGAATAAGAAATACACCGACTCCTTACAAACTTCTCACCGATCCAATGTTGGAATGACACTCTTGCCTCGTTTTCTCTCCTTGTTGCTATATTTTTTTTTAGAGAGAGAGATATTTTAGTGCCAGGAGACATCCAAATCCATTAACATATTCCTATTATATGTAGGAATATCCAATCCAAATCCATTGAGATATTCCTATTATATTTAGGAATATCCAATCCAAATAAATTGAGGTATTTTTCACATAGGTTGGAAACCCCATGTCACACCCCAGTCCCAAAATACGTAGGACTAGGATACGTAACCATGCCAGCCGCCCGTATATATAGCAACCCCAATATATGAAAACCATATATACGTACGTACGCTGTATAATGAACAATAGTTCACCAGTGGTATAATTAATCACAAGTCACAGGGTAATATCTAAATCTCATCCACAGAATATCACATATACAGGAATAACCAATAATCAGGTAACTAGATCTCAATAACAAATATCTAAAGAATGACAGTCGGATGGAAACAAATCCACTGCCGAAATAGAATATAAAAGGAACCAGATACACACCATATAAGAACAACATCTGACAATCACGAGGTTCGAAGAGAAGACCTCCTCAGGATATACGTAACATGTCCGGATCTGCTCTCCTGCGAATACTCAAGAACATATACACCTGGCAGGGGACCAGGTCCTCAGAGGGACATAGCAAGATACAGAAAAATAACATGCCATAATGTAAATACTGAATAAATAAATGGGGTGTGCTAAGCATCTAAGTGAATGAAATTTAAAGATCTTGTAGTACGCATGGGAATGTGTAGGCTAGACATATGCTGACGTAATTCACCAATCGTCATCACTGGCTAGTATATGTGTCATATGCCCCCTGACGCAAGGGCACTCTGCAATCGACCATCTCCGAGGTGCATGGTACGAAGGATAAAAACATACAAGGAGGGGGTTTCCCATACGTCTACTAGTATCTTTCCCGCCCAATATGGATGTACAAGTCGTAAAAACGACGTAGATACCTCCTACTATGATGCAAGTCTCAATAAAATAAATAACTGAGCTAAATACCGCTACACGTGTTGCTCACACTGATGGCCAGTCGCACATGAGGCACGCGTCCCTACATGTACTCACTCTGTGACGTGTAATGATACGTGTCAAGGTCTGGGAAGTTATATCAATAACTTCACAACTTTAGGTGGGTCTACTAGACACTAGGTCAGACACAAGTCCTAACGTCAATGCCATCGTTGACTGCACCCGAGTTTTCTCGGACGCGCACATTTATATAAAAATAGATAAACATGTAACTATCAATAACTGAATTTAAACAGTACAACAAGGCAAGGTATACTTGCCTGGCAAGAGAGCTGCAAAATATAATGTCCAGATGTCAAATGCCAAGAAGTCAGAAACTATGGCCTCAGAGGGAAAGTCTCCGGATGCTGAAATAAACATCACTAACAGTCTCAAAAAATATCAAATAGCTAGAAACGCCTGTCCTTACGTCCAATTTGGACACAGGGGCAAAAATGACATTTTCCGGTCAAAGCGGGGTCCACATATGGGCCGCTTTGCACCGAAAAACGTGTCAGGGTCAAAGGTCTCCAAATTCGCCAAACTTAGTGTCAACAAGTCCAGAATGTCGATACAAACCCAACGGAATGTCCAGAACTGGATTCCGATGTGTCGATCACAAAATCGCCCGTTAAGTGGAGCTTGTGGGGCCCACGATACGGGATTTTGTCAACCTTCTCAGAATATAACCAAACTTGGCTCACAGGACCAGCGTATCACTACGAGCCCGATGGGCAAGTTTCGTTTCGATCCGATGTGTGTACACAAAGTTATAGCGTGTTCCAGAACTGACGGATACGGGACGGTATTGGCGGATACGCGTTGATTCCGGTGTGCACGCACATCCAAATCAACTTCTGCGAAATCCCGCACATCCGTATCAACGGCGCGTACGTTTCGGTAAAGACCGCGTGCGACCAAGTCGTCCCGTTTGGCGGGGCGTACTCAGTTCCGGGGTGAATCGGGTCATTGTTTTTCCTGTTTTTGGATCGCGATTCGCGATCGCCACATGACGCGATGTACCGAGCGGGTTGCACGGACACCGAGAGGGGTATACAGTCTACACGATGCAACTGACGGAATTGAAAACGGAAACACGAGGAGAGAGATATGAGTACCTGAACAGGGCTCCGGAAACCGAAGTTTCTCGTGTCCGACACGACACAAAGTGTCCGTGTCCGAGTCGAATCCAACCCTAGGGTTAGGGTTTCAAGCTGCTGGCCGGGGCTGCGGCGGGGGAGGCCGGCCGGAGGGAGCTGGGGCGGCGCTGGCCGGAGGCGGCGGCGCGCGGCAGGCGGCCGGAGGCGGCGTCGTGGTATGAGCGGCGGGATCTGGCGGCTGAGGGGAAGGCAGAGGAGAGGGAAGGAGGAAGAAGGCAGGCCGGGGGCGGAGCTGGGCAGGGTGGTGCGGCGAGGCGGTGGCGACGTCGTCGGCGCTGGCAGCGGGCACGGCGGGGAGGTGGTCGGAGTCGGGGGAGAGAGGAAGGAGGAGGTGAGGGAGGCAGGGGGTTCGGGCTGCGGTGGGGAAAGCTCGCCGCGGGCGGGGGTCGTAGGGCCACTCCGGCGAGGGCTCGCCGCCTGCGGGGGGGGGGGGGGTCGGTTGCGGGCTGGGGGGAAATTGAGTTTTTTTATTTTCTTTTTCTTTTATTTTCTTTTCTTTTATAGAAATATTAATTAATATTTTAATAAAATATCTTGAGATATTTACAAGATATTTCCGGGATATTTTTGGGATTTTTCGGGATTTTTTCGGGTGGGTCCCGCCTCCAAATGGACGGTGCAGGTTCACCAGCCAATGAGAGGGTGACACCTCGCACTGCAATTTGCAGGAAAGTCCCTGTAGTTTCATAAATTGCGTAAAGGCCCTATTTTGGGAAATTGCGCAATTACGAAATTGTTTGGGAAAACACCCGATTCCTGAAAATTCTAAAATTCACAGGATTGAAGGAAAAGCTGTGTGAGGGTCCTGGGGGAATGGGGGTGAGTCTGGGCAGGGACTGGGCCTGGTTTTCTAGGTGATACGGGTCATCGTATTTATTAATTAATAAATACTGCGCACGGTGTTCTCTCATTATTTAGAGGCAGGTAGGGTCATAATTTTTCTACGGTGTCAATACACTAAATGTAGTATACTCAGTGTAGAAAATTAACGTATTTTTCTTTGGGCAAAACAGGTGCAGGTTGACCTCAAATCTCTAGGGGTACAGAGATGGGTAAAGAGCAGGAAATAAAATAGGAAATAAATACGGACTTTTGTAACGATATTTGTGCGTCTCAAACGAGGCTCAAAATAAAGCATCTGGAACTTGCACAAAATTCAGGATAATAGTCTAACATGTCTAGGACAGGTATGTGAACTTTGTTCGGGGATAATAGTCAGTGTAACACTCTAAATAATTCGGTGATGGACAGGTGCACAAGTCAACAGGATATGTAAGCAAAATAAATTAATAAATTGCAATAAATCCTAAATTGTTAAAATAATCCTAAAAATACTGAAATCTGGTCGAGGGGGTTTACAATCTACCCAACTTATAAAAATTTCGTCCTCGAAATTAAAACTAAGCCACGGTAGAAGTCAAAGATGGCAATAGATATAATTTCACAAAGTAATTTATATCTTGGTTTACGAATAGGTTCGAAAAACGTTTACGCATGTCGTCCACATGCTCCCAAGTAGATTCTCCTGGTGAGCCATGCTTCCATGCCACGCGGACCAAGGGAATAGACTGATTTCTCAATACCTTTTCTCGATGATCAAGGATTTCTACGGGCTGCTCCTGATACGACAAGCTCGGCCTAATGGTGATCTCCGAATGGTTGAGAACATGACTACTGTCTGTCACATATCGCCTGAGTTACGATACGTGGAATACAGCAAGTACTCCCTCAAGTGAAGGTGGTAGCGCAATTTGATATGCCACTACTCCCATTCTTTCTAGCACGTCAATGGTCCAATATAACTTGGCCTCAACTTGCTGCGTCCTCCGAATTGAATGGTGTCTCTAGTAGATGATATCTTCAAGAAGTCATGATCGTCCTCTTTGAATTCCAAGGGACGATGATGACGGTCTGCTCACTACTTCTGTCTGTCTCGCACTGCTCGCAAGTGTCCTTGTATTACTTAACTGTCTCTACGGTGTTGACCACCAACTCTGGTCACGCGAATCCTTGTCTGGTAAAATGCTGACTGGTATGCCGTGCAATCTTAGGATTTGCCTCATATAAGTAATGTCTTCATATCTTCAGAGTAATTACGACGGTTGCAAGTTCCAAATTCTTCTCATGTACTCATAATTTTCTAGATGCATATACCATTACCTTGCCATCCTGTATTAATACGCATCCCAAACTTTTTCCTGATGCGTCTGTAGATCACAACCGCCTGATCCGGATGGAATAGTCAATACGGGTGTTGTGGTCAGTCGCTTCTTCAACTCCTCGAAAGCGGCTTGACACTCGTTGGTCCATAGGAATTCTTAATCCTAAAAAGTCAACCTAGTCATAGGTGCTGCTATCCTTTCAGGAGTCAATCAATTGTTTATCCAGGTGAAATCCATTTAGACTCCTGTCAACAAAATGATACATTCCTTCATTGTAACACTTTGAACAAAGTTACGAGGCAAAAATTTCATGCTGCCATAGTGATGCACGTACCAGGAAAGTAGGTAGGTAGCGAAGGTCATTCTTAAAGATAGCACCGTTTATAACTGCAATCTAATCTAATAATAGGGTTTGGTAAATACCCAAGAAACAAACAGAAATGGCTACAGAAACAATACACTTTCGTATTTATACTAAGGACGAGGTTTCGTCTTTCCGAAATAAGGGAAGACGGAAAACAATAATCAAGAGTTCAAGGGGAAGGTAATAGATTATGAGTGTGGGGATCAATGCGTTTAAAGAATTCAATGGGATTTGTCAAAGCAGTTGTGGATTGAAATATTATTTTTAGTAATTCCTATTCACATGCTCGTATCAGTACAGTTACATAACTGATACGATATGCTCAGACATATCTAGAGGGCAAGTACATCTGTCTACTAATTACTATATATCTCAATCCACGTAAAGTAGTTATGCGAAGGCGAATCAAAATGCACTAAGGTTGATCAGACCGTAATACACTGATTCTGAATAGACAATTGTATTAGTGGGGTGGATCAGGCCCCAATAACACATGTGTCATGAACAAGCTCGATAAAGAATAAGCTTGCAAAACTAGGCTATAATAGCAGTATAAGTCAAGGTAGTACAGTAAATATAAGTACGCTAGATTATGATATGAGAAATTATAAACAATTCACAATCACAAAAAAAACAAGACTCTACAATCTCTACAGTTAATATTCTAACTTCTTCCTAAGTTGCTAGTTGACCCAAAAGAGGTATGGCCTTCTAAGTTCTACAATCTTAATATACACTATAGGTTGTCTGTCTAAAACAGAGATTCAAGGAAGTCCGCGTAAAGTAGGGGTTCGAGGTTGTCTGCGTAAAGCAGAGATAAAATAATTTGGCGTAACGCATGGCTTCAGGGCTATCCGCGCAAAACAGAGAAGCGTAAGGTAGAGCTTCAGAGCTGTCCACGTAAAAAGTCTGTGCGTAGAAATCTGCGCGTAAAAGTCTGGGTGAAAGTCTGGGCGTAAAAGTTTTGCGCTAAAATCTGCACAAAAATATCTCCTACGTAAAGTCTAGCATTCGTTGCAGCGTAAAGTTGTACGAAAAACTCATGAGTTTGTCAGTCAAGTTAGTGAATCCTGATATCTGACAAAAGTACTTGCACAACGATCGAGTGGTCGGTTTGTGATGACGATTTGCACGGAGATCTAGGTTGTCTTTTAGTGACTTTATTGGATACAAGTCATTTACGCTCGAGGTGAGACAAAACCAGATGTCCTGTCAAAAGCTGTTTCTTTTTGCACAGGCTCGAGGCGTATCTCTGCATTTAATGCACAAGATTGGTTCAACACTGGGGAAAGCTAAGGCTGTAACAATTTTGCTCACATCCTATCATTATATCTTACGCCTAATCAGGTTATTCTACGCTGGTTATCTATTTATTCAAGAATCATCAGGTTTACGGAGGGCAGTTACCTACGTGGCTCTCATGACGTGTCCTACGCAGGATAAGGAATACTAAGGGATCGTGGGTAGCACTTGTCATAACTGCAGCGTAAAGGAGACAATTTTCTGCATAATTTGGTTTTTACGCCAACAAGAGAGTCATCTGGCTTTTACGCCAACTAGGCAGTTGTTTGGTTCTTACGCCAATGAGGTTTCAGTCCTAGTGTTCAACCTTGGATTTCTATTGGTTCTTTAAGACTAGGGTCAACACTGTGGTCAATTCTCTAACTAATCCTAGTAGTGTTTATACCACTCTCAAGTCATACATAAATATGCCAAGGGATAAGGATAAGTTAATCTATAGGTAGTGATGCTAGGGTTCATTAGGTAGTATGGAAGGTTAGGGTTCATTAAGTAGTCTGAACTTAAGGATACGTCCATGCCCTAGTTGTGTTCTTAATAGGAATACTACCTTAATTATCATCCTATCAACAGGGATTCCTATATTTTAGCAGGGGCTATACTTAAGGAATTATCAGGGAAGCACATGAATCAAGCAGGATGCAATTATGTAAGTAGGACAGACTGGAAGGAAGATAAGTCATAGTTAATTATGGATGAGATCCTATCCTCTAATCCTAGGTGCAGGCTTGCTCGGTACAGTGACGTAACCGAGACAATATGCTCTGACCTGCATGGGCCACCACTAAAAACATTATCACGCCCCAGTCCCAAAATATGTAGGAATAGGATACGTAACCATGCCAGCCGTCCGTATATATGGCAACTCCAATATATGGAAACCATATATACGTGCGTACGCTGTATAATGAACAATAGTTCACCAGTGGTATAATTAATCACAAGTCACAGGGTAATATCTAAATCTCATCCACAGAATATCACATATACAGGAATAACCAATAATCAGGTAACTAGATCTCAATAACAAATATCTAAAGAATGACAGTCGGATGGAAACAAATCCACTGTCGAAATAGAATATAAAAGGAACCAGATATACACCATATAAGAACAACATCTTACAATCACGAGGCTCGAAGAGAAGACCTCCTCAGGATATACGTAACATGTCCGGATCTGCTCTCCTGCGAATACTCAAGAACATATACACCTGGCAGGGGACCAGGTCCTCAGAGGGACATAGCAAGATACAGAAAAATAATATGCCATAATGTAAATACTGAATAAATAAATGGGGTGTGCTAACCATCTAAGTGAATGCAATTTAAAGACCTTGTAGTACGCATGGGAATGTGTAGGCTAGACATATGCTGACATAATTCACCAATCGTCATGACTGGCTAGTATATGTGTCATATGCCCCCTGACGCAAGGGCACTCTGCAATCGACCATCTCCAAGGAGCATGGTACGAAGGATAAAAACATACAAGGAGGGGGTGTCCCATACGTCTACTAGTATCTTTCCCATCCAATATGGATGTACAAGTTGTGAAAACGACGTGGACACCTCCTACTATGATGCAAGTCTCAATAAAATAAATAACTGAGCTAAATACCGCTACACGTGTTGCTCACACTGATGGCCAGTCGCGCATGAGGCATGCGTCCCTACATGTACTCACTCTGTGACGTGTAATGATACGTGTCAAGGCCTGGGAAGTTATATCAATAACTTCACAACTTTAGGTGGGTCTACTAGACACTAGGTCAGACACAAGTCCTAACGTCAACGCCATCGTTGACTGCACCCGAGTTTTCTCGGACGCGCACATTTATATAAAAATAGATAAACATGTAACTATCAATAACTGAATTTAAACAGTACAACAAGGCAAGGTATACTTGCCTGGCAAGAGAGCTGCAAAATATAATGTCCAGATGTCAAATGCCAAGAAGTCAGAAACTATGGCCTCAGAGCGAAAGTCTCCGGATGCTGAAATAAATATCACTAACAGTCTCAGAAAATATCAAATAGCTAGAAACGTCTGTCCTTACGTCCAATTTGGACACAGGGGCAAAAATGACAGTTTCCGGTCAAAGCGGGGTCCACATGTGGGCCGCTTTGCACCGAAAAATGTGTCATGGTCAAAGGTCTCCAAATTCGCCAAACTTAGTGTCAACAAGTCCAGAACGTTGATACGAACCCAACGGAATGTCCAGAACTGGATTCTGATGTGCCGATCACAAAATCGCCCGTTAAGTGGATCCTGTGGGGCCCACGATACGGGATTTTGTCAACGTTCTCAGAATCAAACCAAACTTGGCTCACAGGACCAGCGTATCGCTACGAGTCCGATGGCGCAAGTTTCGTTTAGATCCGACGTGTGTACACAAAGTTACAGCGTGTTCCAGAACTGACGGATACGGGGCGGTGTTGGCGGATACGCGTTGATTCCGGTGTGCACGCACATCCAAATCAACTTCTGCGAAATCCCGCACGTCCGTATCAACGGTGCGGACGTTTCGGTAAAAACCGCGTGCGACCAAGTCGTCCCGTTTGGCGGGGCGTACTCAGTTCCGGGGTGAATCGGGTCGTTGTTTTTCCTGTTTTTGGATCGGGATTCGCGATCGCCACAGGATGCGATGCACCGAGCGGGTTGCACGAACACCGAGAGGGGTATACAGTCTACACGATGCAACTGACGGAATTGAAAACGGAAACACGAGGAGAGAGATATGAGTACCTGAACAGGGCTCCGAAAACCGAAGTTTCTCGTGTCCGACACGACACAAAGTGTCCGTGTCCGAGTCGAATCCAACCCTAGGGTTAGGGTTTCGAGCTGCTGGCCGGGGCTGCGGCGGGGGAGGCCGGCCGAAGGGAGCTGGGGCGGCGCTGGCCGGAGGCGGCGGCGCGCGGCAGGCGGCCGGAGGCGGCGTCGTGGTATGAGCGGCGGGATCTGGCGGCTGAGGGGAAGGCAGAGGAGAGGGAAGGAGGAAGAAGGCAGGCCGGGGGCGGAGCTGGGCAGGGTGGTGCGGCGAGGCGGTGGCGACGTCGTCGGCGCTGGCAGCGGGCACGGCGGGGAGGTGGTCGGAGTCGGGTGAGAGAGGAAGGAGGAGGTGAGGGAGGCAGGGGGTTCGGGCTGCGGCGGGGAAAGCTCGCCGCGGGCGGGGGTCGGGGGGCGACTCCGGCGAGGGCTCGCCGCCGGCGGGGCGGGGGGGGGGGGGGGGGGGTCGGCTGCGGGCTGGGGGGAAATTTAGTTTTTTTGTTTTCTTTTTCTTTTATTTTCTTTTCTTTTATAGAAATATTAATTAATATTTTAATAAAATATCTTGAGATATTTACAAGATATTTCAGGGATATTTTCGGGATATTTTCGGGATTTTTTCGGGTGGGTCCCGCCTCCAAATGGACGGTGCAGGTTCACCAGCCAATGAGGGGGTGACACCTCGCACTGCAATTTGCAGGAAAGTCCCTGTAGTTTCATAAATTGCGTAAAGGTCCTATTTTGGGAAATTGCGCAATTACGAAATTGTCTGGGAAAACACCCGATTCCTGAAAATTCTAAAATTCACAGGATTGAAGGAAAAGCTGTGTGAGGGTCCTGGGGGAATGGGGGTGAGTCTGGGCAGGGACTGGGCCTGGTTTTCTGGGTGATACGGGTCATCGTATTTATTAATTAATAAATACTGCGCACGGTGTTCTCTCATTATTTAGAGGCAGGTAGGGTCATAATTTTTCTACGGTGTCAATACACTAAATGTAGTATACTCAGTGTAGAAAATTAACGTATTTTTCTTTGGGCAAAACAGGTGCAGGTTGACCTCAAATCTCTAGGGGTACAGAGATGGGTAAAGAGCAGGAAATAAAATAGGAAATAAATACGGACTTTTGTAACGATATTTGTGCGTCTCAAACGAGGCTCAAAATAAAGCATCTGGGACTTGCACAAAATTCAGGATAATAGTCTAACATGTCTAGGACAGGTATGTGAACTTTGTTCGGGGATAATAGTCAGTGTAACGCTCTAAATAATTCGGTGATGGACAGGTGCACAAGTCAACAGGATATGTAAGCAAAATAAATTAATAAATTGCAATAAATCCTAAATTGTTAAAATAATCCTAAAAATACTGAAATCTGGTCGAGGGGGTTTACACCCCACCCACTCCAATAATATATATATATATATATATATATATATATATATATATATATATATATATATATATATATATATATATGTGTGTGTGTGTGTGTGTGTGTGTGATGGCTTCATTGAAAAGAAAATAGAGAGATATGATGTATTATATATAAATTCACATAATATATGAAATATAAATTATATACACTGTTGCACTTATTATCAATTCATCAGCAATTATGAATTGATTATAAGTAATATCCAATAATCTCATCACGTAATTTACAAACAGAATCAAGAGCGTACCCACTTTGGAGGAGGCTGTGGTGGGCCAGCCCATCCAATAATTTTTCCTTTCATATATGTATACTTTGTCCACACTTAGTAACTCGAATTTCTGATTTCGCACTTGAACACAATGCTATAAATCTCATTATCCCAAGCATGGATCTATTATGACTATAAGCAATATCCTTAAAATCATAAAATTTTTATAATTTTCATAAAAATTTTATAATTGCAAACACAATGGATATATGGCTGTCTTTATCTCCGATATTTAAAGATCATAAAAATTTTCATGGGAACAAATTTGGAATCCTTACCATCATAGAATTTTTATTTCATACACCAAATCAATCATATCTATACACCAAATCAATCATACTATTCAAAATCTTAGTACTTAACAAATTTTATAATTTCTCATCACATCTGGATCAAAAGTTAACTTTAATATATTAAACTCAACTGGCTCTTGTGGTATAACCTCCCTGGCTAGACGGACGGTCTCGAAATCAAACCGCGAGGAGAGATGTGGGACAATGGATCCAAATGATATGTAACGCAGCGTGCACAAAGTTCCGTACGTATCGTCGGACATTTCAAAAAAAAAAAAACAAAAAATATATATATATATATATAAGTAAATAAGAAAATGAAAAAAACTCTCGATAAGGAAATAAGGAAATAGGAAAAAATAAAATAATAATAATAATGTCAACAATTGACGAACATAAAAGAAGCACTATTCGAAAGCCCATGCATTCTCTTCTCTGATCTTGGCCTCCTCCTCTTCAGTAAAGTCGTTATCGATATTAAAATAGGCCCTGACCTCCTCAACCAACATCTCCTCCATGTTCTTGGCTATAGCACCACAGAGTAAGTCCAGCAGCGGCTTCGAGTCGAGGTAGTTGGCGGCCGTGGTCACGCCGAACAACTCGTCGCGCTCCATCATCTTGACGAAATCCTCGTCCCACGCCTTCAGCGCATCCACGTCATCGGCGCTGCTGCCAGAGGCGGAGCTATGGCGCTTCCAGAACTCGATAACCTTGGCGAGGACGGAGCTGTGCACGTTCGATAGGGGAATGGCTGACTCGGCACAACCGTCCTCGATTATGTTTTTTAACATCACCGAGGAGTTGCTAGCCACCGACGCCTCCAACACGAACTCATCCCCGTCGAGACTACGTAAGATGATCGCCTGCTTTGGAACTTCGGCTGCCATGACTCAAAAGATCAAGAAGTAACTAACCAAAGGAATAAGACTACTTGGTAGGTATAAGGAGGAGGAAAAAAAACCCTAGGTCTCCGTGTCTTATATATACATAGGATTGGCTTTATCATTGCTAAATATGTGTCTATATAAGATAATATTTTTGAATCCAAATTAAATCCAAAACAATATAATCAATCAGAATATGCACCGGATGTCCACTTTGGAGAATAACTGTAAATATTTGCATATTCCAAAATTATTTATTCTGACCTATCTTTATTTTATTCCCGGCATATTCCAAAAAATTATTTATTCCGTTAGGTGTGGGTAATCAGATTAGGAATGTGTCTCAGATTTATATAATTGTAAATCAAGCTTGCACGTACAATAAATAGTTTTATAATATTGTTAAAAAATAGTTCAAATATTTAAATATATTTGAATTAAAATTTGCTGAACAATTTAAATATTTATGATATTTTTTTTTTGGATTTACTTTTAAATTTAGTTCTTAAACATTTTTAAATTTAGAATATGTGAAATATAATTTGAATATATTTGAATATGATTTGTTGTGATTATTTTTTTGAATTCTGGATATATATGTTTAATTAGATAATATTATGTAGTTAGTTTAAATATATATTTAATTAGATAATATTATTTAGTTAGTTTAAACATAATTTATATTTTAAATATATTTGTATCTGTTGGTTTTTAATTTACTTGAGTAGAAAATAAAATTAGGTGGTTTTAATTTTTTTTTACCTGAGAATAAAATTGATGATATACATACGGCTTAGACGGCTCATCTTTGAGCCGTTTAAAAGCCCTATTATAATAGTAGATATTTTTAAATTTAGAATATTTAAATATAATTTGAATATGATTTGTTATGATTTTTTTTTTGAATTATGGATATATGCTTAATTTGATAATATTATGTAGTTAGTTTAAATATATGTTTAATTAGATAATATTATGTAGTTAGTTTAAATATTATTGAAATTTTAAATATATTCTAGTATCCGGTGGTTTTTAATTTACTTAAGGAGAAAATAAAATGAGGTGGTTTTAATTTTTTTTACCTGAGAATAAAATTGATGATATACATACGGCTTAGACGGCTCATCTTTGAGCCGTTTAGAAGCCCCAATATATATATATATATATATATATATATATATATATATATATTGTACCAAGCTTATTATACTAATATTGTATCAAACAATCTTAACCACACATTTTTTTGAATCATGTGGTTATAAAGCATGCTGACGTGATAACAACTTTAGATGATGCTTTATAACCACATGATTCAAAAAATGTGTGTTTGGGATTGTTTGGTGCAATTATCACGACCCGCTCCCAGAATACTGGGTAAAGACGAGGAATGAAATGACCAACCACAACTTGCAGAATATCGAAGTAAGCCGCATTGTGCTAAGGTTGTCTAAAAGACAAATTGGTCGACTCTATCATGCTATGACGTCAGTCATAAGGCCGACAATTCCTAGTATCTCAATCCATCAACAACAATGACAAGTGTATATCATACATGAAAGTAAAAAAATATCCCAAATTACATACCACATATGATCATGAAACTAGTGAATACAAAATGTTGCACTAGCAGAGTATAATTATACATGATAAAATATATCGGTCATGGTCTAATATATACATCATGTTGACCGAAGTCAGAGAAGTAATCTTAAAATAAGGGGCTAACACTGTCTCTTGCTAAAATACCATAAAATAAAATAACACTACGATGGATGGAGAAAAAAAATCCACTCGCGAGCTTCAGCCGCAGTCCTACGAGTGCGAGCCATGTAGCTGGAAGTGCGGTGGACCCTGGTTCTCCTCAGGGTAAACTGGCCATACAAAACCAGTGTGGTCAGAACCCCAAGCAACAAGTACCACAAAGGAGCTCAAGGTGGCAGACAAAACACATCACAACATACAACAGAAAAGAGACATATACAATAAATGCGGATCGAGACTTGTATAGTACCAATATACTTGTCTCAAAAATATACTGGAAGAACTGATAACAAGTGCTATAAAGGAATTACTCTAGATCGGGACCACAACCCTTAAACCAAATAAGGATCGACGTTGGAGACCTTCACCCGAGCAGAACTTAGCACCCTAACCACGCGACGAAAGAATAAATTAAAATGACGAGCTTAACGAATAGACAAACATTCATTTCACGGCCAAACATGCATACGGCTTGCTATAATTAACTAACTAGGGTTATCACAAACCTAGTTACTAACAAATGCATGCTTTGAAGAATATCGCTACTACCGGCACTGCAATTAACCCAAATGGCCAAGGGTACGCTTGTCGAGTAAACTTAATTGTACATTCAACATCACTACAACATAACTTGTTACTTTGTCATAAGTAGAAATTGAATTTGTAAGCATAAACTTAAACTTGTGATCATAAAGTTGCTTTATAAACATAAACTTGCTTTATAAACATAAACTTGTATATAAACTTGTTTTGTAAGAGCCGTAACACGTGTAAACTTGGTCAGTCATTGAGCCATTTGCCTAGCAGGGTTGGTCCATGCTGCATGGGGCCCTTAGATATCGAGGTAGCCGGTAGTGCAATATTCTTCTCTCCCAATAATCTAGGTAAATCTTATTTTGTTTAATCATTACTAAATTATTTTGAGTTCTCGATTCGTGGACACTTGAGAACTCCCTAGAATGGCGAGTCAAGAGTACGAGCTTTTCACGAGATATCGTATTCGCAACACGTGATACATTGGACAATACTCACACTCGATTGCCCGATATCAAATAAAATAGATTTTTATACACAAATATTTCCACGGTGTCGTGAGGATTGTGAACTTATACATAAACTTGTCTCGTGATCTGTCACTACTAAAATACAGCAATTTAGCGATGAAATATTGGCGACGGTCAATATATGTCGCAAAGTAGTGACGGTTCACCGTCGGTTGGACGACTAATAACCACCATTTGCGAATTAAACAACTATTCGTCGCTAGGTTTGTAAACCCCCTATTTTTTTTAAATCTTTTTTATAATTTTTACACAATTTTCTGTAATTTTCAGGAATTAAAACTAAGGTATTTTATGATTAAATGATTTTTAAAGGATTTTAATTAATATTAAAATATTATGAAAATAATATTTTCTAGTGTAAAATAAAAAACTAGACATAGGGTAATTTTTTGGGACTTTATTGGACCCCAGAAGCATTTTTTAAAGCCCTAAAAACTAAGTTTAAATAAACCGAATTAAAACCCTAGGAATAAACCCGGTTCAATTGAACCAAACCAACCCAACCCAGACCCGGTTCAACTGAACCGAACCCAACATTAGCGGGTCGGGTCGGATCTAAACCCGACCCGAAACCCGCCTACCCGAACCCACACTTAAACATTAGCGGATCGGGCCGGATTCGTATTGAACCCGACCCGCTGACCCGCCGACCCAAACTCGTTAAACCCAAGTCGGAATCCTTATTGGATTCACTGTTCCGACATGGCGCCTACCCTATTTAACCCCTCGATGTCGGCGCCTGAACCCTAATCCACTACCCGAACCTCTCCCCTCGGCCGCCCGGACTCGCCCCGCTCTGCCTCCCTCACCTCGAAACCCCCAGCCCTCGATCACCTCTCCGCCCCTCTCCTCCGCCCAGCCCCGCTCGACCCCCTCTCCGTCGACCCCCTCTTCTCCGCCCAGCCCCGCTCGACCTCCCCCGACCTTCTCCTCCTTCCTTCGCCTTCGTCCTCGACTACCTCCTCCCCCTCCATCTCTCCCCGCAGCCCCAGCCGACGACCCTGCTCGAGACCCCGCCACCATCTCTCCCGACCATCTCCTCCGCCCTAAGCCCTAAGCCCTAAGCCCTAGCCCAGTACCACCACCTTCACCCTCTTCCCTCTCGACCCGACCACCGCCTGAACCGAGACCCGATGATCCCCACCCGCAGCCTCGACGACAACCCCCTCCAGCAGCAGCCCGAGCCCAGCGCCGCCTCTCCGGCCGCCCCGCTGACCGACGATCTCCGCCCCGAGCCACCTTCCTCCGGCCATCCCCCAGCAGAAACCCTAACCCTAACCCTAAAACCCGGACACGGCAGCACAGTACCCGGATACGGTGTCCCCTTGTGTCACGTCGACTCACCGACACGAGAAAACCTCGTTCCACGGAGCCCTGTTCAGGTAACCCGTTCTCTCTCTTCGTTGCTCCAATTTTCGTTCCGTCAGTTGTGACGCGTAGACTGTGTACCCCTCTCGATGCCCGTGCAACCCGCTCGGTGCATCGCGTCTTGTGGCGATCGCGAACCGCGATCCAAAAACAGGTAAACCAACGCCCCATTTTCCCCCGGAACTAAGTGCGCCCCGCCAAACGGGACGACTTGGTCGCGTGCGATCTTTACCGAAACGTGCGCGCCGTTGATACGGACGTGCTAGATTTCGCAGAAGTTGATTTGGATGTGCGTGCACACCGGAATCAACGCGTATCCGCCGATGACGCCCCGTATCCGCCTGTTCTGGAATACGTCGTAACTTTGTGTACACACGTCGGATCGAAACGAAACTTGCGCCATCGGACTCGTAGCAATACGCTGGTCCTGTGACCCAATGTTGGTTCGATTCTGAGAACGTTGACAAAATCGTGTATCGTGGGCCCCGCGGCTCCACTTGACGGGCGATTTTGTGATCGGCTCATCGGAATCCAATTCTGGAAGTTCCGTTGGGTTCGTATCATCGTTCTGGACTTGTTGACACTAAGTTTGACAAATTTGGAGACCTTTGACCCTGACACATTTTTTGGTGCAAAGCAGCCCACATGTGGACCCCGCTTTGACCAGGAACTGTCATTTTTTGCCCCTGTGTCCAAATTGGACTTAAGGACAGGCGTTTCTAGCTATTTGATATTTTCTGAGACTATTGGTGATATTTATTTCAGCTTTTGGAGGAGTACCTACATGATCCACTGATACAGGGACAGTTGTTGGTATTCAAACCCCAGGCAAGTGTACCTTGCCAACATTGCAATTCTTGTTACATATTTCCTTGACTTATTTATATGTTGTACATGCTTGACCTAGGACCGTGTGACTTTACTTAGCATCCGATTAATAGTCGGATGCCAACACCGTACGCGGAGTTGAGTAACGTCAGCTAGACATGGATACCGAGACCCTATACTTTTCGTGATTGCATTATCAAGTACATCATAACCCAGGACACTTGACACTATTCATGAGACATAATCTTCCTGAGATATTCATGGTGATTCTGTATAGGATACATGTTATATGACATATTCTTTTGCTTAGATATTACATGACTGGTTGCATTAGATATGATCTTGCGTGTCATGGACATGAGACGTGTGATTACATTGGGTGGAGAGAGACACACAGGCTACATATTGATTATATTATGACGGTGTCGTAGTCTCCCTTTGAGCTAGACAAACCACATGATATCTCTGCTACCGGCTCCCAGACACAGAGCTTGTAGTGGTCTCAGCCTGAGTTCTAGTGCTGCTCTCATCTTGCATATCACTTAGCTGGTTATATATTTACCCTATTGTTTCATTTATTGCTGGAGAGACACACAGGCTACAGGTTGATTATATTATGACGGTGTCGTATTCTCCCTTTGAGCTAGACAAACCACATGATATCTCTGCTACCGGCTCCCAGATACAGAGCTTGTAGTGGTCTCAGCCTGAGTACTAGTGATGCTCTCACTTGCATTTCACATAGATGGTTACATACTTACCCTATTTATTTCATTTATTGCTGTACTGCATTATTTTGGCTTGAGTTATTTTGTACCTTGCTATGTCCCCTGAGGACCTGGATCCGGATTATGTCCCCAGGATTTGCAGACGAGATCTATCCCGAGGCATACGGGACAGGAGCATTAGCAGGAGCAGGAGCAGGAGCAGACACCGGAGCTGTACCAGATCCAGTAGACGAGTGACCCCTGAGGGTATCTTCTGAGTATATACTGTTTCCCTACTCAGTATTTGCAGTGGTTATCTTTATTCTTGTATCTTGACAGATGTATCAGACTCATTATCGGGTTATTTCCCGAGTTTATATTTTATTGAGATTGATCTTGCTTTATGATTCTGATATTGTTGTATTCATTCTGTGGATGAGATTAGTCTTTCTAGACCCTTATTGTTGTATTACAGCTTAAGAATGCCCTGATGGATCCATTAAATTGGGTTTGTCCATCAGTGTGTGCTGCTGGCCATTGCCATGTGTCTGGTCCCTCGATATTTTGGGACTGGGGCGTGACATGGTTTTTGGTGGTGGCCATGCAGGTCAACGACTAAATTGTTTTGGTTTCAACTTAGGGACCGAGCAAGCCTGCAATAAGACTAGGATAAGTTTTTGGATCTCATCCACTTGCTTGAATCGTTCTTGACATCTATAACGGATTCGAATTAATTTCTTGACTTGCATCCTGCCTTGATTCCTGTGCGCCTCTTATTATTTATTTTGGTTGTTACTCTAAAATTTTTACTATGTGATTGGTAATTAGAACTTGACAGTTTAAGTTATTATTGTAGAGTATGACCTAATGATTACCCCTTAGCTTTAAGTCGCGTAATTTGTACCCCCACCTCGATACCAGTTAGATCCCTTTTCCCCTTAACGGCTAGTAACTCTTCTATCCTCACTATCGACACTTGTTCTATAAGCACTAAGACTAAGGCTTAAGACGACCATGACCTAGGTAATATAGGAGGATACCCTAATAGTACCAAGACCCCTTCTCGTAGACCTTAACAAGAGTTTCCACGATATCCTTAAGACGATTTCAGTATTAGTTTATTATTTTAAGTTGGGTAGTATGCCTCACAACATAGTACTACCTAGCCCTATTGACCCATTGATGAAGTGAACTAGGATGACACAACTTTAGACTTGCATAAGAAGATAGTGGTTATTCAGACTGTAGAATTTAGAGGTCCTTGCCCCTATTTGGTCGACTAGCAACTTAGACAAGGAGGTTGTATGATGACGGTAGAGATTGCGTAGTCTTTATTTATTATTGCTTATTTTGTGTTGTTTTTGTGAACTTGAATTAATTTGTACCTCCTTTCATCATCATCTAGCGTACTTATATTTGCTGTACTACCTTGACTTATGCTGCTGTTATAGCCTAGTTTTGCAAGATCATTCTTTTATCAAGATTGTTCACGACATATGTATTATTGGACGCGTACACTAATACATTTCAGAATCAGTGTATTAAGGTCTAGCTAACCTTAGTACGCTTGATTCGCCCTTCGTAATACTACTTTACGTGGATTGAGATATGTAGTGATTAGTAGACGAATATACTTGCCCTAGACATGCCAGGCATATCGTATCGGCTACATAACTATACTAATACGAGCATGCGAACAAAGGATTACCAAAATAGGATTTCAATCCACAACCGCTTTGACAATTCCTATTTGAATTCTTTAAACGCCTTGATCCCGATACTTCTATTCTATTACCTCTCCCTTGAACTCTTTATTATTGATCTTCGTCTTCCCTTATTTCGGAAAGACGAAACCTCGTGCTTGGTATAAGTTTGATACATAGAGAGTACTAGATATACCCCACAGGCCAGTCGCATTGTTTGGTGACTATCTTTTATAAATGATTAAGGGCATATCATAGATGATATGTTTGGTATTAAAAACTTTGAGGATTCAATAACATGATTAAATAATTTGGGGCATAGCTTTCTTAGATGTATAGCCTTAGATGATAGATGGATAAATTCTAAGTTGGGTAGAGACCGCAATGTTCACTTGAGAGGAATTCTTTAGACCCTACCCTAGTTTAATTTTGAGGACGAAATTGTTTTAAGTTGGGTAGATTGTAAACCCCCTGTTTTTTAAATCTTTTTTATAATTTTTACACAATTTTCTGTAATTTTCTGGAATTAAAACTAAGGTATTTTGTGATTAAATTATTTTTAAAGGATATTAATTAATATTAAAATATTATGAAAATAATATTTTCTAGTGTAAAATGAAAAACTAGACATAGGATAATTTTCCGGAAATTTATTGGACCCCAGAAGCATTTTTTAAAGCCCTAAAAACTAAGTTTAAATAAACCAAATTAAAACCCTAGGAATAAATCCGGTTCAATTGAACCAAACCAACCTAACCCAGACCCGGTTCAACTGAACCGAACCCAACCTTAGCGGGTCGGGTCGGATCTAAACCCGACCCGAAACTCGCCTACCCGAACCCACACTTAAACATTAGCGGATCGGGCCGGATTCGTATTGAACCCGACCCGCTGACCCGCCGACCCAAACCCGTTAAACCCAAGTCAGAATCCTTATCGGATTCACTGTTCTGACATGGCGCCTGTTTATGGTGATAAACGAAAGAAATGTATATAAGACGTGGGTTTATACGAAACCCGTTCTTTGGTTTACAAACAAGCTTGTACAATTAATCCTATACGAGGATGTCTAGTACAATTTTTAAATCTTGGTAAAATATTGTTGTAGGTGTCTGATCTGCAGTCGATCACTTTAGCCCTTGGACCACACGATGACGAAGAAGTGCTGTAGAAGACGGGAAGCAGCTTCGAAGGCTGCAAACGAGGGTGGATGTACGATGCCAAAGTCGTCGATCACTACCCTTTGCCTGAGCTCCGGGGTCTTCTCTCTCAAAGATTCTTCGACTTCTCTTCAATCTCTAATTTTTTGACCTTTGGTTCGATCTTTTTCTGAAGTTCGACCTTTTTAAAATTCTGACCCTTTTCCTCTGTTGATAGAGGTCTCTATTTATAGAGTTTTAGTGACAGTGACCACTCAGTCGATGTAGAAACCGAGTAGTGGAAAGTACATCACCCTTTTACACGATGGTTAAAATAACCATTGTCAGCGTATAGATGATCTTTTGTATGAGCGTGTGACGCGTGTCCAACTAAGGGACAAACGCGTATAACTGCTGCGAAGATCACGGCGTAGAAGCCACGTAGGTAGGTATCCCTCGTGTAGAAGAGGTTGGCGTAGAAGCCAATGTCTGTCACCATGACGTAGAAGCCAAGTAGGCATAGAAGCTGAATGGGCGTAGAGGCCGAGCAGGCATAGAAGCCGAATGGGCATAGAAGCCGAGCGGGCACAGAAGCCGTGGAGGCGTAGAAGCCTGAGCGATCCTTAGCCGGAATTACGACTTTTGGGGATATAATCAAATCTCTTGCATTAAATGCAGAGATCCGCCATCATCCTGTGCATTAATTGCAGAGGCGTGTTCTGAAGGTCTGCCATCATTCTGCGTAATAAATGCAGAGACGTGCCTTGAGCCCTGTACGAGGAGCAGCTTTTGACGTGGCAGCCGGTTTGTCTTCCGTGGAGCGTAAACAGCTCACGTTTTCCTGTGTAAAACTAGGCAGCGTATTCCCTTGTATGCATAAAAGCAGTTTACGCCGAGGAGATGTCAGTAAACGACGGTTCGGTGATATTTAATTAAATCCCTTGCATTAAATACAAAGATCCGCCATCATCCTGTGCATTAAATGCAGAGGCGTGTCCCGAAGGGTCTGCCATTATTCCAACCGTCATCTGGGTAGCCGTGCAGTACTCTTTGTCAGGAGTCAGACGTCAGGTTCACTGCGTGATTTGACAGGTTCATTTCGGGGAATACGAAGCGTTCCTCGTACGCTTAAATGCTGCATTAAAAATGGATGAGTTTTACGCCATAAAGGCGATATAGCATTCCTTTCTACGCTGAGGCAGCCTGGACGTACTGCACTTACGCGGATAGTCCTTTGAGCTTTATATTGGGAAAGCTCTGTTTGTACGCCGTCGGCTCTGAAGTTTAGCTCTTTACGCTACCCAGCATCAACATGCTGCGTATAGCTATCCAGCGTATTTTTTATGCTTCTACAAGACCCCCTTCAAAGATTTTAAATTCCTCGTAATTTGAAACGCTTTGAATGAAGCATGAACCATTCCTCGTAACTCGAAACGTTTTCTGAATGGAGCCTGAAACGGTCAAGTCTGACACGTTCTTTCAAGGCTGACCTTATGGCGGAGTTATTGGGGATCGGTGTGATCTCTCTCGCCTATTAAAAGGCTGAGGAGTTAACCTGTTCTTCCCACGTTTCCTTCACCACACAGAGATGATCGCCGGAGTTCGTCGGGTTGACCTGAGGAAGAAGGAGATCATGTTCTTCCAGCATGTAAGGAGCCGAAAAAGACGGCGTCTTCGAGCAAATGTCCTCTGCAACGATGGATCATGGAAGGATATCATAGCCTCCCTTGCTCGGGATAATCAGCAACTTTGTATGGCGGTTCTTCCGGAGAGAGGAAGGGTCATATTTCACCACGCTGCTTGCAAGCGGTGCCTTCTCCCGTTACCTCCGTGGACGAGAGCAGGTAGACTAGCTCTATCCAGGATCGAGTTGGGTTTAATACCTCAACTGGATCTGTCATGGCGCTGGGCGTAAGAAAGCAGATTTACTCTGCTTTTCTTCTGTTGGAGGATGGATCTATGCCCAGTTTTGTATCCTCCCGCCATTGACAATATGTCAGTCGGTTTACGGGAACCGACTGCTGGAGAAGACAGAAGAAGATCTCCACCGATGCGAGAACCTGGCAGAACAGATTCTGGGGGTGGCCTTCCGATGAAGATGAGGAAATCCTTTGTAGACGGGATTTTCCTCATATATATCCATGAAAATGAAGAAAAACCCTTGTAGACTGGATTTCCCTCATATGTAGTCATGATTTTAATTTTAATAAAATCTTCTTCTTCTGTGCATATGATTGTCTCGCCATATGTTGCTGTGAAGTCTGAATATGTGTAGCTTCGACACGTCTGGTATTCTTATGCCGACTCTGATAGAAAGAGTATTAGGTCCTGTCCTGTCTTTTACGCATAACTAGGGATGCGTAGAAAGCCGCTTAGCATTCGAGTGTTCGAACTTTCCTGCTGTTAGGAATGAGGAACCGCGTAGAATTCTGAACTGTTGCTTCTGATAAACAGAATTCTTGTTCAGACATCATCTTCAAGAATGATTTCTCGAGAGTCCCTTGGAACAGGGCGAGAAATGGCTGTAAAACTGAGTTGCCATCTTGAACTGTAGATAAAATATTCAGACTGAGTCTGGATGAACTTCCAATCGACCCAAGAAGGAGAGTCATCTTCAATGTTGAATTCTGTGTGCTTTTGAGTACTTAGGATATTTTGGGGCCAAGAAGGAGTATCTTCTGCGTGAACCCTTGCAATTGACCGCCTTGGGAATCGTTCAGATGTACGCGTACTCTGGCCTGCGCATCTTTCGGATGTGCGGAAAGTCATAGCATAAAATCATAAGTTCTTAGCCTCTCGAGCGTAAACTAAACGCCACCGAGCGTCAAATCATAGACTTGTAGTTCCTGAGCGTGAAGTCGTAGGTTTGAGCCTCTCGAGCGTAAAAGCTACCGAGCACAAAGGCATCCGGGCGTAAAACCATAGACTTGTAGCCTCCGAACGTAAAACCGTAGATTTGTAGCTGTCGAGCGTAGAAAGCTCCTTGGCGCAGAACTGTAGATTTGTAGCCTGTGAAAAGGAAATCTTCCGAGCGTGAAGTTGTGGATCTGTTGCCTCTGAGCGTAAACTAAACGCCACCGAGCGTGAGATCATAGATTTGTAGCTGCTGAGCGTGAAGTCGTAGGTTTGAGCCTCTCGAGCGTAAAAGCTACCGAGCACAAAGGCATCCGAGCGTAAAACCATAGACTTATAGCCTCTCAGCGTAAAATCGTAGATCTGTTGCTGTCGAGCGTAGAAAGCTCCTTGGCGTAGAACCACGAATCTGCTTTGCACGAAAACTTTTCAAATTCGCTGACTGTCCGCCTTTCGAGAATAATAGGCTGACGTAGTCCCCAATGATAACCGAATATTAATTGTCGGGTTTGGTTCAGGATCCGAGGAGTCCATCCGAACTCTATATATATCCCAAGTTTTTGAGAGAGAAAACTTTTCATCCGTCTTCTGCGAGAGAAAGCCTTCGACTGTTCGAGTTCTTCTTCATTTCTTCCCCGAGTCTTCAAAGTTTCCAGTAATGGCCTCGAAACAAACCTCCTCCTCTAAGGGAAAGAAAGTCGATTCTTTTTCTCGTTCTTCTGCTCAAGCGGGAGTATCTCCGATCGGGCAAGGCGAACTTCATTCTGAGCGAAGTATCCCGCCGACGAGCAGCGCGCCTGGAGTTAGAGGTAGAGCTTTTGGGACAAAAAAAAGAGACCGACGAAAAATCCTTCGCACACGTTGAACGTGACCGCGCTAGGTCGTCTTCTGTGCTGATAGCCTCTTTGAGGAAGATGATGCACGGAGATGTTTCATCTTTTACGCCCACATTTCTAATGTGCCAGCGTAGAAACTCCATATTTTTGCAGTCGGGCGTCAAAGCTTTGACCGTCGAGAACTTGGTGTATACTACGAATTTTGAGTCGTACGCTCGTGGATGAAAATCCTGGCGTAAACTCAAATTTTGCCAGTCTGGCGTAAAGCACAGACTGTATACTGCCAACCTGAATTTTACGCTTTTGAAAATAGATTCCAGCGTAAATGATCAAGTTTTTACAGTCTTGGCGTAAAGCACAGACTGTTGCCTCTTGGCATATGCTGCAAGATTGTAATGTCTAGTATAGAAACTGACATGTTTTTCTTGCACCCTAGCAGTTAACTTGCATGAGTCTCCACTAGCCGAGGTGATGGGTTCTGCCGCCGGGATGCTGCACTCCAACTATCTGGAGGATCTGTCGCACGTTATATTTCCTATCTTCGGGCCCCAGTATCCCGAAGGAAGGGAAATTTTGATATCGGCTCAGGGCGAGCGAACGCTGCTGAACATGATTAATAGAGAGCCCCTGACGTACGTAGACGAGGACCAGTATATAAAGCCGACTTTCCTCTTCGGGGACATGATTGACAAGCAGTCCCAAACGAAGCCCAAGAGAGAACTTTGGGTTTTCTCTGCCGGGAGCTTGGTCTTGCATCTGCCCAAGATGCCGAGAGATTATCCCATTTCGGCATTCTCCCATGCTACACATCCTAGGAGGATGTCGTGGACGCTGACTCCCGATCTTCACGGCAGGCCGGGGAAGATCTTCTACCAGAAAGGATCTGGCCTATTTGTCAGCCGCCCTTCCGGTTCTGTGGTGTCGTTCAGGGGATTGTACCCGGGCAGTATCCCGAGTGAAGACAGCTTGGTGCTCCAGCCGGTGCAATTGCTGACCTTCTGTAATGACTTCATGGGGCGCGGAGGAGTATACCCCAAGGTGAAACCTCGGTGCAATGGGTGGATGACCCCAACAAATCTTCGATGGGCTCGCCTAGTTGATTGGGCCCTGAAGCATTTTCAGACCGAGTTGGAGAGCATCGGTCTGTTTGCAGCTGTGAGTGCCACCATTGTTGGGTTACCTCCTAACCCCAACCTGTTTTTGGCATTGATGGAGCGATATATTTCGCTCACCGGGACTTTCGCCACTCTACTGGGGGAGTTGGGATTGGCCCTCCATGAGATGACAGAGATCTCGAGACTGCCGATAGGGGATACTCCATATGAAGAGTATGTTCCCACGAACCGGGAGATGGGGGATTCAGACCCTCGGGTAGTGGCCGTTTACCAGGAGTTGATGTGTCACTACCTGGAGTGCACCGCCTTTTATGGTGAGCCTTCTGATTTGGCTCATACCAACAGATGGACGTCCTACCTCTTCTTTCACCGGGCCAGGACTGCTCAGCCGGAGAAAGTCTTAGAAGGCAAGGATCAGCCTGTGAATTGTCTGAGCGTGCTTACTGCTCAGGAAGTCGACGATCTTATGGAAGATGTTAGGGCTCCAGATCAGATCTTCGATGGAGGGGTAGGAAGATATCCTGCAGGCACTAAGGCCTACAGTTATCTGAGGCATTACCGCAGGCCTCTGTCCAAGGAAGCTCAACTGGCTGGCTTCCTCTCTATATGGCTGCGCCGACTGGTGGTACCCGGCATAGCATATGCGGATCGTATTCACCGCAACACCTTGTGGCCTGCAGTGCATCTGGTGTTCGGGGCGAGACTGGGCTTGCTCCCTGCCATGGTGTGCCGCATACAAGCTGGCCTGAGGGCGATGACTGAGGCGCTGCTTGCCGATGAAGCTCGGCGTGAAAGCTTTCCCCGGGTGGAATTACCATACCTGTATTTGATGGGATGGTTAATTCTCCATAACCCCTGGGTGATGTCTCCAGGTTTCGGCAGTAGCTTGGGGGGTAGTTTCTTGCTGAATTAGAAGAAATCCTCCTGGAACGTGCTCACAGTTTTAGACTGTCGACGGGTGTTGAATTTCGGCCATAGCTGGAAGCTCTTTTGCACTGTCCCCTCTGTACATCGCAATCAATCGGGGATTAGGCTTGAGGATTCAGGTGGAGAGAAGACCACCCTTTCTCCTGAAGCCTTTAATTGGTTGGTCAGTATTAGACCTTCCCACTTGCTGTACAGAAGTGAAGACCAGTGCTTCTTTGAACCCTACCTGCCTAGTCGGTTTGCCAGGCAGTTTGGGTATGATCAGTTGCACGTGGGCAACGCCGTCACCAGCTTCAGGTCCAGAGGTGGACTCATTGATGGAGCGAGGGGATGGCGCTATTTTATCATGGGCTGTACTGGGGTAATTTTTACTGTGCCCGTCATCACACTCTCCACGGAGCTACGCATCCTCCACACGTATGCCCAGTTCTATGTGGCAACTAACACCTTCCATCGCGATTTTGACATGGGTGGAAGTTTTAGGGTGCCCTCTTCCAAGTCTGCAGGAAGAGTCGAAGTCCCCTCGGTTTCTTCTGACGAGGGTGAGGAATCCGTCAATCCAGATGAGCCTCTGCTGTCGGTGCCGAGGGGTGAGATACCTCCGCCCGCAGGGCCTTTAGTAATCTCTGGGAAGCGAAGGGCTCCTGCTCCGAAGGAGACTTCCCCTCGTAAGAGGAAGAAGAAGACGGTTACTCGTCCTCTCCGGATTCCTGGTATTGAGGAACATGGAAGTGAGCCTGTGTCTCCCCATGTTGGGGACGATTCTTTGATTGGAGGTTCTTCGCCTTTTAGAGAGGGACCCCCTAATGTTCCGGCCGGTGGTGCCGGAGAATTCCTGTTGGGGGCTGCTGTCGCTGCTACTGCCTCAGGTAGTGGAATGAGGTTGCCTCCGGGGCCGAGCCGAATGAGGATATCTTTGTCCAGATCAATATCGGGAGAGACCCCTGCCGTGCCTGTCAGCGCCTCTAGCGAGATTCCAGCTGATGAGCCTCGGTTGGAATTTGACGAGGACCTGGAAGACTATTTGCCAACGTCAGTTAGCAGGCCCCCTTCTCCAGGTATGACAGCTTGCTTAGCATCACTAAGAAATGATTTAGCTGTACTGGCTGCAGATGCGACATATATGCCGTCGGCCATGGGTAAATGTCATCTTCACGCCTCTTCTTTAGGAAAATTAACATTATGTTGATATTAACTTTCTTTTTCTTCTTTTCAGGGGAAGACCTCTTCGGGGAGGGCAATGTATATGCGCCCTTTGGCTCTGTGTCAGGTTCTGGCGGCTACATGGAGGTGGCTGATTTTGAAGAGGAAACATCTTCGGGTGCCGGCTCGCCCGCCGACGAGATTCCGATACCTCAAGAGGACGAGCTTGTCATTGCGATAATGCCTCCTTCGAGTACGCTGGTTACTTCGTCCGGTGTTGGCGCTTCATCTTTCGTCGCACCACCTGTTGAGGCGACGGCCGTGGCGACATCGTCGGTGGTTGTTCTTGGAGGGGAACTCGCTACTATCGCGGACACTCCCAGCGTCCATTCGGATCTAGTTGTGCTGACCGAGTAGTACACTGGAATCTTCTACACCACTTTGAAAATGTTAATATCAATGGTGTTGGCGAAGAATCTGAGCTTTGCGTCGCTGAAGAGGTCCTCTCGGTTTTCGATAGGGGCGGTCAGGGAATTCGGCGATACTGGGGTAGCTGACACCCTGGAGGCGATGGTTAATGGTTTGGAGCAACCCATTAAGGAATACTTGCAGCTAGCTCGAGGCAACATTGAAGCTCTGGTCCAGGCTAGACACGACTCCTTGACTGCGCATCTTGTTGAAAAGATGGAAGGCCTGGATAAAATCATCCAGACAAATCAGCGGGAGATGGATGAAGAAAAAGTCGTCTTGGAGGAGACTATTGCTCTTCAGACGAAGTGCCAGGCCGAGCATGACGGGAATGTAGCGAGGGTCCGCAAACTGGAGACGAAGCTTACTCAGGCAAATAAGTGGGATTCTCAGTCGTCGGAAGGTTTCGATGTGGTGAATGGCCGCCTGGTCATAGCACAACAGAACTTGGCGAGTGCAGGAGTCGCCCGTGCTGGTTTTCTTCGGGCTAGAGCCGAACTGTCCCTCCTGATTAATGACGAGGCACGGCTGGAGCGGGTTCGCGCTGATGTCTTGGATTCCAGGGCTGAGAAGATGGCCGTACTGGCGCAGCAGCTTCGCGACCTGACCGCTCCCCCTTCATGATGTACTTTTGCTTTTGTAATTTTGCTCTTTTTTTTGGGAATGAATAAAGAGACTCTTTTCTGACTTTGTGGACCCATCATTTTGGAATACAAATGACAGGTTTGGGTGAAAGTGATATCAGAGGTAATATGGACATGATATACTCTCGGTAAACTTTAGCAGGACATATCTATTCAGAGGTTATATGGACATGATAGAATATGTTTTAGCAGGAGATATCTATTCAGAGGTTATATGGACATGATAGAATATGCTTTGACTAAAGTTTGTACACAAAACACTATCAGAGGTAATATGGACATGATAGGTCTTGAAGTTCCAAATTAGTCGAACATATCTATTCAGAGGTTATATGGACGTGATAGAATATGATCCAACTAGTTTCGTTTTTGGAAGTAGTTTTGTCAGAATGAGATCTTCACCATACTCCATTTGAGCAAAGGAGGTTAAGCGTAGTACCTTTTCAGAATGAGATCTTCACCATATTCCATCAATAAGTCTTCGTTAGGCTGGGCTAACCTGTAAGCGCCGTTTGAGAACGTCGTCTCGATCACGTAAGGGCCTTCCCATTTGGGCTGGAATTTACTCTTACTCTTGTGAGTAATGATCATTGGCCTTCTGACAACTAAAACTAGCTCGCCAACTTTGAACACTCTTTCTTTTACTTTATGATTAAAAGCTCTGGAAATGCGTGCCTGGTAGAACGCGATGCTCTGTTGGGCTTGAAGGCGTTTCTCGTCTAATCCTTCTAGCTCCTGAAGCCTTAATAGGTCATTCTTTTCCTGAGTCAACTCATTAGCGACTGCTATTCTGAGTGATGGAATTTGAATTTCGATGGGAAGAACTACTTCACTCCCGTAGACCAATGAGAATGGGGTACAACCTGTCGGTGCTCGGACCGTTGTACGGTATGCCCAGAGATATTCTCCCAGCTTCTCGTTCTAATCCCTCTTGTTCGAAGAGACAAACTTCTTCAAGAGTTTGATAATGGTTTTGTTGAAGGCTTCCGCCAAACCATTAGCAGCTGGATAATACGCCGTAGAGGCGATGTTTTGTATCCGATTCTTGTCGCAAAATCGGTGAAACGTATGGCTGATGAACTGGGGCCCATTGTCATAGATTATCCTTCGGGGAATCCCAAAGCGATAAATGACGTGATGCTTGATGAAGCTGATCACATTAGATGCCTTTACCTCAGCAAGAGGGATCGCCTCTGCCCATTTGGAGAAATAATCCGTGATGGCCAGTATGAACCGGTGACCTCTGGAAAAAGACGGGTGAATAGGACCAATGATATCCATACCCCATGCTTCGAAAGGCCAAGATGCAACCGTAGGATGTAGATGCTCGGACGGTTGATGTATGAAGTCTGCATGAACCTGACAGGCTCTGCATTGTCTGGCATACTTGATTGCGTCTGCGATCATAGTGGGCCAGTAATAGCCCATCCTCCTGATACGATCCTGTAGCTTAGGACCGGGTTGATGCGCCCCGCATACGCCATCGTGAGCTTCACGGATAATCTGCTATGCTTCGTCATTGGAGAGACATCTCAATAGCAGTCCGTCGTAGGCCCGGCGATATAGGCACTGTGAAGATGCATCGAAGTAGAAGCGTAATGATCGTCTTTTGACGGATACTGCTTCTTTAGGGTCCTCCGGCAAGATTCCGTATGCCACGAAATCTATAAAGGGGCTTCTCCAGTCCCTCGTAGGAGGATCGGTATTCACAGCGTAGCTGCGTTCGATATGGAAGTTGTTCTTCACGCAGAATAAGTCTCTGTTAAGAAGGATCACCGAATTCTGCCTTCTTATTGGAGTAGCTAAATCTGCAGCTAGACTGGCTAGGGCATCAGCTTCCAGATTCTGAGATCGATGTACATGCTCCAGGAAGAACCCTTTGAATGTCATGGCTATCTCGACCGTTGCTCATTGATAGGGGATGAGGTCTGGATTTCGGACTTCATATATTCCTCTGACTTGATTGACGATGAGCAGAGAATCACCGAAAGCTTCCAGAGATTCGACCCCCAGCTCTTTAGCGACTTGGACCCCGATTAGTAGATCATTATACTCCGCGACATTATTAGAACAGGGCTCGCTAAGAGAGTATGCTCGGTAGATGACGAGTTTGTCAGGAGTAACCAGGACAATTCCTACTCCTGAAACTACGTTTCCCCTGGGACCAGTCCTGGAGGCGCCATCGAAGAATAGTTGCCATGCGTCACTTTCCATTACGGAATTACATTATGCAACTTCGTCGGGAATGTCCTCGTACAGTTTGGAGGCCTCCGGGATCGGATGAGCAACTAGGAAGTCAGCCAATGCTTGGCCTTTGATGGACTTCTGAGGGACGTACATCATATCATACGGTGTCAATAACATCGCCCAGGTCGCGAGTCGGGAGTTAAGAATGCTTGGCTTGTTCATCTGTACCCGAAGAGGATTGATCCTGGAGATGATATGAATAGTCTGGCCAGTGACATAGTGCCGCATCTTCTGAATAGCGAACATCAGAGCCAAACATTCCTTCTCCACTGGATTGTACCTGTGTTCAGCTCCGATCATCATCCTACTCAGATAGTAGATAGCCTGTTCATGTCCCACGTCGTTCTTCTGTGCGAGAAGAGCTCCCAAAGAATGATCCATCGCTCGAACGTATAGGAAGAATGGTCTTCCTATAACGGGAGGCACCAGAACTGGCGGATGAGTGAGGTAGCGTTTGATATCGTTAAACGCTTGCTGACAGGCTTCATCCCATACGAAGGATACACCTTTCTTCATGAGACGAGAAAAAGGCTGACATCTCCCAGAGAGGTTGGATATGAATCTCCGGATATAAGCCAGACGACCTTGAAATCCCCTAAGTTCCCTCAGATTACGGGGCGGTCGCATTTCTAAGATGGCCTTGACTTTATCAGGGTCCACTTGAATGCCTTTGGTGGTAATGACAAATCCCAGAAATTTGTCACTAGATACACCCAGAAAGGACTTTGTAGGATTCATTTTGAGTTGATGTTGGCGCATCAGCTCAAATACTGTCTTCAAGTCTTGGATGTGATTATCCTTGAGGCGGCTTTTGACAGCTACATCGTCTACGTAATACTCCACTGTCTTGCGTAAATGCTCATGGAATATGTTACTCATAGCCCGTTGGTACGTAGCCCCGGCGTTCTTCAATCCGAAGGGCATGACCGTATAGCAATATACCCCCAATGGCGTCCGGAAGGCAGTATGCTTCTCGTCTTCAGGATGCATCTTGATTTGATTATATCCTGAAAATCCGTCCATGAAAGACATACGTTCGAAACCGCATGTATTGTCAATCATGACGTCTATGATGGGAAGAGAAAACTCGTCCTTTGGACAGGCTGCATTCAGATCTCGGTAATCGATGCAGACGCATACTTTCCCATTTTTCTTCATGACCGGGACCACATTGGCGACCCAGTCGGGATGTTGTTCCTCCCGGATGAAACCGCAGGCTATCAACTTCTTGATTTCAGCTTCAATGGTGTCCATCATATCCGGGCAGAACCGACATTGGTGCTGCTTCACAGGCTTCGAATCGGGCAATATGTTGAGCTTATGAGTAGCCACCTTTGGATCAAGTCCTGGCATATCCTCATAATTCCACGCAAAGACGTCGATGTATTCTTTTATCAGTTGAATAACTTCTTCCCTTTCAGCTAGGGAAAGATTGTTACTGATAAAGATCGGCTTTGGCGAAAGTTCATCCCCAACATTGATCTGGATAACTTCATCTTCAGTGGGAGGTTCTCTCTGATCGAACCAGAATTCCCATTGTGTATCCATTTGTTGAGCCCAAGAGTCATTTTCAAATGGCTCAGATTCTTGTTCGTCTGCTTCGAAGGAATCTGCCACTACCATATTCACTGATAATGTTCGTTCGAGAGCCTCAGATGAGTCGGAGGGCGATGAGCCGTCTTGAAAAGAGGAAAAGATATCCTCGTTCGACTCGGAAGTTGCAAGGGAGGCGGCATACCCTAACCCGAAACGAGTTTGTTGATAGTGGGGGTCGCCGAGCAGCGGTGTGTTGGGTCAGCATCATCTGGTACATGTTCTCCATCATGGATTGCATTTGTTTCAGAGATGTCTCCAGTACAGTGATGCGTTATTCCGCGCTCCCTGACGGCGAAGCTTCCTCGCGTTCATCTCTAATGGCATAAACTACCATCTCCCTCGGTGTCATTGAAGGATTAGTATAGGTCGCTGTAGAAGTTGACTCTATACTTTCAGCATCTGATTTGGGAGACTGGCGACCCCCTGCATCGGAATCAGAAAAGTACGAAGCCGGTTGTTGTGACTTTGAACGGGTGTTTTGGAACACCCCAGCTTCAGTGTTTCTAAGGAGCTGGTTGAATCTCCTTCGGCTTGGAGTTCTAGAGGGATGACGTCTTGAGCTCGACCGTCCTCTAGGTATGTGTGAAGCCATGTCCACTGATGCATGCGTGGTCTCTTCTTCTTGAAAAGACGGAGAGTAGCTTAACCGGTCGAAAACTGACCGTCTTGCTTCAGAACAGCAGCAATTAACCACAATCCTATGACTATTACAATGGCGCTCCCTAGGGGGCGTAAAAGACATATTGGAAGATCCCCTATCTTTGCGATTCTGGATTAGATATGTACGCAGGTCAGGAGGATTTACAGAAGAAGAAGAAGAAGACTGCTTGTTCCTTCTGTTCACCGCAGCGGGCATATGGATGTTGGGAACCGGACTTTTCCCTGTGCCACCCGTGTACAACAGGTTGGCCATCTGGTCAGCGGATAATCTCCGAGGAGTGTGCCTTTCCAAAAATTGAGCCTTCTTTACGCTGAGGGATTCCACCTGGCGTAAACTGGAGCTCTGCTCTGGCTGGCATAAAGCTGTGGAGGTCCTCAGTCGGCCATGAGTTCCTCGCGTAACCCGCAGGGTGGGCAGATTCTTTCCTTGCTGGCGTGAAGGCCGGGAAGTTGAGTGGTCCGCTACCTGCTTTCCCTTACGTAGATTGCAGGGATCATCTGGTTCTCCGTAGAGGGCAGATGCAGCTTTACGCGCGGAGCGCGTTTGGTACTTCTGATTTGGCGCTGAGGCTTTATCATAAGTTTTGTCTATTCCGTCGGGGACGGGAGACTGGTTTCTACGCGCAGAGCGCGGTGTAGGCTTCTGGACTAGCGCTGAGGCATTGTCCGAAGTTTCGTCTGTTCCGCCAGGGACGGGAGACTGAATTTTACGTGCAGAGCGCGGGGTATACTTCTGGGTTAGCGCTGAGGCATTGCCAGAAGTTTTGTCCGCCCTGCCAGAGACATGCGACTGAATTTTACACGCAAGGCGTGGAGTATACTTCTGGGTTAGCGCTGAGGCATTGCCAGAAGTTTTGTCTGCCCTGCCAGAGACAGGCGACTGAATTTTACGCGCAAGGCGCGGAGGGAGAAATGCTACAACCTCGTTGGTCGGAGAGATCAGAGAAGTCGGAGAGTCCACAGGAATGGTAGAGGATGTCTTGGGCATCCAGACCTTGCGCAGCTTCCTGTTGCTTTGGACGGAGAGAGAGTGAGAGCTACCCCCTGATCGAAGCATATCTTCGTAGGCAGACTGGTCGAACTGGACGACCAGTGTCTTCCTGACGGATCCTACGGATACCGCATCGTGTTGAGCAATTCCTTCCTTATCGGAAGAGAAAGATGTCCCCAGCAGAGTCGCCATCTTGTTTATGGTGATAAACGAAAGAAATGTATATAAGACGTGGGTTTATACGAAACCCGTTCTTTGGTTTACAAACAAGCTTGTACAATTAATCCTATACGAGGATGTCTAGTACAATTTTTAAATCTGGGTAAAATATTACTGTAGGTGTCTGATCTGCAGTCGATCACTTTAGCCCTTGGACCACACGATGACGAAGAAGTGCTGTAGAAGATGGGAAGCAGCTTCGAAGGTTGCAAAAGAGGGTGGATGTACGATGCCAAAGTCGTAGATCACTACCCTTTGCCTGAGCTCCGGGGTCTTCTCTCTCAAAGATTCTTCGACTTCTCTTCAATCTCCAATTTTTTGACCTTTGGTTCGATCTTTTTCTGAAGTTCGACCTTTTTAAAATTCTGACCATTTTCCTCTGTTGATAGAGGTCTCTATTTATAAAGTTTTAGTGACAGTGACCACTCAGTTGGTGTAGAAACTGAGTAGTGGAAAGTACAGTACCCTTTTACACGATGGTTAAAATAACCATTGCCCGCGTATAGATGATCTTTTGTATGAGCGTGTGACGCATGTCCAACTAAGGGACAAACGCGTATAACTGCTGCGAAGATCACGGCGTAGAAGCCACGTAGGTAGGTATCCCTCGTGTAGAAGAGGTTGGTGTAGAAGCCAATGTCTGTCACCATGGCGTAGAAGCCAAGTAGGCATAGAAGCCGAATGGGCGTGTCATGGACATGAGACGTGTGATTACATTGGGTAGGGAGAGACACACAGGCTACAGGTTGATTATATTATGACGGTGTCGTAGTCTCCCTTTGAGATAGACAAACCACATGATATCTCTGCTACCGGCTCCCAGACACAGAGCTTGTAGTGGTCTCAGCCTGAGTTTTAGTGCTGCTCTCATCTTGCATATCACTTAGCTGGTTATATATTTACCCTATTATTTCATTTATTGCTGGAGAGACACACATGCTACAGGTTGATTATATTATGACGGTGTCGTAGTCTCCCTTTGAGCTAGACAAACCACATGATATCTCTGCTACCGGCTCCCAAACACAGAGCTTGTAGTGGTCTCAGCCTGAGTACTAGTGATGCTCTCACTTGCATTTCACATAGATGGTTATATACTTACCCTATTTATTTTATTTATTGCTGCACTGCATTATTTTGGCTTGAGTTATTTTGTACCTTGCTATGTCCCCTGAGGACCTGGATCCGAATTATGTCCCCAGGATTTGCAGACGAGATCTATCCCGAGGCATACGGGACAGGAGCATTAGCAGGAGCAGGAGCAGACACCGGGGCAGTACCAGATCTAGTAGACGAGTGACCCCTGAGGGTATCTTCTGAGTATATACTGTTTCCCTACTCAGTATTTGCAGTGGTTATCTTTATTCTTGTATCTTGACAGATGTATCAGACTCATTATCGGGTTATTTCCCGAGTTTATATTTTATTGAGATTGATCTTGCTTTATGATTCTGATATTGTTGTATTCATTCTGTGGATGAGATTAGTCTTTCTAGACCCTTATTGTTGTATTACAGCTTAAGTATGCCCTGATGGATCCATTAAATTGGGTTTGTCGATCAGTGTTTGCTGCTGGCCATTGCCACGTGTCTGGTCCCTCGATATTTTGGGACTGGGGCGTGACAAGGTTGTTGCCAATTAGTCGCTAGATCGTCACCAGTTTGCGCAGTCAACCGCAAAAATAATGCGGGTAAACATGGCGACGGTCTGGGGATGGATATTGAGTTGCGGATACATCGCCTAGATAGTTTAGTTGTGACGACGGATTTGGATGCCGCATATCCGTCGTCAAGTACTGTGCCCTAGGTTATATTAATTAGGCGGTCGATCAAAAATTTTATTTCGATCAACCACGCCTCTCTCTCCTCTTCTCCAGCCCTGTGCTCCCCTCTGGCCCGTGCTTCCCTCTCCTCCGCTCCCCTCTTACCGTGCTTCCCTCTTATCCTCTCCACTGTAAGTCTTCCTCTCCTCTCCTCCCTCCGTTCCCCTTTTTGGTTTGCACTGTTACTGCCCACACTCTAGGGTATAGTATTTTGGGATAATTTATGTGATGATTTTTTATTACCACTCTAGGTGTTTGTGTTATGGCTTATGTGTATTTGGAGGCTGGCTGTTGGAGGCTAAGGTTAGGCTTTGTGCATTGAGTATTTGGGGGGAGTCAGGTTCAGACAAGGGGTGCAGTGCACTTGGGCACTACAAGTACAAACCTGTGCACATGTGTGCACAGGTGAAGAGGGAAACAATGCTCAGTCAGGCAGTTGGTTAGGTACTAGTTGGGGGCAGTGGCTAGTTGATTGAAGTGGTGTATTAGATCATAGTGTATCAGATCTTAATGACCGATTGTTGTGATGTATCAGTGGTAGAAGGGGGTGCACAGGAAGTTAGATGTAGTGCTTGGACTGTAAGGTTGAGCATGTGCTCTGTGAGTGTATCAGTAGTGTGATACATGTAAAAGAGAAGGACATGAAGGATAGTACTCAGGTTGTGTGTACATGCTTGGAACACGGGTTCCAATTAAGTGCAAATGTACTGATGTAAGGGGAGAGGGGGAGATCTATGATGCCCTCTAACTATAGGATACTCCCATGATACACATTCTCTTCATCCCCAAACACAACTAAAACTATAAGAACATATTTTGGAGAAATTAGAGGGGTGATATGTTCCGCCATCTCATATGGCAAAAAAATGGACAACAATATTTTTCAACTGAGTTGGCGAAAATATGCTGGTGGGTGGGGGGGTAAATAAATGTTGAGTCGTTTCGGCTGGGGTAGGAGGTTTAAATGCCGATTTGGTTCAGGAGAGTGGAGAGGGGGTGTTGGTTGGTTCATAGGGTATTGGTTCAACATATGTGTGGGGTTATTTTTGGTTTCTTTCATAGGTTTGATTTATGTAAGGCCAACGGCTATGTTGTAATGGCTCTTTTCTAACGTTCATCTCTAACGGCTCTCTAATTCATCTCAACGGCTCTCTCCAACTTATCTATATAAATCAACCTAGTGATTTTATCACAATACCACATCAAGGTTCGACGTGCTAATATCTAATCTAGGACAAGGAGAATAAGTTGTTATCCAGTGCGATAAAACACGAGTTTCATCATTTACTATAACGAGCAAATTGTAAACATCTATGTTTTCAGCTTTATTTATTTCAAAGCAATGTTCGCATCAAGTTGTTATCCAGTGTGATAAAATACGAGTTTCATCATTTACTCCAATAAGCCAATTGTAAACTTCTATGTTTTCAGCTTTAATTATTTCAAAGCAATGGTTCACATATGTTTCATTATAACATCTTGCAAGATAGTTTAAACTACGTTGAAAAAAAGGGGTGGATGATGACCACAAGAATCTTTTCATACTTGGCCTTTGCATGACTTACTCTTGTACATTCCAAAATTGCCCCATAGAAAGATCGACCTCGTTTGAATAATATAACATAGGACTAGTAAAGAAAGATTCTTAATATACACAATGAAAAGTATAGTTCTCCACAAGACATGCAAGCAAGGAAGCAATATCCTTATGATGCATTATATATATATATATATATATATATATATATATATATATATATATATATATATATATATATATATATATATATGGGTTGTGATCATGATCCACCCCTTTTTTTATCCACCCCAAATATTTCCTATGTTAACACCTACTACCTGAATAAGAAAAATTAGCGACGTAAGAAAACGTCGCTAAATGGCCTAAAAACGTCACTAAAAAAATTTAGCGACGTAATTAGCGACGTTTCAATGAAGTCGCGTTTAAGCTAGTCGCTGACAGAAAAATATTGCAAAACGTCGCTATAGTGACGTATTGGCGTCACTAATATTTTTTATATTAGCGACGTTGAACGACGCAACGTCGCTAAATTAGCGACGTGTTTTGTGTCGCTATACGTCGCTAAATTTTTTCTATTTAGCGACCTTTCGCAACACATTTATATGGACTTGGCAAATAATGTCATATCAGCAATTTAGCGACATTCAACGACGTACTTAGCGAGTTATTTAGCGACGTATATAAACATAGCTAAAGTTTCAGTAAAAAGTAAAAAAAAGAATATAGAATGGTTTCCAAACCAATCTTCCTACAGTTTATGAATTCATAATTTATATAAATATACCCGGAGTAACCCTCCGTTGAATTCCCTAGGTTCGCCAACCCCTTCGGTTGAACACTCAATACCGGTAAATTAACATACATTTAATATGAATAATATAGTAAAATTTAAAGAAAATGAAATATTGGGATTACAATTCGAGTCTGAAGAAAATCTCGTCGTAAAGAATACAATAAATATCCACACAACTGAGTGCAAGAAATAAAGTCTGAAAGCATCAAAAATAAAAAATATTCATAAATGACCAAATAATATAGGTCAAAACATAAACAATCAGTAAACTATCCTAACTAGGACTACTGCGGATCTGTAGGAGGATGACCACTGGCGCGCATCAGGGATAAGAACAAATCATACTGCTCCCGTAAAATTGATACCGATGTCGATAGAGAAGGCAATAACGTCGGTAAAGTTTGTGTCGAAGAAGGCGCACCAGGAAGACTTATCTGCTCCAACGCTGTTAGTCGATGGTTATATGAATTCATGATAGATAACAGCCTCGTACTGCTATGAACCATTGAATCCTGCATTATAGTCAGCCTCTTGCCCATGGACAGCTATGATGCCTGTAGCCCCGTCACGCTGCACTCTGTCGATGCCCTAAGATCAGCTGTCATATCCCTGAGCTCCATGATGCTGCGCTTGAGCGTATCAACTCGTGCGATGAGCGTCGCATCGTCCGCCTGTGGCTGGAACAAAGGCTCCTCCTCCATCCTTCGCAGCAACTCGTCACAGAGAGACGCAATTTGACGGTCAACGATCTCCTGAACTTGGGCCGACACCTGCATGGGCTATGGGGAATGCGCACTTGCAGTGGAGGCCCTAGAGGACTGCGTCACAATAAAGGGGCCATAGGATCTCGTATCATAGTATGTACCCCTCTGAGACCACCAGCGGTGGTCACCGACAGCTCGTCCGCCGATGGAGCTGGAGATGGTTGCGAGAAAGTACCAGCCTTTTCCACTAGAGGTGCACTAGCAGTCGCCCGCTCATGCAGCCTAAGATACTCAGCCTAGAAAAGTTTGGATACTCGATAATTGCTAATGTGTCTAAGGTACCTATTACTAACTACATGGATATTTATTTGCATATTTCCTAAGTTATATTAAAATTAACACAAAGTAAAGTAATACTTACATAGGTTTGCGAGGCCCTCTCATCAATGAGATTTCCGCCCTTTCGATAGGTGGCCAGGAAGACGGTCACCATGTTGGCATCCTCACCCCTCTGTACCTGTTAAAAATATATTATTTAGTACTAAAATTAAATATTTTATCCAACTACCATTTTATCGTACTTATATTAAAATAATATATCTGAAATAAAAAATATATCAAACGACAAAAATATTCTGTCATCGGAATCGAGCCACCAGACGACTTTGCTGCCTTCTGCCTAGCCGTATTGGCCTTTTCAGACCTTTCCTTGTACCTTGGATCGTCGAATCTAGCTCTCATCGCAGTCCACTGCTCAGGCGTGATCCAACCTAGAATCGGTTTTCCTTCGCGATCACGAGCCTTCTGGTCATCCAGAGCATCACGGATCAACTTGACGACAACGGCAGAAAATATCTGCTCGATTAACTCGGCCCGGTGCGGTGGATAGAAATATGTTTGCTAAAAGAAGTAATTTAGTAAGTTATATAATATGCATAAATTAGATTATTGATATAATATACTTTTACCTTGAAGTGCACAAACCAGAACGCCTTCCTCTCATCCGGAGCATCATAGTAGTTGATCCAAGGGCCACCATAGTTGTACCTCAGAAAGTGCACAGGCGTCTCTGTACCAACGAGGGACGATATCTATACAAAGATAAATATTTTTATCAAAAAAGTGAATATATGATGAATAAAGAAATACACGATATATATGATGCTAAACAGTCTAATTAACTTATTTTGTACCGTCAACCCAAATCTCCATCCTCGTCTCGTCCGGAGGTGCGTATGGAGGATCTCGCTGATGCTGGGACGACGTTGGCTCAACCTCTGCCATATGCTCATCTGTCTCCATGGTTCCGTCAGCAGGAGAAATGCTGGACGAGGGAGTAGTCTCAGGCCTGGAACTACTCGTCCCAGGAGTGCTGCCACGTAACGTCATCGCAGTCGAAGATGTTACTGGTCGATATACTGGAGTACTTGGTACCGAGGATCCAGAACCAACAGTAGGCAGTACCGGAGGAGCACTCCGTCTACCTCGGGACCTGCCGAATGTTCCGCATCGTCATGTCATACCTGTGAACAACATATGATGATAGAACAAATAAACAAATATATAGTACCTTCTATAGTCAAAATATTATGCATATCTCACAGCATTAATAGAATTATACAGTAAATAACTAGTAGTGTCACAAGTCTAAATTGATAGTACATTCTATAGTCAAAATATAATACATGTCACAAGTCCAAATAGATTTATTTTATTTTCAATCATCTTCAGAAAATTCATCTTGTTCGCCTTCCTCGTCTTCCTCTTCCTCTTCCTCTTCCTCTTCCTCCTCATCTTCACTTTCATCTACTTCATCTTCGTCTTTCTCTTCGAATAATTCTACCCCTTCTACATTATTAGTCATGTAATGAGTAACTTCTGTTGAGTCCACATCTATAATATTTGTTACAAGAGGTAGCTCATTCTCCCGATAAGCTATTTCGTCAATGTCAAAGGTATTTCTAGCTTTAGTCTTGCATACTGCCCACCAATCCGACCTCGCTGTCCCCCGTCTAGGATAAGTTGCGAAGTACACGAGCTGAGCCTGACTTAATAGGATAAATGATTTGTAGCCTTGATATCTACGCTTGTAGTTTATATCCACAAGACCATGCTTGTAAATTTTCCAACCTTGATCTTGAATCGGATCAAACCATTCACACTTGAATAGCATGATCTTACCAGGTTTTGTGCCATAATTATATGTCAATTCCATAATCTCTCGTAATATGCCAAAGAAATTATTGTCTGGATCGACGTCTTTGTAGTTCAAATATTTGATACATAAACAACTATTTTTCGTGGAATCAAGATCCAAAAAACTGTCTCTGATTGGAGTATTTGTTTACTTGAACCTAAATCCATTCACACAGTAAATTGGCCATATTTTGACGGCCGTAATTGGTCCCTTGGCTCGAGTTCTAATAGATTCATTCTCGGGTGTTATTAGACGATCGACCTAAATACCAAAGTAGCGATAGTAAGTTATTTATTGTGCAAGTGCATACAGAAAAGGTAATTACCGAGCTCCTTACATATGCGCTCAACAAAGAAGAAAAATGATGGCTTATTTCTTGTTCTACCTCTTCGCCTGTTATGTAGGGTCTAACCGACCTCAGCTCATCATTATATGTGCTAAAAAACAACGAAGCAACCGCTGATTAGTAGCATAATATTAGCTTATACTATTACATTTAGATAACGTAAACGTGGATGTATTAATTACTTACCCTCTAGCTTCCCCACTTCATCCTCGTCGCAATTGAGTAATATATACAACTGAGCAGCCCTTAGCTCGTCGTTATTCAAATATCTCTTTTTTATTTTTCCCGAAGGCTTTCCGGATGTATTGAATACTTTCAGTATTGCATCATTACATTCCTGATATTCGTCGTCATTTCTCAGAGCTCTCGTTCTATTAGTAGCAATATTAGGTTTGAAATATGTCGAGCAAAAATTTGTAATCTCCTCGAGAACATAAGCTTCACAAATAGAGCCCTCAACCCGTGCCTTATTTTTATCTTTCTCTTTAGGTGATTTAGATGTCGCTAGAACAGGTACATCCACCAATAATCGATAGGACCACCAACACGTGTCTCATAGGAAAGATGAATTGGTAAATGCTCCATGGAGTCGAAGAATCCAGGAGGAAACACCTTCTCGAGCTTGCACAGTGTTACCGTAATGTCTTTCTCTTGCTTTTCTAGATGATCGATGAGCAACTTAGTAGAACAAAGGTCTCTGAAGAATATGCTGAGATCTGTCAATGGATCCCAAATAACACGTGGTAAGAATTTCTGAAATGCAATCGAAATTAACCTCTCCATGAATACGTGACAATCGTGGCTCTTCATACCCGCCAGTTTGTTTCTCCTTAAGGTCAACGCATCTTTTCAAGTTCGACACGTACCCGTCTGGAAATTTTAGACCCTGAATCTACCTACAAAGTATCTATTTATCCTCCTTCTCCAGTGAGAAAATTGACTTAGGCTGCTTTAACTTTCTATTCCCCTCCTCTATCAAATGCAACACAGGACGTCTATATATTTATTCTAAGTCCAATCTGGCCTTCGGATTGTCTTTCGTCTTCCCCTTTACCTTCATTAAAGTATTAATTATGTTATCAAACATATTCTTCTCGATATGCATGACATCAAGGTTATGTCTGATCAGATTGGTGCTCCAATATGGAAGATCCCAGAATATACTCCTCTTCGTCCAGTTATGGGTGTGACCAAATCAGTCATACTTGTACCCCTTAGCAGGCTCTTTGATAGCACTTGGTATATCTTTTACCTCTTTCTATATCGTGTATCCGGCCCACCTTGGTGGTGGATTGGCCTTCTCCACAACGCCCATACGAAAAGAATTCATGTTCCTCCGGTACGGATGATCCTTCGACAAAATTTTTTGATGACAATCGAAGAAGCACGGTTTGCTTCCGTGTTTTAAACGAAAAGCCTTAGTGCGATCCATGCAATACTAACATGAGAGACGACCATGAGTGCTCCATCCTGATAATATTCTATAGGCCGAAAAGTCGTTGATAGTCCACCTAAGTGCTGCCCTCATCTAAAAATTCTGCTTTCTAAAAATATCTTACATGTTGGAACCTACGTCCCACAGCTAATTTAACTCATCTATCAAAGACTGTAAATACACATCGATGTTCCTTTTCGGATTGTTCGGACCCGGGATAATAACGGTTATGAACATATACGGAGTCTTCATGCACATCCAAGGCGGTAGATTATATGGAGTGACGATCACAGGCCAACACGAATACTGGGAGCCCGAAAGTTCGAATAGGGTAAAACCATCGGAGGAGAGCCCCAATCTGACATTACACGGATCTGAAGCAAAATCTGGATACTCTCGATCAAAGTGGTTCCATGCTTATCCATTGGATGGATGATCCAATACTCCATCGATCTGTTCCTGCCCGTGCCAACTCATATTTTCTACAGTCTCCTTTACCATAAACAACCTCTGCAACCGCGACGTAAAAGACAAGTAGTGCATCGAATCGGTAGGCTTTCTTGCACCGACAGACTTTTCTCTATCAGTTGCCTTGTAGCGATCAGCACCACAGAATCTGCACGCGTCTTCATCCTTGTCGTCTTTGTAGTACAACATGCACCCGTTGCAACATACATCGATTTTCTCGTATCCCATCTAGAGCGATCTCATCATCCCCTTAGATTGGTAGAAGTCTTTAGGCAACTTTGCACCATCGGGTAAGATCTCTATAATCAAATCCATCAGTCGATTATAGCATTCTTGCGATATATTAAAATCGGACTTTATCCTCAACAATCTTGTAACCATCCCTAACGATGAATGATCCTCACAACCAAGATATAATGGAGTCCTTGCATTCTCCAGCAACTCAATGAACTTAGCAGCATCGGCATTCAGTGCCTCCTCAGCTGCATTATGATTGTCTGGATCGAAACTAGGCCCTGGCGCATCAAAAAACATGTTCACCCACCCATTATCGTAAGCAGCGTAGTGGTTGACATCCATATACGGCTACACATAAGGCTCTGACTCCGATGCTAAAGATACAAGTTCTTCTTGCGTGGTCCACTGATAGTAATTCGGCGTAAAACCCTTCGAGTATAAATAATATGTGATGTCCACTTCTGGATGATATTTTAAGTTGCAACATCTCACACACGGACACTTAATTTTGGTACCGTCGATGTACTGAGGGAACGCCTTGGCGAACTGCAGGAACTGCTGTACACCCTCTATGAATTTATTTCGCATACCACACATGTCATCAGGATGACGGTTGTACATCTACGAACGATGATGCAAATGGTCATTCATATACATTTCTAGATACTTCTGCAAAAATGAATAGACATCGTTCAAGTATATACTCATGTGAATATTTGGTAGTGTATATTATCCAAATGACACTCACTCCAAATATGCAAAGATGACTAGACATCATTCAAGAAAATAGTTAAATTACAGTACATGCCACAAGTTTAAATGGATTTTATATTAATATTTTTAATCCTCTTCTAAAATTTCATCTTCTTCGTTTAAATACAGTACATGCATTGATACTCCTAGTCCTATCATTGATACTCAGGAATACCCAATTATGTTATACACTTACTCGTCCACACACACATAAGAATACTCAGGAATACAGTACATGCACTGATACACCTAGTCCTAGCACTGATACTTCTTCGTTCAACTATGTATCCTGGATACTCATATTGTAGTATATCAGTGAGTGTCAACTCTGTATCCTGGATATCCACACTTGACATTTATTTAGGCCATGACTTTCTAATTAAAAAGTCAAGTCATGGATATCTAGTGTCAATTTCTTTTGGTCCCGGATACATAGTTGATACTCACTGATACAATCCTGGATATCCACACTTGACATGTATGCGTGTGTCCGTGTCCGATAAAATGCTTACAACCTTATCCTCGATATCGTGTCCTAACCTTTCATATCCATGTGTCCTATAATTTTACCATACGCATCATGAGATAACATGATACAAATATGTGTGTGTGTTCGTGTCCATGTTAGGGTTGGTGTATACATGTTAGTGTGTCCGCGTGTCCATGTTAGTATTGTTCGCATGTGTGTGTGTGTCCGAGTTAGGATTATGATAGGATTAGTATCCGCATCACTGAGATATCCACACACACACACCCTCAATGCATTGTGCATAAGTGTGCACTGCACAACACCTTACTTGATACCCAAGACTGCGTCTAATTAACTTAGATAGGGTTAGGTTCTGTGTCTTGTCTCGGCTTTGGATTAGGGTCTGTGTCATATCCTGTGTCGTGTCATAACCAAATTGCCACTCTCCCACAATACCTGCAGCACTTCTCATATAATCCAACAGCCCGACCACATCATATATATATATATATAATATCAAATAAACCCCCCCAAATCAACTGCTATGAAGTATAAAGGTATAATCCAACATCCCGTCGCTAATCCAATATCCCGTATGCACTGCACTTCTCATATAATCCAACATCCCATCGCTAATTGGACAAAATTTAGTAGTGACTTGACACGCACACGCACATGAACACACATATACACATGAACACACACACACAATTCTATACTCACAAACCAATTATATGATACTCAACAACATATGATACTAAATTCATAATAAAATCCTATCAAAAAACTATATAGCATATTTGTGGGTGTTGTATTATGTGTGTCCATGTGTGTGATACACTAGTGCAACAAAATTTCCTAATTATGCAACCAAACTTCCATACTAACTAGGGTGTGTCTCCATGTATGTCCGGGTGTATCTCCATGTATGTCCATGTCCACGTGTGTCCATATGTGCCCATGTCCATGCATGTCTATATGTGTGTCCGTGTTAATACGAATTGTGTCATATAGTGTCGTGTCCTATGTGTGTGTCCATGTGCTCGGGTCCATGTGTCAGGGTTACGGTTGTGTCCTGTGGGTGTCCATGTTTCCTGATTGTGTCCAGTATATGTGTGTGTGTGTGTGTGTGTCCTAGTTGTGTCCGGGTCCGGGTTAGAGTTTACCGAGCCGGGAGGAAAGGAGGAGGAGCGCCTGAGAGAGGGGTCGACGGAGGAGGACCATGCTGGAGGGGAGGAGCCACACCGGAGGGGGAGGAGCCGTATCTGGGGTCGCCTGTGTCGGGGTTGGGGGGCAAACACGGCCGCGTCGGGGTGGGGGCGAGGAAGGCGGTCGAGGGACGGGTCACCGGAGTCGCGGAGGGTCGCCAAAGCCGCGGAGGGTCACCGGGGGAGGGTGGATTGCCGTTGGGGGCACGCGGGTAACAAAAAGTTGGAGGGGGGGAAGAAATGAAAAGTTGAATAGACGAGGGAACCCTATATTCAGTAATTTAGCAACGTCCGCTCGAGACGTCGCTAAACATCGCTAATTAAAAATTAGCAACATCATAAAAAGACGTCGCTAATTGAAAAGTTTGCGACGCTAGAGACGTCGCTAAAAATCAAAAAAAAGCAACGTCGATAAATACGTCGCTAAACGTCACTAAATCATAAAAATTAGCGATGTTTAGCGACGTTAAAGAAGCTTATAGCGACTATTCTTTAAAAATTGAAGTACAGTCGCTAAACGTCGCTATGTGTTGCCAATAGCGACGTATAGCGACGTTTATTTTAGGAGTCACTCAAGTCTTTAATATTAGCGATATTTTATTATGTTGTCGCTATTTTATCATATTTTGGTAGTGACCATTGGATGGGCTTTAAGTCATCTAATCTTAACCGTTAATAAATCAACGGTTAAGATTAAATGACTTAAAGCCCATCCAATAGTGTGAATAGGGAGGATGCTTCGGGTGGACAAAAAAGGAATATATTTGATATTATATATATATATATATATATATATATATATATATATATATATATTGGTAGAGGTAATTGTGTTACAGACTCACATGGTCCACCTTTTTCATTTGAATATATTTGTGCATCATTATTACTGTGATCAAACTCGAAATCATGACTGCAAGGATCTTTTCATACTTTCATTCTGTGATGGCCTATGCATGACTTACTCTTGTACATTCCAAAATTGCCCCAATAGAAAGATCGACCTCGTTTGAATAATATAGTATAGGACTAGTAAAGAAAGATTCTTAATATATACAATGAAATGTATAGTTCTCCACAAGACATGCAAGCAAGGAAGCAATATCCTTATGATGCATTATATATATATATATATATATATATATATATATATATGGGTTGGGATCATGATCCACCATTTTTTTGTCCACCCTAAACATTTCCTATATTAACACCGTTGGATGGGCTTTAAGTCATCTAATCTTAACCGTTGATTTATCAACGATTAAAATTAGATGACTTAAAGCCCATCCAATGGTGTGAATATGGAGGATGCTTGGGGTGGACCAAAAAGGGTAGATTTGATCATATATATATATATATATATATATATATATATATATATATATATATATATATATATATATATATATATATATATATATATATATATATATATTGGTAGAGGTAATTGTGTTACAGACTCCTGGTCCGAAGGAACACAAACTCGGGCCGAAGGCCTATCATATTCCGGCCCAAAGATCCCATACAACTCGGCCCGTAGGTCCGCACCTGCATCGCACTTGAACTGCATCTGCGCTGCCCTCATCACCAACTCACCACTTAATTTCCTCAATTAAATGGTGTCCAGGTGGCTCGAACCCGCAGGAGGCTCGAACCCGCAACCACCTGGGTAATATGCATCAGCCTTAACCACTAGGCTAGACGTCATTTGCTATATATATATATATATATATATATATCCCCTTTCACAACTATGTGGAGGGGGTCGTCATCCCGACGATCCGCCTGCAGCATTCAAACTTTTTTCCTTGATAGAACCTTTGTGAACATATCTGCTCCGTTGTCATCTGTATGAACTTTCTCAAGTGCCGCTTCCTTCTTGTCAACCATATCCCGTATCCAATGATATCGGGTATCAATGTGTTTGGATCGGATATGAAATGTCTAGTTCTTCACAAGGTGAATAACACTCTGACTATCGCAAAGCAAAGGATACTGCTCCTGCTTTAGCCTAATTTCCTGGAGCAGCTTCTTTATCCACAACAACTCCTTCCAAGCCTCCGTCGCCATAATGTATTATATCTCTGTCTTCGACAAGGCAGCACACTTCTGTAAACGTGATTACCATGATACTGCTCCACCAGCAAACATCATCACATAGCCCAAAGTTGATCGTCTCGTCTCTACATCTCCAGCCATATCAGCGTTGGTATATCCAACCAGCTTCGGCTCGTCACCACCAAATAAAAGTATTCAATCGGCAGTACCCTGAAGATATCGTAGAATTCACTTGACCCCACTCTAATGTACCCTTCCAGGATTGGAAGTGTACATGCTAACTGTGCCGACTGCGTGAGCAATGTCTGGCCTCGTACATACTATAGCATACATAAGACTCCCCACAGCTGAGGCATATAGAACTCGTTCAATATCTTCCTTTTCTTCCTTAGTAGATGGTAACTGCTCCTCAATGAACTTAAAGTGAGCCGCAAGGGGGTTACTCACTTTTTTCGACCCGTCCATCATGAAACGCTGAAGTACCTGGTGAATGTACTTCTTTTGGGACAAGTGTAGCATCTTGGACTCTCTCTCTTTCTCTCTCGGCTGATCTCCATCCCAAGAATAGTCTTCGTTGCACCCAAATCCATCATAGAGAAGGTCGCGTCTAGTTGGCTATTCAACTCTGCTATCCTGGTGGCATTCCGATCCACCACCATCATGTCATCAACATAAAGCAACAAAATAATGAAATCATCCTCGGCGAATTATCTACAAAAATACAATGATCCGACGTCGTCCGTGCATAGCCATGCTCTCCCATAAAAGACTCGAACTTCCTGTACCACTGCCTCGGATCCTGTTTCAGACCATACAAGCTCTTACTCAACCGGCAGACCAAATATGATTTACCCTTCTCACAGAATCCCATTGGCTGCTCCATGCACAACTCCTCCTCAAGATCACCCTGGAGGAATGTCGTGTTCACGTCCATTTGCTCGACCTCCAAGTCAAAACTAGCTGCCAATGCTAGTACCACCCGTATAAATGACTGTTTGACGACTGTCGAAAAGATCTTATTATAATCTACGCCTTTTCGCTGACGGTAGCCTTTAACTACCAGCCTCTTTTTGTATCGAGGGCGAGTTGCATCATCTATCTGCTTCACTCTGAACACCCATCGATTCTTCAAAGCCTTCTTACCCTTTGGCAACCGCACCAGATCATAAGTAGAGTTGGCCTCTAAGGAACTCATCTCCTCCTGCATGGCTTCCATCCACTTCTGCCTGTGTTCATCTTCCATAGTCTTTGCAAAACTTTCGGGTTCTCCCCCGTCAGTCAGTAGCACATACTCATCCGGTGAGTATCTCGTAGATGGTCGACGCTCTCTATCGCTCCTTCTCAACGGAACCACTGGTGCTGGCAGTATATCTATAGTCTCTTGCCCTCCCGGAACTGCCTCCTCTGTATGCTCATCCTCATGAGGGTCACCCTGACCACCATCAACAGGCTAATTATCAAGGTTGGGAGCAACTCCATGTACTGGATCCCCCATAACTGGATCCTCTGCGATGTCCTCTAAAAATTGATCAAAGCAAAATAACTCATAACTCAGGAAATTTCTCAACCTCAGAAGGCATCTCAGAATCCTAAGTGTTGGTCATGGTCTGATCCTCGATGAATACCACGTCCCTGCTTTTGTAGAGCTTTCTTTCTACTGGATCGTAGAGTCTATAGCCAAACTCATCCCGACTGTAGCCAACAAAGATGTACCGCCTCGTCTTTAGCTCAAGTTTGGATCTCTCGTCCTTCGGTACATGTACGAAGGCCTTACAACCAAACACTCATAGGTCATTGTATGATGGCTCTTTGTCGTACCATACTTTGTCAGACACATCACCCTGTAAAGGAGCACTAAAAGATAAATTAATAACATAAGCAGCGGTGTAAAGTGCCTCACCCTAATAGCTGTCTGGCAAGTTTTCTTCTGACAGCAAATACCGCACCCTCTCCATTAGCATCCTGTTCATCCGCTCTGCTACACCGTTGAGCTGCGGTGTCTTTAATGGAGTCTTCTGGTGTCGTAACCTTGATCTATAAAATAAGCATTGAAGGGACCGATATACTTGTCGCCATTGTCCGACCGAACACAAAGCAGCTTCTTATCCGTCTTCCTTTCAACAGAGGCCTGAAACTCCTTGAAAGTGGGCAGTACCTGATCCTTGGTCTTTAAGGTATAGACCCAAACCTTCCTGAAATAATCATCAATAAATGTTACAAAATAAGAAGCACCACCAATGGATTTTACCTTCATAGGATCGTAGACATCCGAGTTAATCAACTTGAGCAACCCCGGCTTCCTTGAACTTGGGTGACTTTAGAAAGATACCATATTTTTCTTCTCCGCCAAACAGTACGTGCACTTCTCCAACTTTGCAGACTTTAGCCATGGAATCACCTTCATGTACACCAAGTAGCTCATCCCCTTCCACTACTAAAAATTGCGGGATTAGCGACGTTTTTAGCGACGTCCAAATAAAACGTCGCTGAATTATAGGTATTTAGCGACTTCCATATAAAATATCGCAATACGTCGGTGATAGCGACGTGGAGCTACGTTTAGCGACTATAATTATTATAAATATATAATATGTCGCTAGGTAGTCTCTAAACGTCGCTAACTTTTTAATTTTAGCGATGTTTAGCGACGTTTATGTATTTAAGTCGCAGTATATTATTATATCCGTGACGTTTAGAGACGTATAGACCGACGTTGCTAATTTATTTCATATAGGGTTTGACGAATTTCTTTTTCCCCCATTTCCTTCGAAATCTCAAAAATTTTAAACACCCCCCATCCCGGCACTCCACCTCGGCGACCCCCCTCCGGCCGCGTCCTCCCCCCTCCGGGGTGCTCCTCCCTCCGTCAGCTCCTCCTTCCTCCGGCTCCCCTCCTCCCTCCGGCGTCCTCCCCCCTCCGGCGGCTCCTCCTTCCTCCGGCTCCCCTCCTCCCTCTGGCGTCCTCCCCCCTCCGGCGGCTCCTCCTCCCTCTGGCGTTCTCCTCTCTCCAGCTCCCCTCCTCCTCACTCGGTGAGCTCCTTTCTCTGTCTCCTTTCTCTGTCTCTCTCTCTAACACGACACAACACAACACGACACGACATGACACACACTAACCCTAACTCGGACACACACACACGCACGCGGACACACTAACACATATGGACACTAACCCTAATACTGACACGGACATATGGACACACACAATCATAGACAAGACATGACATGCTACGGACACACGGACACAAACAAGACACAGACATAGACATGACATGGGATACAACACAGACACATACACTGGGCTCCCATCTATATGGCATTTAGGCCCATATGTCATAGAGGTATTTATAATGGGTGACCCAAAATGAATAAATTCTACTTTATTACCAGAGATTTTAACCAAGTAGAAATAGTAGAACCTGCCCACATATTTTGAGCTCTATGCGACTGCGAGTACCATCTTTTTTGTCATGATCAGCCAGGTTCATGCCTTCCTTGTGAACAGCTGACATAAGTTCTCCTCTCTCCTGATCTCTCCTGCAACAAGCTAAGTAACCCTAGTCAAGTTAAGTGTAGAAGAAGAGAGAGTAGCTTTCTAGCTAGTAGTGTCTCGCCAATAATAATGAAAAAAACAACAACAAACTTTATAATTCAAGAAATTACCTAAATCTAACCTCAAAGAAAAAATTTAAAAACCAGAACAAGAACACACACACATGCAGAAGAGACGTGTACAAGGAGGAAGGGGAAAAGATTTAAAAACAGTCAATGGTCTTGCATGCGTATAATGAGAACAAGTCCAGTAATTAACTAAGGGCTTTTTTGGGAAGCAAAACCCTAAAATGAGACTCTGCAGCTTCCACTTGGAAGCCGCTAGCATTCAATGGTTTCATCCAAAAATATGGAAGCAATAAATTACTATTCACCCAATCTGCAGCTAGAAAAACTCGAAAGTCAGGAAAGATAGACATCACTGTTTTGACTTGTCCTTCACTTTATTTATCATATTTAAGGGTGCACTCCATTGGTGCACTCTATTATTTTGGACACAGACCCTAACCCTATCTCTCTTCTAGTTAGCTGTCTGAGTTTAGACGCAACCTTGCGTATCTGTAGCGTATATAATACGATGTAGATCTCGACTCAAGGAGAGTCGTATACACAAACACGGGAATAACTCTTCAAAGCTGAGAATTAATATACGGTATTGGCTTCTTCTAGAACTCGTATCCAACTTGGGCTGATGCTTCTTGCTGCACGAGCTATTGCATTAGCTACTGCAGACTGCTAAACCTACTGTTGAAGGCTCTGTAGTGCACTGGCTCTACTTCTACTTGCTGAGTTTACTTGCTGTTGTGCATCCTTCCTACTGTGCACTGTACAGTGTTGCTGCACACTGATTCCTCACTGCTGCACTGTGTAGTATAGCTAGCTGCTACTGCTATAAACTGTTGTATGCTTCCCCTTGTATTATGGTAGCACAGAGATGCAAACTGCTCAGTTGTGCTCCCCCTTTCTATGCTAGCACAGAGCTGCACACTGTTCTCCCTTCAGTTGATCACTGCCAAATGATGCACACTGAAAACTGTGAACTGCTCTCCATAGTGACCCGAGCTCACTTAATCACTCAAACAACCATACTTGAAGGTAGCAGTGAGTATCAGTGCATGTACTTATTTAACGATGAGTATATATCCTAGGACTAGGAGTATCAGTGCATGTACTGTATTTAACGATGAGTATATACTTAAAGGTAATTGTATATTTATTTTTGCTGCAGAAGTATCTAAAAATGGATATGAATTACTATCTGCATCATCGTTCGTGGATGTACAACCGTCATCCTGATGACATGTGCGGTGTGCGGGATGAATTCATTGAGGGTGTACAGCAGTTCCTGCATTTCGTCAAGGCATTCCCTCAGTACATGGACGGTACCAAAATTATGTGTCCGTGTGTGAGATATCACAACTTGAAATATCATCCAGAAGTGGAAGTCACATATCATTTGTACTCGAAGGGTTTCACACCGAATTACTATCAGTGGACCGCGTACGGAGAACTTGTGTCTTTAGCATCGGAGTCGAAGCCTTATGTGGAGCCTTATACGGATGTCCACGACTACGCTGCTTACGACAACGGGTGGATGAACATGGTTTTTGATGCGGTGGGGCCTAGTTTTGATCCGGACAATCATGATGCAGCTGAGGAGGCACCAAATACCGATGCTGCAAAGTTCATGGAGTTGCTGCAGAATGCAAGGACTCTATTATATCCTGGTTGTGAATATCAATCACCGTTGGAGGTTGTTACAAGATTGTTGAGCATCAAGTCCGATTTCAACATGTCGCAGGAATGCTATAACCGACTGATGGATTTGATTATAGAGATCGTACCAGAGGATGCAAAGTTACCTAAAGACTTCTATCGATCTAAGAGGATGGTGAGATCGCTCTAGATGTGATATGAGAAAATTGATGCATGTCGCAATGGGTGCATGTTGTACTACAAAGACGACAAGGATGAAGATGTGTGCATATTTTGTGGTGCTGATCGCTACAAGGCTACTGGAAGAGGAAAGTCTGTCGGTTCAAAGAAGCCTACCGATTCGATGTACTACTTGCCTTTGACGCCGCGGTTGCAGAGGTTGTTTATAGTGAATGACACTGCAGAAAACATGAGTTGGCACAAGCGGAAACAGATCAAAGGAGTATTGGATCATCCATCCGATGGAGAAGCATGGAAGAACTTTGATCGAGAGTATCCAGATTTTGCTTCGGATCCGTGTAATGTCAGATTGGGGCTCTCCTCTGACGGTTTTACCCCATTCGGACTTTCGGGCTCCCAGTATTCGTGTTGGCCTGTGATCGTCACTCCGTACAATCTAACGCCTTGGATGTGCGTGAAGACTCCGTATATGTTCCTAACCGTTATTATCCCGGGTCCGAACAATCTGAAGAGGAACATCGATGTATATTTACAGCCTTTTATAGATGAGTTGAATCAGCTGTGGGAAGTAGGTGCCAACACGTACGATATTTTCAGAAAGCAGAATTTTCAGATGAGGGCAGCACTTATGTGGACCATCAACGACTTTTTGGCATATAGAATATTATCGAGATGGAGCACTCATGGTCGTCTCTCATGTCCATATTGCATGGACCGTAATAAGGCTTTCCATTTGAAACACGGAGGCAAACCGTGCTTCTTCGATTGTCATCGACAATTTTTACCGAAGGATCATCCGTACCGGAGGAACATGAATGCTTTTCGTGCGGGCATTGTGGAGAAGGCCAATCCACCGCCAAGGTGGCCCAAATACACGATATGGGAAGAGGTAAAAGATTTACCAAGTGCTATCGAAGAGCCTGCTAAGGGGTACAAGTGTGGCGGATTTGGTCGTACCCATAACTGGACGAAGAGGAGTATATTCTGGGATCTGCCATATTGGAGCACCAATCTGATCAGACATAACCTTGATGTCATGCATATCGAGAAGAATATGTTTGATAATATAATTAATACTGTAATGTAGGTACAGGGGAAGACGAAAGACAATCCGAACGCCAGGTTGGACTTAGAAGAAATATGTAGACGTCCTGCGTTGCATTTGATAGAGGAGGGGAATGGAAAGTTAAAGCAGCCTAAGTTAGTTTTCTCACTAGAGAAGGAGGATAAAGGAAGACTTTGTAGGTGAATTCAGGGTCTAAAATTTCTAGACGGGTACGTGTCAAACTTGAGAAGATACGTCGACCTTAAGGAGAATAAACTTACGGGTATGAAGAGCCACGATTGTCACGTATTCATGGAGAAGTTAATTCTGATTATATTTCGGGAATTCTTACTGCAGGTCGTTTGGGATCCATTGACAGAGCTCAGCATATTCTTCAGAGATCTTTGTTCTACTAAGTTACTCGTCGATCATCTAGAAAAGTAAGAGAAGGACATTGCGGTAACACTATGTAAGCCCGAGAAGGTATTTTCTCCTGGATTCTTCGACTCTATGGAGCATTTGCCAATTCATCTTTCCTATGAGGCACGTGTTGGTGGTCCTGTCGGTTATTGGTGGATGTACCCCTTTGAGCGGCATCTGAATCACCTAAAGAGAAAGATGAAAAACAAGGCACGGGTTAAGGGCTCTATTTGTGAAGCTTATGTTCTCGAGGAGATTACCAACTTTTGCTCGACGTATTTCAAACCTCATGTTGCTACTAATAGAACGAGAGCTCCAAAAAATGACGACGGATATCAAGAATCTAATGATGCAATACTCAAAGTATTCAATGCGTCCGGAAAGCCTTCGGAGAAAATGAAGAAGAGATATTTGAATGACGATGAGCTAAGGGCTGCTCAGTTGTATATATTACTCAATTACGACGAGGATAAAGTGGAGAAGCTAGAGGGGTAGGTGATTAATACGTCCACGTTTACATCATCTTAATGTAATAGTATAAGCTACTATTATGCTACTAATCAGCGATTGCTTCGTTATTTTTTAGCACATATAATGATGAGTTGAGGTTGGTTAGACCCTACATAACAGAAGAAGAAGTAGAACAAGAAATGAGATGTCATTTTCCTTCTTGGTTGAGCGCATATGTAAGGAACATGGTAATTACTTTTTATTTCTGCACTTGCACAATAAATAACTTACTATCGCTAATTTGGTATTTAGGTCGATCGTCTAATAACACCCGAGACTGAATCTATTAGAACTCTAGCCAATGGACCAATTACTGCCGTCAAAATATGGCCAAGTTTCTGTGTGAATGGGTTTAGGTTCAATTCAACAAATGCTCCGATCAGAGACATCTTTCTGGATCTTGATTCCACAAAAATTAATTGTTTGTGTATCAAATCTTCGAACTACAAAGATGTCAATCCAGGCAATGATTTTTTTAGCATCTTACGAGAGATTATGGAGTCACTACTAGAATAAGCGGGATTAGCGATATTTTTTAGTGACTCCAGGTAAAAACGTCGCTAATTTAGCGACTCTATGTAAAAACGTCGCTAGACGTCACTAATTGGCGACATTTAGCGACGTTTAGCGACTTTTATTCAGTTTTTAAAAGATTAGTCGCTATAAGTTCAATTTTGGTCGCTAAACGTCGCTAATATATCTATGTTAGCGACGTTTAGCGATGTATATAGCGACGTTTATATTAAAAATATTTAGCAACGTGTTTAGCGACGTCATTAACGTCGCTAAAATTTAATTTAGCGACGTCTTTTTTTGACGTCGCTAAACGTCGCTAAAATTTGGTTAATTAGGGCTCGGTTTTGTTTTTTTCCATCTGTCGAAATTTCAAAACGAAAAAAATTTCCTTCGCCCCCCCCCCCCCCGCTCCGTCGACCGCCTCTCCACCGCGGCTACTCCGGCATCCCCCTCCTCCTCCTCGAGCTCTAGGTAAACCCTCTCTCTCTCTCTCTCTCTCTCTCTCTCTCTCTCTCTCTCTCTTACAGAACACATGTGACACTGACACAGACACGACACACACAGACAGTGACACAGACACATACACGGCACACACATACACACTGACACAGACACTGATAAGGACCTAGGGTTAGGGTTAGGGTTAGGTTTTTCGACATGGGATGGGGTTAGGGTTCGGTTCGAGATCTGGTCTTAAAGTTCGGTTCGAGATCTGGTTCCATCCCTTGAAGCCTAAATGGTTCGGTTCGAGATCTGGTTCCATCCCTTTTAGCCTGCGGGAAATCACCATTTAATTTTTTTCCTTTGAGTTGGCGTCGCGAGGTGACACCTTAAACTATTTTGCTAAAAATTCTTGTGATGTCAATTGGTCAGAATATTTGAGAAACACACATACACATATATGTATCAAACTTGGGTCATTCGAAAATGTTGTTAAACTTGGGTGATTACCTATGGACTTGACAACTACAAGTTAAAAACTATTAGTATCAGGCCGAACTAATGATGGGCAGAGCAGCCAATATCAGCAAGTAGTCAAGATATAAATTGATAAAGTTGACATACTTCAAAAGTGAACTAATGATGGGAAAATCAAACATGGGGAGAAACTGTATAAGGATGGTGTATGCTTCATCAAAGATGACCTATAAGGCATACCTTCTCTTTGGTATCAAATGATTGCAATCGTTAACGCAAGGCTGTTTTGACCCCTGTTGGCAATCCCTGGTATAGTCTATCCCTAATATTTGGAGGAAGGAAAAGTGGTGAGACACCTGGGAATATAAAAGTCTTATTTAAAAAATTCAGGATGATAAATCAACCAATATTGTTACATATAACAGAAAACTATATATTCTCAAAGGAATACAAAGAATAGATGTCTATCAATAATGTCAAATGCATATAAATTCAAGGCAGGCAAATTGATGGAACATATACTTAATTTCTTCTATTCGGATTTATTGGAATATATCTTTGCAACCATAGTTCATGATGATGCATGCTCAATTATGGACAATTGGTCATTTACAATAGATCAAGTCCTAGTTTTCCATCGGTTAATCACGCTCATCTTACATGGCAAGGGAAAAAATATGACATTTAAGGTTATTTAAGTGAAAAGCAGTCCAACAAAAAACAAACTGAAACTGCTTCTAATCGGCTGATTAAGAATTGAAGTGTTTCTCTTTGAATATGTACAATTGCCTGGGTTGACAAATAAGACACAACATGGTAAAGACACGACAACATATACACGACACCTATTTTGGAGTGTCCATGCTTCCTAGACAATTGCAAATGCAAATTATTGTTCAAATCCTGTCAACATATCACATTCAACATGTTGGTTGAAGGAAAGAAATTTTCTATGAAGCCTCAACAAAATTACAAATTATTACAGCTTTTTTATTTAGCAAAAAAACTAGGAGAACATTGGAGTTCCTTCACAATCAAACAAAAGGGTAGTAAACAGCAACAGCCCCCACTCATGCAACGAAGTATTAATATTTATGTGGAAGTAACAAACTACTACAGCATATTGGACTTTGACAGCCTAAATTATTTACTTTGGGTTTTAACTAGGTAATGAAAAAAAAACCTTAAAATTGAAATTATTCAGAGAAAAAGACAGAAAGAAATAATTCTATTCAGAGTATTTTTAAAGAAATGGGGTGAAGATTTACAGAAATATTAAAAAAAGGAGGAAGTGAGTCATCTAATTCTTCCAAGTAGTTTTATTATTACTATCATTATTATACTGCAACAAACAGCTAATTCTTTGTGACTCATCTAATTCTTCCATTTCGCATTATTAAGGGTATGTCTTAAGTAATATCTGTTATCAATTATATTCTTTGTTTTCATCTATCTTACCAGATGGCACCCAAGAGAGCGACACCTCCTACTGTTAAGGAGGAAGTGATGCCTCCTACTGTTAAGGAGGAAGTGATGCCTCCTACTGTTAAGGAGGAAGAGATACCACCTGCTGTATCTCAGACGGAGAGTTCCAGTCACCCAGCACCTATAGCGGCTGTATCTCAGACGGGGAGTTCCAGTCATCCAGCACCCATAGCGGAGATTGATAACATAAACCCTGTTTATGCGCAGTATCTGAGGGACTGGTATCTGCCCCAGTTTTTTGGATATCCTCGAGATTGATACTGTGATGTTTCATATACTTTTATTGTGGTTATTGTGATACTTATATATTATGCCTATTTTGTGACTGTGATACTTATATATTATGCATTTTGTGTGACTGTGATACTTTTATTTTGTGTGTATTGTGTGACTGTGATATTTTATATATTTTGTGTGTATTAATTGTATGACTGTGATACTTTTATTTATATTAAATGATGTTAATATACCGGTGTTGAGTGTTCCACCGAAGGGGTGGGCGAACCCAGAGAATTCAACGGAGGGTTGCTCCGGGTCTATTTTTAATTAGAAATTTATAAATTGCAGGAATAATAGTTTGGAACAATTTAGTATTTTTTTTTTGTAAAATTAGCGACGTACTTAGCGACGTTTAGCGACGTTTTTCTACGTCGCTAAATAAGTCGCTAATTAGCGACGTTAATAGCCGTCGCTAATGACGTCGCTAAACGTCGATAAATACGTCGATGTACGTCGCAAATTACTGACATGGCAGTACTGCCAGGTCATTAAAGAGGTCGCTGTTACGTCGCTATATAAGTCGCTAATTAGCGACGTTTAGCAATGTTTTATTACGTCGCTAATTAGCGACTCTGAGTCGCTAAACGTCGCTAAATTAGCGACACGTATAAGTCGTTAAAAAACGTCGGTATAGCAACGTTTAGTGACGTTTTTCCTTTCAGCGATGTGATCATTACCGACTTCTGTAAAACGTCGCTAATTACGTCGCTAAACGTGATTGGCGATGTTTTATTGTCTTTTAGCGACGTTTTTGGGCGTCGCTAATTTCACTTTTTTTGGTAGTGAGAGAGAGAGAGAGAGAGAGAGAGTCCAAGCTTCTGTAGTTGTGCTTAAAAAGTATATTCACCGGGTACTTCAACGTTTCGGGATGGACGGGTTGATGAAAGTGAGCAACCCCCCTTGCAACTCACTTTATGTTCACTGCAGAGTAGTGTCCATCTACCGAGGATGAAAAAGAAGATATGGAGTGGGTTCTGTATGCTTCACAGTGGAAAGTCTCATGTATGTCATGGTGTGTACAAGATCAGACAACGCTCACGCAATTGACATGGTTAACAAGTATCTTTTCAATCCAGGAAGGGTAAATTTGAGTGCGGTCAAGTAGATTCTACAGTACCTTCAAGGCACTGCTGATTGGAAGCTTTTATTTGGTGGTGATGAGCCAAATCTGGTATGATATACTCACGTTGATATGGATGAAGATGTAGACACGAGGAGATCGACTTTGGGCTATGTGATGATGTTTGTTGGTAGAGCGGTATTGTGATAGTCGCGATTATAAAAGTGTATTGCCTTGTCTACGACAGCGACATAGTGTATTGCGGTGACAGAGGCTTGGAAGGAGTTGTTGTGTATGAAGAAGTTTCTATAAAAAATAGGGTTTCAGCAAGTGTAGTACATTTTGCTTTCCAATAGTCAGAGTGTTATTCATCTTGGAAAGAGCCCTATATTTCATAGTCGGTCCAAGCATATAGCAACTCGGTATCATTGGATGCGAGATATGCTTCAGGTGAAGGAAGCGATCCTTGAGAATGTTCATATTGATGATAATTGAGAAGATATGCTCACGAAGGTTCTACCAAGAGGAAAGTTAGAGTACTGCAGGCGGATCGTCGGTATGATGAGCTTCTCCACTTAGTAGGAAAGAAAAAAATTTGTTATAGTGGGTAGGATTCCCAACCTATATGGAGAATACTCTGGAATTCGAAAGCGACATCCGTGTATCGGAGAAGCTCAGGGAGTTAGACGAGTGCCATTCGCGTATCAAAGAAACTTGGAGTATCGAAGTAGGGAGTTGTTGTCGAGTCCCGGGGGAACTCGGACCCAATTCGATCCTAATGGAGGAATTCAGACCAAGTTCGGTCCCCCCTGGGATCAGGACTTGCTAGCACGAAAAATCATATGGGATCGATTTTGGATTTGTCGGGGTTGTGCAAGTTCTGGGGTGCTTTATATACCGTTATATCAAATCTAATGGTCCAGATCGGTACAGAGACGCATGGGCCTCTTTCTGAGGAACAACTATGGTGGCCCTTGGATCAACTACTCTGAACCTCTGGAGGAGAGAAAGGCATTCTGGTTTGCGCACTTCAAGGTAAAAGTATATTATATAAATCCTCTAATTTATGCATATTATATAAATTACTAAATTATTTATTGTAGCAAACGTATTTCTATCCTCCGTACCGGGCCGAGTTGATCAAGCAGATGTTTCCTACCGTTGCCGCCAAGCTTATCCGTGATGCTCTGGATGACCAGAAGGCTCGTGATTGCGTTGGAAAACCGATCCAAGGTTGGATCACGCCTGAGCAGTGGACTACGATGAGGGCTAGATTCGATGATCCGAGGTACAAAGAAAGGTCTGAGACGGCCAAGGCGGCTAGTTTAATTAGAAAATATTATGTAGTTAGTTTAAATATATGTTTAATTAGATAATATTATGTAGTTAGTTTAAACATAATTGAAATTTTAAATATATTCTAGTATCCGGTGGTTTTTAATTTACTTAAGGAGAAAAAAAAATGAGGTGGTTTTAATTTTTTTTTTACCTGAGAATAAAATTGATGATATACATACGGCTTAGACGGCTCATCTTTGAGCCATTTAGAATCCCCAATATATATATATATATATATATATATATATATATATATATATATTGTACCAAGCTTATTGTACTAATATTGTACCAAACAATCTTAACCACATATTTTTTTGAATCATATGGTTATAAAGTATGCTGACGTGATAGCAACTTTAGATGATGCTTTATAACCACATGATTCAGAAAAATGTGTGGTTGGGATTGTTTGGTGCAATTATCACGACCCGCTCCCAGAATACCGGGTAAATACGATGACTGAAATGGCCAACCACACCTTGCAGAATACCAAAGTAAGTCGCAATGTGCTAAGGTTGTCTAAAAGACAAATTGGTCGACTCTATCATGCTATGACGTCAGTCATAAGGACGACAATTCCTAGTATCTCAATCCATCAACAACAATTACAAGAGTATATCATATATGAAAGTAAAAAATGTCCCAAATTACATACCACATATGATCCTGAAACTAGTGAATACAAAATGTTGCACGAGCAGAGTATAATTATACATGATAAAATATATCGGCCATGGTCTAATATATACATCATGTTGACCAAAGTCAGAGAAGTAATCTCAAAATAAGGGGCTAACACTGTCTCTTGCTAAAATACCACACAAAAAAATAACACTACGATGGATGGAGGAAAAAAATCCACTCGCGAGCTTCGGCGGCAGTCCTACTAGTGTGAGCCATCTAGCTGGAAGTACATTGGACCCTGGTTCTCCTCATGGTAAACTGGCCATACAAAACCAGTGTGGTCAGAACCCCAAGCAACAAGTACCACAAAGGAGCTCAAGGTGGCAGACAAAATATATCACAACATACAACAGAAAAGAGACATATATAATAAATGCGGATCGAAACTTGTATGGTACCAATGTACTTGTCTCAAAAATATACTGGAATAACTGATAACAAGTACTATTAAGAAATTACTCTAGATCGGGACCACAACCCTTAAACTAAATAAGGACCGGCGTTGGAGACCTTCACCCGAGCAGAACTTAGCACCCTAACCACGCGACAAAAGAATGAATTAAAAGGACAAGCTTAACGAATAGACAAACATTCATTTCATGGCCAAACATGCATACAGCTTGCTATAATTAACTAATTAGGGTTATCACAAACCTATTTACTAACAAATGCATGCTTTGAAGAATATCGCTACCACCGGTACTGCAATTAACCCGAATTGCGAAGGGTACGCTTGTCGAGTAAACTTAATTGCACATTCAACATCACTACAACATAACTTGTTACTTTGTCATAAACAGAAATTGAATTTGTAAGCATAAACTTAAACTTGTGATCATAAACTTGCTTTATAAACATAAACTTGTATATAAACTTGTTTTGTAAGTGCCGCAACACGTGTAAACTTGGTCAGTCATTGAGCCATTTGCCTAGCAGGATTGGTCCATGCTGCATGGGGCCCTTAGTTATCGGGGTAGCCGGTAGTGCAATATTCTTCACTCCCAATGATCTAGGTAAATCTTATTTTGTTTAATCATTACTAAATTATTTCGAGTTCTTGAGTCGTGGACACTTGAGAACTCCCTAGAATGGCGAGTCACGAGAACGAGTTTTTTATGAGATATCGTATTCGCGACACGTGATACATTGGGCAATACTCACACTCGATTGCCTGATGTCAAATAAAATAGATTTTTATACACAAACATTTCCATGGTGTCATGAGGATTGTGAACTTGTACATAAACTTGTCTCATGATCTATCACTACTAAAATATAGCGATTTAGCGATGAAATATTGGCGACGGTCAATATATGTCGCCAAGTAGTGACGGTTCACCATCGGTTGGACGACTAATAACCACCATTTGCGAATTAAATAACTATTCGTCTCTAGGTTGTTGCCAATTAGTTGCTAGATCGTCACCAGTTTGTGCAGTCAACCGCGGAAATAATGCGGGTTAACATGGCGACGGTCTGGGGATGGATATTGAGTTGCGGATACGTCCCCTAGATAGTTTAGTTGTGACGATGGATTTGGATGCCGCATATCCGTCGCCAAGTACTGTGCCCTAGATTATATTAATTAGGTGGTCGATCAAAATTTTTATTTCGATCAACCACGCCTCTCTCTCCTCTCCTCTAGCCCTGTGCTCCCCTCCGGCCCGTGCTTCCCTCTCCTCCGCTCCCCTCTGGCCGGTGTTCCCTCTCCTCCCTCCGACCCATGCTTTCCTATCCTTCGCTCCCCTCTCACCGTGCTTCCCGCTCATCCTCTCCACTGTAAGTCTTTCTCTCCTCTCCTCCCTCCGTTCCCCTTTTCGGTTTGCACTGTTACTGCCCACACTCTAGGGTGTACTATTTTAGGATAATTTATGTGATGATTTCTTATTACCACTCTAGGTGTTTGTGTTATGGCTTATGTGTATTTGGAGGCTGGCTGTTGGAGGTTCGGGTTAGGCTTTGTGCATTGAGTATTTGGGGGGAGTCGGGTTCAGACAAGGGGTGCAGTGCACTTGGTCACTACAAGTACAGACCTGTGCACATATGTGCACAGGTGAAGAGGGGAACAATGCTCAGTCAGGTAGTTGGTTAGGTAATAATTGGGGGCAGTGGCTAGTTGATTGAAGTGGTGTATTAGATCATAGTGTATCAGATCTTAATGACTGATTGTTGTGATGTATCAGTGGTAGAAGGGGTTGCACAGGCAGTTAGATATAGGGCTTGGACTGTAAGGTTGAGCATGTGCTCTGTGAGTGTATCATTAGTGTGATACATGTGAAGAAGAAGGACATGAAGGATAGTACTCAGGTTGTGTGTACATGCTTGGAACACGGGTTCCAATTAAGTGCAAATGTACTGATATAAGGGGAGAGGGGGAGATCTATGATACCCTCTAACTATAAGATACTCCCATGATACACATTCTCTTCATCCCCAAACACAACTAAAACTATAAGAACATATTTTGTAGAAATTAGAGTGGTGATATGTTCCGCCATCTCATATGGCGAAAAAATGGACAACAATATTTTTCAACTGAGTTGGCAAAAATATGTTGTTGGGTGGGGGTTTAAATAAATATTGAGTCGGTTCGGGTGGGGTGGGAGGTTTAAATGCCGATTTGGTTCAGGAGAGTGGAGAGGGGGGTGTTGGTTGGTTCATAGGGTATTGGTTCAACATATGTGTGGGGTTATTTTTGGTTTCTTTCATAGGTTTGATTTATGTAAGGCCAACGGCTATGTTGTAATGGCTCTTTTCCAACGTTCATCTCTAACGGCTCTCTAATTTATCTCAACGGCTCTCTCCAACTTATCTATATAAATCAACCTAGTAATTTTATCACAATACCACATCAAGGTTCGACGTGTTAATATCTAATCTAGGACAAGGAGAATAAGTTGTTATCCAGTGTGATAAAACACGAGTTTTATCATTTACTGTAACGACCCAATTGTAAACATCTATGTTTTCAGCTTTATTTATTTTAAAGCAATGGTTCGCATCAAGTTGTTATCCAGTATGATAAAATACTAGTTTCATCATTTACTCCAATAAGCCAATTGTAAACTTCTATGTTTTCAGCTTTAATTATTTCAAAGCAATGGTTCACATATGTTTCATTATAACATCTTGCAAGATAGTCTAAACTACATTGAAAAAAGGGGTGGATCATGACCACAAGAATCTTTTCATACTTTCATTCTGTGATGGCCTTTGCATGACTTACTCTCGTACATTCCAAAATTGCCCTAATAGAAAGATCGACCTCGTTTGAATAATATAGCATAGGACTAGTAAAGAAAGATGCTTAATATACACAATGAAAAGTATAGTTCTCCACAAGACATGCAAGCAAGGAAGCAATATCCTTATGATGCATTATATATATATATATATATATATATATATATATATATATATATATATATATATATATATATATATATATATATGGGTTGTGATCATGATCCACCCCTTTTTTATCCATCCCAAATATTTTCTATGTTAACACCCACTACCAGAATAAGACAAATTAGCGACGTAAGAAAAAGTCGCTAAATGGCCTAAAAATGTCGCTAAAAAAATTTAGCGACGTAATTAGCGACGTTTCAATGAAGTCGCGTTTAAGCTAGTCGCTGACTGAAAAATATTGCAAAACGTCGCTATAGCAACGTTTTCTAGCGACGTATTGGCATCACTAATATTTTTCATATTAGCGACGTTTAATGACGCAACGTCGCTAAATTAGCGACGTGTTTTGTGTCGCTATACGTCGCTAATTTTTTTCTATTTAGCGACCTTTTGCAACACATTTAGTGACATTATATGGACCTGGCAAATACTGTCATGTCAACAATTTAGCGACATTCAACGACGTACTGAGCGACTTATTTAGCAACGTATATAAACGTCGCTAAAGTTTTAGTGAAAAGTAAAATAAAAAATATAGAATAGTTTCCAAACCAATCTTCCTACAGTTTATGAATTCACAATTTATATAAATAGACCCGGAGCAACCCTCCGTTAAATTTTCTGGGTTCGTCGACCCCTTCGGTTGAACACTCAACACCGGTAAATTAACATACATTTAATATTAATAATATAGTAAAATTTGAAGAAAACGAAACATTGGGATTACAATTCGAATCTGGAGAAAATCTCGTCGTAAAGAATACAATAAATATCCACACAACTGAGTACAAAAAATAAAGTTTGAAAGCCTCAAAAATAAAGAATATTCATAAATGACCAAATAACATAGGTCAAAACACAAAGAATCAGTAAACTATCCTAACTAGGACTACTGCGGATCTGCAGGAGGATGACCACTGGCGCGCATCATGGATAAGAACAAATTATATTGCTCTCGTGAAATCGATACCGATGTCGATGGAGAAGGCAGTAACGTCGGTAAAGTTTGTGTCGATGAAGGCGCAGCAGGAGGACGTATATGCTCCAACGCTGTTAGTCGATGGTTATATGAATCCATGGTAGATAACAGCCTCGTACTGCTATGAACCATTGAATCCTGCATCATCGTTAGCCTCTCGCCCATAGACAACTATGATGCCTGTAGCTCCATCACGGTGCGCTCTGTCGACGTCCTAAGATCAGCTGTCATATCCCTGAGCTCTATGATGCTGCGCTTGAGCGTATCAACTCGTGCGATGAGCGTCGCATCGTCCGCCTGCGGCTGGGACAAGGGCTGCTCCTCTATCCTTTGCAGCAACTCGTCACGGAGAGACGCAATCTAACGGTCAACGGTCTCCTAAACTTGGGTCGACGCCTGCCTGGGCTTTGGGGAATGCGCACTTGCAGTGGAGTCCCTAGAGGACCGCGTCACAACAAAGGGGCCATAGGATCCCGTACCGTAGTACGTACCCCTTTGGAGACCACCAGTGGCGGTCACCGACAGCTCGTCCGCCGATGGAGCTGGAGAGGGTTGCGAGAAAGTACCAGCCTTTCCCACTATAGGTGCACTAGCAGTCGTCCGCTCACGCAGCCTAAGATACTCAACCTAGAAAAGTTTAGATACTCGATAATTGCTAATGTGTCTAAGGTACCTATTACTAACTACATGGATATTTATTTGCATATTTCCTAAGTTATATTAAAATTAACACAAAGTAAAGTAATACTTACATAGGTCTGCGAGGCCCTCTCATCAATGAGATTCCTGCCCTTTCGATGGGTGGCCAGGAAGACGGTCACCATGTTGGCATCCTCACCCCTCTGTACCTGTTAAAAATATATTATTTAGTACTAAAATTAAACATTTTATCCAACTACCATTTTATCGTACTTGCATTAAAATAATATATCTGAAATAAAAAATATATCAAACGAGGAAAATATTTTGTCATCGAAATCGAGCCACTAGACCACTTTGCTGCCTTCTGCCTAGCCATATTGGCCTTCTCAGACCTTTTCTTGTACCTTGGATCGTTGAATCTAGCCCTCATCGCAGTCCACTGCTCAGGCGTGATCCAACCTTGGATCAGTTTTCCTTTGCGATCACGAGCCTTCTGGTCATCCAGAGCATCACGGATCAGCTTGGCGACAACGACAGAAAATATCTACTCGATCACCTCGGCCCGGTGTGGTGGATAGAAATTCGTTTGCTACAAGAAGTAATTTAGTAAGTTATATAATATGCATAAATTAGATTATTGATATAATATACTTTTATCTTGAAGTGCACAAATCAGAACGCCTTCCTCTCATCAGGATCATCAGAGTAGTTGATCCAAGGGCCACCATAGTTGTATCTCATAAAGTGGCACAGGCATCTCTGTACCAACGAGGGACGATATCTATACAAAGATAATTATTTTTATCGAAAAAATGAATATATGATGAATAAAGAAATACACGATATATATGATGCTAAACTGACTAATTAACTTACTTTGTACCGCCAACCCAAATCTCCATCCTCGTCTCGTCCGGAGGTGCGCATGGAGGATCTCGCTGATGCTGGGACGACGTTGGCTCAACCTTCGCCATATGCTCATCTGTCTCCATGGTTCCGTCAGCAGAAGAAATGCTGGATGAGGGAGTAGTCTCAGGCCTGGAACTACTCGTCCCAGGAGTGCTGCCACGTAACGTCATCGCAGTCGAAGATGTGACTGGTCGATATACTGGAGTACTTGGTACCGAGAATCCAGAACCAACAGTAGGCAGTACCGGAGGAGCACTCCGTCTACCTTGGGACCTGTCGAATGCTCCGCATTGTCTTGTCATACCTGTGAACAACATATGATGATAGAACAAATAAATAAATATATAGTACCTTCTACAGTCAAAATATTATGCATATCTCACAACATTAATAGAATTATACAGTAAATAACTAGTAATGTCACAAGTCTAAATTGAAAGTACATTCTACAGTCAAAATATAATACATGTCACAAGTCCAAATAGATTTATTTTATTTTCAATCATCTTCAGAAAATTTATCTTGTTCGCCTTTCTCGTCTTCCTCTTCCTTTTCCTCTTCCTCCCCATCTTCACTTTCATCTACTTCATCTTCGTCTTCCTCTTCGAATAATTCTACCTCTTCTACATTATTAGTCGTATAATGAGTAAACATCTATAATATTTGTTACAAGAGGTAGCTCATCCTCCCGATAAGCTATTTCGTCAATGTCAAAGGTATTTCTAGCTTTAGTCTTGCATACTGCCCACCAATTCGACCTCACTGTCTCCCGTCTAGGAAAAGTTGTGATATACACGAGCTGAGCCTGACTTGATAGGACAAATGTTTTGTAGCCTTGATATCTACGCTTGTAGTTTATATCCACAAGACCATGCTTGTAAATTTTCCAACCTTGATCTTGAATCGGATTGAACCATTCACACTTGAATAGCATGATCTTACCAGGTTTTGTGCCATAATTATATGTAAACTCTATAATCTCTCGTAATATGCCAAAGAAATTATTGCCTGGATCAACGTCTTTGTAGTTCGAAGATTTTATACATAAACAACTGTTTTTCGTGGAATCAAGATCCAAAAAACTGTCTCTGATCGGAGCATTTGTTGACTTGAACCTAAACCCATCCACACAGTAAATTGGCCATATTTTGACGACAGTAATTGGTCCCTTGGCTAGAGTTCTAATAGATTCAGTCTCGGGTGTTATTAGACGATCGACCTAAGTACCAAAGTAGCGATAATAAGTTATTTATTGTGCAAGTGCATACAGAAAAGGTAATTACCGAGCTCCTTACATATGCACTCAACAAAGAAGAAAATGATGTCTCATTTCTTATTCTACTTCTTCTCCTGTTATGTAGGGTCTAACCGACCTCAGCTCATCATTATATGTGCTAAAAAATAACGAAGCAACCACTGATTAGTAGCATAATATTAGATTATACTATTATATTTAGATGACGTAAACGTGGATGTATTAATTACTTACCCTCTAGCTTCCCCACTTCATCCTCGTCGCAATTGAGTAATACATACAACTAAGCAGCCCTTAGCTCATCGTCATTCAAATATCTTTTTTTATTTTTCCCGAAAGCTTTCCGGATGTATTGAATACTTTTAGTATTGCATCATTACATTCCTAATATTCATCGTCGTTTCTCGAAGCTCTTGTTCTATTAGTAGCAATATTAGGTTTGAAATACGTCGAACAAAAGTTTGTAATCTCCTCGAGAACATAAGCTTCACAAATAGAGCCCTCAACCCGTGCCTTATTTTATCTTTCTTATTAGGTAATTTAAGTGCCGCTAGAATGGGTACATCCACCGATAACCGACAGGACCACCAACACGTTTCTCATAGGAAAGATGAATTGGCAAATGCTCCATGGAGTCGAAGAATCCAGGAGGAAACACCTTCTCGAGCTTGCAAAGTGTTACCGTAATGTCTTTCTCTTGCTTTTCTAGATGATCGATGAGCAACTTAGTAGAACAAAGATCTCTGAAGAATATGCTGAGCTCTGTCAATGGATCCTAAATAACCTGCGGTAAGAATTTCTGAAATGCAATCGAAATTAACCTCTCCATAAATACGTGACAATCGTGGCTCTTCATACCCGCCAGTTTGTTTCTCCTTGAGGTCGACGCATCTTCTCAAGTTCGATACGTACCCGTCTAGAAATTTTAGACCCTGAATCCACCTACAAAGTCTCTATTTATCCTCCTTCTCTAGTAAAAAAATTGACTTAAGCTACTTTAACTTTCTATTCCCCTCCTCTATCAAATGCAACGCATGACATCTACATATTTATTCTAAGTCCAACCTGGCCTTCAGATTGTCTTTCGTCTTCCCCTTTACCTTCATTACAGTATTAATTATGTTATCAAACACATTCTTCTCGATATGCATGACATCAAGGTTATGTCTGATCAGATTGGTGCTCTAATATGGAAGATCCCAGAATATACTCATCTTCGTCCAGTTATGGGTGTGACCAAATCTGTCACACTTGTACCCCTTAGCAGGCTCTTCGATAGCACTTGGTACATCTTTTACCTCTTCCCATATCGTGTATCCGGGCCACCTTGGCGGTGGATTGGCCTTCTCCATAATGCCCACACGAAAATAATTCATGTTCCTCCGGTACGGATGATCCTTCGGCAGAAATTTTTGATGACAATCGAAGAAGCACGGTTTGCCTCCATGTTTCAAACGAAAAGCCTTAGTGCGGTCCATAGAATACTGATATGAGAGACGACCATGAGTGCTCCATCCCGATAATATTTTATAGGCCGAAAAGTCGTTGATAGTCCACCTAAGTGCTGCCCTCATCTGAAAATTCTGCTTTCTAGAAATATCTTACGTGTTGGAACCTACTTTCCACAGCTAATTCAACTCATATATCAAAGACTATAAATACACATCGATGTTCCTCTTCGGATTATTCGGACCCGGGATAATAACGGTTATGAACATATACGGAGTCTTCATGCACATCCAAGGCGGTAGATTGTTTGGAGTGACGATCACAGGCCAACACGAATACTGGGAGCCCAAAAGTTTGAATGGGGTAAAACCATCGGAGGAGAGCCCCAATTTGACATTACGCGGATTCGAAGCAAAATTTGGATACTATCAATCAAAATACTTCCATGCTTCTCCATCGGATGGATGATCTAATACTCCTTCGATCTGTTCCTGCCTGTGCCAACTCATATTTTCTACAGTCTCCTTTACCATAAACAACCTCTGCAACCGCGACGTCAAAAACAAGTAGTGCATCAAATCGGTAGGCTTTCTTGCACTGACAGACTTTTCTCTACCAGTGGCCTTGTAGCGATCAGCACCACAGAATCTGCACGCGTCTTCATCATTGTCGTCTTTGTAGTACAACATGCACCCGTTGCAACATGCATCAATTTTCACTTATCCTATCCAGAGCGATCTCACCATCCCCTTAGATCGGTAGAAGTCTTTAGACAACTTTGCACCATCTGGCAAGATCTCTATAATCAAATCCATCAATCGATTATAGCATTCTTGAGATATATTAAAATCGGACTTGATGCTCAACAATCTTGTAACCATCTCCAACGATGAATGATCCTCATAACCAGGATATAATGGAGTCCTTGCATTCTCCAACAACTCAATAAACTTTGCAGTATCGGCATTCGGTGCCTCCTCAGCTGCATCATGATTGTTTGGATAGAAACTAGGCCCTGTCGCATCAAAAACCATGTTCACCCACCCGTTGTCGTAAGCAGCGTGGTCGTCGACATCCATATATGGTGACGCATAAGGCTCCGACTCCGATGCTAAAGACACAAGTTCTTCGTGTGCGGTCCACTGATAGTAATTCACCGTGAAATCCTTCGAGTACAAATGATATATGACATCCACTTCTAGATAATATTTTAAGTTACGACATCTCACACACGGATACTTAATTTTGGTACCGTCCATGTACTGAGGGAACGCCTTGGCGAACTGTAGGAACTACTGTACACCTTTTATGAATTTATTTTGCACACCACACATGTCATCAGGATGACGGTTGTACATCCACGAACGATGACGCAGATAGTAATTTATATACATTTATAGATACTTCTACAAAAATGAATAGACATCGTTCAAGTATATACTCATGTGAATATTTGGTAGTGTATATTATCCAAATGACACTCACTCCAGATATGCAAAGATGAATAGACATCATTCAAGAAAATAGTTAAATTATAGTACATGCCACAAGTCTAAATGGATTTTATATTAATATTTTCAATCCTCTTCTAAAATTTTATCTTCTTCGTTTAAATACAGTACATGCACTGATACTCCTGGTCCTATCATTGATACTCAGGAATACCCAATTATGTTATACACCTACTCTTCCACACACACATAAGAATACTCAGGAATACAGTACATGCACTGATACACCTAGTCCTAGCACTGATAGTTCTTCGTTCAACTATGTATCCTGGATACTCATATTGCAGTATATCAGTGAGTGTCAACTCTGTATCCTGGATATCCACACTTGACATTTATTTAGGCCATGACTTTCTAATTAAAAAGTCAAGTCATGGATATCCAGTGTCAATTTTTTTTGGTCCCGGATACATAGTTGACACTCACTGATACAATCCTGGATATCCACACTTGACATGTATGCGTGTGTCCGTGTCCGATAAAATGCTTACAACCTTATCTTCGATATCGTGTCCTAACCTTTCATATCCATGTGTCCTACAATTTTACCATACGCATCATGAGATAACATGATACAAACATGTGTGTGTGTTCGTGTCCGTATTAGGAGGTGCGTGTCCGTGTTAGGAGGTGTATGCATGTTAGTCTGTCCGCGTGTCCATGTTAGTGTTAGTGTCCACATGTGTGTGTGTGTGTGTCTGAGTTAGGATTAGGATAGGGTTAGTATCCGTATCACTGAGATATCCACACACACACACCCTCAATGCACTGTGCACAAGTGTGCACTGCACAACACCTTACTTGATACCCAAGACTGCATCTAATTAACTTAGATAGGGTTAGGTTATGTGTCTTGTCTCGTCTTTGGGTTAGAGTCTGTGTCATGTCCTGTGCCACGTCATAACCAAATTGGCACTCTCCCACAGTACCTGCAGCACTTCTTATATAATCCAACAGCCCGACTACATCATATATATATATATATAATATCAAAGGAACCCCCCAAATCAACGGCTAGGAAGTATAAAGGTATAATCCAACATCCCGTTGCTAATCCAATATCCCGTATGCACTGCACTTCTCATATATTCTAATATCCCGTCGCTAATTGGACAAAATTTAGTAGTGACTTGACACGCACACGCACATGAACACACATATACACATGAACACACACACACACAATTATATACTCACAAACCAATTATATGATACTACATATGATACTAAATTTATAATAAAATCCTATCAAACAACTATATAGCATATTTGTGGGTGTTGTATTATGTGTGTCCATGAGTGTGATACACTAGTGCAACAAAATTTCCTAATTATGCAAACAAACTTCCATACTAACTAGGATGTGTCTCCATGTATGTCCAGGTGTGTCTCCATGTATGTCCATGTCCACGTGTGTCCATATGTGCCCGTATGTGTCCGTGTCCATGCATGTCTACATGTGTGTCCGTGTTAGTACGAATCGTGTCATGTAGGGTCGTGTCCTATGTGTGTGTCCATGTGTTCGGGTCCATGTGTCAGGGTTAGGGTTGTATCCTGTAGGTGTCCATGTGTCCTGATTGTGTCCAGTATATGTGTGTGTGTCCTAGTTGTGTCCGAGTCTGGGTTAGGCTTTACCGAGCCGGGAGGAAGGGAGGAGGAGCGCCTGAGAGAGGGGTCGACAGAGGAGGACCATGCCGGAGGGGAGGAGCCACGTCGGAGGGGGAGGAGCCGCATCTGGGGTCGCCTGTGTCGGGGTTGGGGGGGGCGAACACGACCGCGTCGGGGTGGGGGCGAGGGAGGCGGTTTCCAGAGCCGCGGAGGGTCACCAGGGGAGGGTGGATCGTCGTTGGGGGCGCGCGGGTAAGAAAAAGTTGGGGGGGAAGAAATGAAAAGTCGAATAGACGAGGGAATCCTATTTTCAGTAATTTAGCGACGTCTGCTCAAGACGTCGCTAAACGTCGCTAATTTAAAAATTAGCAACATCATAAAAAGACGTCACTAAACGTCGCTAATTTAAAAGTTTGCGACGCTAGAGACGTCGCTAAAGATCATAAAAAGCAACGTCGGTAAATACGTCGATAAACTTCACTAAATCATAAATTCAGCGATGTTTAGCGACGTTAAAGAAGCTTATAGCGACTATTCCTTAAAAATTAAAGTACAGTCGCTAAACGTCACTATGTGTTGCCAATAGCGACGTATAGCGACATTTATTTTAGGAGTCACTCAAATCTTTAATATTAGCGACATTTTATTATGATGTCGCTAAAAATATCGCTATTTTATCATATTTTGGTAGTGACCATTGGATGGACTTTATGTCATCTAATCTTAACCGTTAATAAATCAATGGTTAAGATTAAATGACTTAAAGCCCATCCAATAGTGTGAATAGGGAGGATGCTTAGGTGCGCAAAAAAGGGATAGATTTGATATTATATATATATATATATATATATATATATATATATATATATATATATATATATATATATATATATATATATATATATTGGTAGAGGTAATTGTGTTACAAACTCACATGGTCCACCTTTTCATTTGAAAACATTTGTGCATCATTATTACTGTGATCAAACTCAAAATCATGACCGCAAGGATCTTTTCATACTTTCATTCTGTGATGGCCTTTGCATGACTTACTCTTGTACATTCCAAAATTGTGCCAATAGAAAGATCGACCTCGTTTGAATAATATAGTATAGGACTAGTAAAGAAAGATTCTTAATATACACGATGAAAAGTATAGTTCTCCACAAGACATGCAAGCAATATCCTTATGATGCATTATATATATATATATATATATATATATATATATATATATATATATATATATATATATATATATATATATATATATATATATATATATATGATCCACCCATTTTTTTGTCCACCCCAAACATTTCTTATGTTAACACCGTTGGATGGGCTTTAAGTCATCTAATCTTAACCGTTGATCTATCAACGATTAAAATTAGTTGACTTAAAGCCCATCCAATGGTGTGAATATGGAGGATGCTTGGGGTGGACAAAAAAATGATAGATTTGATCATATATATATATATATATATATATTGGTAGAGGTAATTATGTTACAGACTTCAGGTCCGAAGGAACACAAACTTGGGCCGAAGGCCTATCATATTTCGGCCCGAAGATCCCACACAACTCGGCTCGTTGGTCTGCACCTGCACCGCACTTGAACTGCATCTGCGCTGCCTCCATCACCAACTCACCACTTAATTTCCTCAATTAAATGGTATCCAGGAGGCTCGAACCCGCAACCACCTGTGTAATATGCATCAGCCTTCACCACTAGGCTAGACGTTATTTACTATATATATATATACCCCTTCACAACTATGTGGACGGGGTCGTCATCCCGACGATCCGCCTACAGCATTCAAACTTTTTTCTTTGATAGAACCTTTGTGAACATATCTGCTCCGTTGTCATCTGTATAAACTTTCTCAAGCGCCACTTCCTTCTTGTCAACCACATCTCGTATCCAATGATATCGGGTATCAATGTGCTTGGACCGGCTATGAAATGTCTGGTTCGTCACAAGGTGAATAGCAATCTATCACAAAGTAAAGGATACTGCTCCTGCTTTAGCCTAATTTCCTGGAGCAGCTTCTTTATCCACAACAACTCCTTGCAAGCCTCCGTCGCCATAATGTATTATGCCTGTCTTCGATAAGGCAACAAACTTCTGTAAACGCGATTGCCATGATACTTCTCCACCAGCAAACATCATCACATAGCCCGAAGTCGATCATCTCATCTCTACATCTCCAGCCATATCAGCGTCGGTATATCTAACCGGCTTCGGCTCGTCACCACCAAATAAAAGTATCCAATCGATAGTACCCTGAAGATACCATAGAATCCACTTGACCCCACTCCAATGTACCCTTCCAGGATTGGAAGTGTACATGCTAACTGTGTCGACTGCGTGAGCAATGTCTGGCCTCGTACATACCATAGCATACATAAGACTCCCCACGGATGAGGCATATGGAACTCACTCCATATCTTTCTTTTCTTCCTAAGTAGATGGACACTGCTCCTCAGTGAACTTAAAGTGAGCCGCAAGGGGGTTACTCACTTTCTTCGACCCGTCCATCATAAAATGCTGAAGTACCCGATGAATGTACTTCTTTTGGGACAAGTGTAGCATCTTGGACTCTCTCTTTCTCTCTCGGCTGATCTCCATCCCAATAATAGTCTTCATTGCGCCCAAATCCATCATAGAGAAGGCCGCGCCCAGTTGGCTCTTCAACTCTGCTATCCTGGTGGCATTTCGATCCACCACCATCATGTCATCAACATAAAGCAACAAAATAATAAAATCATCCTCGGTGAATTACCTCACAAAAATACAATGATCCAACGTCGTCCGTGCATAGCCATGCTCCCCCATAAAAGACTCGAACTTCCTGTACCACTGCCTCGAATCTTGTTTCAGACCATACAAGCTCTTACTCAACCGACAGACCAAATATGACTTGCCTTTCTCATAGAATCCCTTTTGTCTGCTCCATGCACAACTCCTCCTCAAGATCATAGGTTGCTGGAGAATGCAATGACTCCATTATATCCTGGTTGTGAAGATCATTCACTGTTGGAGGTTGTTACAAGATTGTTGAGCATCAAGTCCAATTTTAATATATCGCAAGAATGCTATAACCGACTGATGGATTTTATTATAGAGATCTTAACAGAGGATGCAAAGTTGCCTAAAGACTTCTACCGATTTAAGAGGATGGTGAGATCGCTCTGGATGGGATATGAGAAAATCGATGCATGACACAACGGGTGCATGTTGTACTACAAAGACGGCAAGGATGAAGATGCGCGCAGATTCTGTGGTGCTGATCGCTACAAGGCTGCTGGAAGAGGAAAGTCTGTCGGTGCAAAAAAGCCTACCAATTCGATGCACTACTTGCCTTTGATGCCGCGGTTGCAGAGGTTATTTATGGTGAATGAGACTGCAGAAAACATGAGTTGGCACAGAAAAAAACAGATCGAAGAAGTATTGGATCATCCATCCGATGGAGAAGCATGGAAGCACTTTGATCGAGAGTATCCAGATTTTGCTTCGGATTCGCGTAATGTCAGATTGGGGCTCTCCTCTGACGGTTTTACCCTATTAGGACTTTCAGGCTCCCAGTATTCGAGTTGGCCTGTGATCGTCACTCCGTACAATCTACCACCTTGGATGTGCATGAAGACTCCGTATATGTTTCTTACCGTTATTATCCCGGGTCAGAATAATCCGAAGAGGAACATCGATGTATATTTACAGCCTTTGATAGATGAGTTGAATCAGCTGTGGGAAGTACGTGCCAACACGTACGATGTTTCTAGACAGCATAATTTTCAGATGAGGGCAGCACTTCTGTAGACCATCAACGACTTTCCGGCATATAGAATATTATCCGGATAGAGCACTCATGGTCGTCTCTCATGTCCGTATTGCATGGACCGCACTAAGGCTTTCCGTTTGAAATACGGAGGTAAATCGTGCTTCTTCGATTATCATCGATAATTTCTGCCGAAGGATCATCCGTACCGGAGGAACATGAATGCTTTTCGTACGAGCGTTGTGGAGAAGGCCAATCCACCGCCAAGGTGGCCCGGATACACGATATGAGAAGAGGTAAAAGATTTACCAAGTGCTATCGAAGAGCCTACTAAGGGGTACAAGTGTGACAGATTTGGTCGTACCCATAACTGGACGAAGAGGAGTATATTCTGGGATCTGCCATATTGGAGCACCAATCTGATCAGACATAACCTTGATGTCATGCATATCGAGAAGAATGTGTTTGATAACATAATTAATACTGTAATGGAGGTAAAGGGGAAGAAAAGATAATCCGAAGGCCAGGTTGGACTTAGAAGAAATATTTAGACGTCCTGCATTGCATTTGATAGAGGAGAGGAATGGAAAGTTAAAGCAGCCTAAGTCAGTTTTCTCTCTGGAGAAGGAGGATAAAGGGAGACTTTGTCTGTGGATTCAGGATCTAAAATTTCTAGACGGGTACGTGTCGAACTTGAAAAGATGCGTCGACCTCAAGAAGAACAAACTGGCGGGTATGAAGAGCCACGATTGTCACGTATTCATGGAGAGGTTAATTCCGATTATATTTTGGTAATTCTTATTGCAGGTCATTTGGGATCCATTGACAGAGCTCAGCATATTCTTCAGAGATCTTTGTTCTACTAAGTTGCACGTCGATCGTCTAGAAAAGCAAGAAAAGGACATTGCGGTAACACTATGTAAGCTCGATAAGGTGTTTCCTCCTGGATTCTTCGACTCTATGGAGAATTTGCCAATTCATCTTTCCTATGAGGCACGTGTTGGTGGTCCTGTCAGTTATCGGTGGATGTACCCCTTCGAGCGGCATCTGAATCACCTAAAGAGAAAGGTAAAAAATAAGGCACGGGTTAAGGGCTCTATTTGTGAAGCTTATGTTCTCGAGGAGATTACAAACTTTTGCTCGACGTATTTCAAACCTCATGTTGCTACTAATAGAACGAGAGCTCCGAGAAATGACAACGGATATCAGGAATCTAATGATGCAATACTCAAAGTATTCAATGCGTTCGGAAAGCCTTCGGGAAAATAAAGAAGAGATATTTGAATGACGACTAAGTAAGGGCTGCTCAGTTATATATATTACTCAATTGCGACAAGGATGAAGTGAAGAAGCTAGAGGGGTAAGTAATTAATACATCCACGTTTACATCATCTCAATGTAATAGTATAAGCTACTATTATGCTACTAATCAGCGGTTGCTTCGTTGTTTTTCAGCACATATAATGATGAGTTGAGGTCGGTTAGACCCTACATAACAGACGAAGAAGTAGAACAAGAAATGAAATACCATTTTTCTTTTTGGTTGAACGCATATGTAAGGAGCTTGGTAATTACTTTTTCTTTCTGCACTTGCAAATTAAATAACTTACTATCGCTACTTTGGTATTTAGGTCGATAATCTAATAACACCCGAGACTGAATCTATTAGAACTCTAGCCAAGGGACCAATTACTGTCATCAAAATATGGACAAGTTTCTGTGTGAATGGGTTTAGGTTCAAGTCAACAAATTCTCCGATCAGAGACAGCTTTCTGGATCTTGATTCCACGAAAAATAGTTATTTGTGTATCAAATCTTCGAACTACAAAGACATCGATCCAGCCAATGATTTCTTTGGCATCTTATGAGAGATTATGGAGTTGACATATAATTATGGCACAGAACCTGCTAAGATCGTGCTATTCAAGTATGAATGGTTCGATCCGATTCAAGATCAAGGTTGGAAAATTGACAAGCATGGCCTTGTGGATATAAACTACAAGCGTAGATATAAATGCTACGAACCATTTGTCCTATCAAGTCAGGCTCAGCTCGTGTACTTCATAACTTATCCTAGATAGGGGACAGCGAGGTCGGATTGGTGGACAGTATGCAAGACTAAAGCAAGAAATACCTTTGACATTGACAAAATAGCTTATCAGGAGGATGAGCTACCTCTTTTAACAAATATTGTAGATGTGGACTCAACGAAAGTTACTCATTACACGAGTAATAATGTAGAAGATGTAGAATTATCCGAAGAGGAAGACAAGACGAAGACGAAGTAGATGAAAGTGAAGATGAGGAGGAAGAGGAAGATGAGGAAGAGGAAGGCGAACAAGATAAATTTTCTGAAGATGATTAAAAATAAAATATTTTGCCTGTAGAATGTAATATATTTTGACTGTAGAATGTACTATTTTGACGAATATATGTATTATATTTTGACTGTAGAATGTACTATCCATTTAGACTGGTGACACCACTAGTTATTTATTGTACAATTCTATGAATACTATAAGATATGCATAACATTTTGACTGTAGAATGTACTATATATTTCTGTATTTCTTTATTCATCATATGTTGTTATCAGGTATGACAGGATAATGCGGAGGGTTCGGCAGGTCCCGAGGTAGACGGAGTGCTCCTCCGGTACTGCCTACTGTTGGTTTTGGATCCTCGTCGCCTAGTACTCAAGTATATCGATCAGTCACATCTCCGACTTCAACGACGTTACATGGCATCACTCCTTGGATGAGTAGTTCCAGGCCTGATAGTACTCCATCGTCCAGTGTTTCTCCTGCTGACGGAACCATGAAGACAGATGAGCATATGGAGGAGGTCGAGCCAATGTTGTCCCAATGTCAGCTAGATCCTCCATGCGCACCTCCGGAGGAGACGAGGATAGAGATTTGGGCCGATGGTACAAAGTAAGTCAATTAGATGGTTTAGCATCATATATATCATGTATTTCTTTATTCATCATATATTGACTTTTTTGATCAAAATAATTATCTCTGTATAGATATCGTCACTCGTCGGTACAGAGACGCCTGGGCCTCTTTCTGAGGAACAACTATGGTGGCCCTTGGATCAACTACTCTGAAGCTCTGGAGGAGAGAAAGGCGTTCTGGTTTGCGCACTTCAAGGTAAAAGTATATTATATAAATCCTCTAATTTATGCATATTATATAACTTACTAAATTATTTATTGTACCAAACGTATTTCTATCCTCCGTACCGGGCCGAGTTGATCGAGCAGATATTTTCTGTCGTTGCAGCCAAGCTTATCCGTGATGCTCTGGATGACCAGAAGGCTCGTGACCGCGTTGGAAAACAGATCCAAGGTTGGATCACGCCTGAGCAGTGGACTGCGATGAGGGATAGATTCGACGATCCGAGGTACAAAGAAAGGTCTGAGAAGGCCAAGGCGGCTAGGCGGAAGGCAGCAAAGTGGTGTGGTGACTCAATTCCGATGACGGAACATTTTCGTCGTTTGGTATATTTTTTATTTCAGATATATTATTTTAATGCAAGTACGATAAAATGGTAGTAGGAAAAAATATTTAATTTTAGTACTAAATAATATATTTTTAACAGGTACAGAGGGGTGAGGATGCAAACATGGTGACCGTCTTCCTGGGCACCCAACGAAAGGGCAGAAATCTCATTGATAAGAGGGCCTCGCAGACCTATGTAAGTATTACTTTACTTTGTGTTAATTTTAATATAACTTAGGCAATTATCGAGTATACAAATTTTTTAGGCCGAGTATCTTGGGCTGTGTGAGCGGGCGACTGCTAGTGCACCTACAGCGGGAGAGGCTGGTACTTCCTCGCTGCCCTTTCCAGCTTCGTCGGTGGACGAGCTGTGGGTGACTGCCGCTGGTGGTCTCCAGAGGGGTACATACTACGGTACGGGATCCTATGGCTCCCTTGTTGCGACGCAGTCATCTAGGGCCTTCCCGACAAGTACGCATTCCCCACAGCCCTCGCAGTCGTCGGCCCGAGTCTAGGAGACCATTGACCATCAGATTGTGTCTCTCCATGACGAGTTACTGCGAAGGATAGAGGAGCAGCCCCTGTCCCAGCCGCAGGCGGACGATGCGACGCTCATCGCACGATTTGATATGCTCGAGCACAGCATCATAGAGCTCCGGGATTTGACAGCTGATCTTAGAGCGCCGACAGAGCGCAGCGTGGCGGAGCTGCATGCATCACAACTGTCCATGGGCGAGAGGCTGACGATGATACAGGATTCAATGGTTCATAGCAGTACGAGACTGTTATCTACCATGGATTCATACAACCAGCGACTAGCAGAGTTGGAGCGGATACGTCCTTCTGGTGCGCCTATATCGACACAGACTCCACCGACGTCACTGCCTTCTCCATCGACTTTGGTATCGATTTTACGGGAGTAGTATGATCTGTTCTTATCCCTCATGCGCATCGGTGGTCATCCTCTTGCAGATCCGCAGTAGTACTAATTAGGACCGTTTATTGATTGTTTGTGTTTCAGACCTATGATATTTGGTCATTTATGAATTTTTTTATTTTTGAGGCATTCAGACATTATTTCTTGTATTATTTAGGATGAGGCTTTTAGACTCAGTTGTGTGGATATTCGCTGTATTCTTTACGACGATATTTTCTCCTGATTCAGTTTATAATCTCAATATTTTATTTTCTTCAAATTTTATTATATTATTCATATTAAATATATGTTAATTTATTGGTGTTGAGTGTTCAACCGAAGGGGGTCGGTGAACCCAGTAAATTCAACGGAGGGTTGCTCCGGGTCTATTTGTACAAATTGTGAATTCATAAACTACAGGAAGAATAGTTTGGAAACAATTCAGTATTCATTTTTTTAATTTTTCAGTATCTTTAGCGACGTTTAGCGACATCTACTCACGTCGCTGAATACGTCGCTATATACGTTGTTAAATCTGTCGCTACATACGTCGCTAAACAAGTCGATGTCCGTCACAAATTGCTGACATGGCAGTATTGCCAGGTCATAATAACGTCGCTAAATTAGTCGCACAACGTCGCTAAATGAGTCGCACATACGTCGCTGTAAAAGTTGCTATTTACGTTGCTATAAACGTTGCTATCTACGTTGCTAATTTAGCGACATATAGCGAAAAAAATACACGTCGCTAATTTAGCAACGTTGCTTCGCTAAACGTCGCTAATATAGCGACGCATATACGTCTATAGAAAATGTCGGAATAGCGACGTTTGGCAACGTTTTTTCTGTCAGCGACTAGTTTAAAGGCGACTTCAACAAAACGTCGCTAATTACGTCGCTAAAATTATTTAGCGACATTTTTTGGCCATTTAGCGACGTTTCTTTATGTCGCTAATTTGACATATTCTGGTAGTGTTCTCACTGATATGGCTGAGTCGCCTGTGCCACAACTCAGTAGATACATCAGTAGCTGCGTTAACCTCCTGTGCCCCCTGTGCGCTCCCTTCCATATGGTAGAGTCCGGACCTCTTGCTTCCTCTGGAAATCACCATCGAACCTCTGGAAAGCTTCCACTGATTATTCCCGAAGAGACTGAAGAAACCCTCGGCATCCAACCTTCCAACCAACACCAGGTTGAAACGGATATCAGGGACATGACGGTCTTTGAGAATAAGATTTGCACCTGTCTTTGTCCTCAAATGCACATCTCCATTGTCAACCACCTTTGACACATCTCCATTGTCCATTTTCAACACTCCACAGTCGCCTGTTGTGTTTGTAGCAAATAGTGCCCTGTTGTGAGATACGTGCGCTGAAGCACCTGAGTCCAGCAGCCAAGAGTTGTCATCATATGGGAGGTTCATAACTACCTCATCACCTACAATAATTACTTCGCCTCCATGTGTCGTGGCCGCCGCTGTAGTGTTCTCACTTTGCTTCCCCTTGTTGCCCTTCTTCTCTCTCTTCCAAGTGAAACAGTTCTTCTTGATGTGGCCCTTCTTTCCACAATAGTAATACTCCGAGTCCTCGTACCGACCCTTGGACCTTCTCCTACTTTTGTCTCTGCTACCGCCTAGACCCCTGCTTTTACCCCTTTCGCGGCTCTCTGAAACAAGCGCCTCTGAGTGGGATATGGATGAAGTTCCCTGAGAACATCTCCGTATCTCTTCATTCAGTACCCCGCTCTTGGAAAACTCTAGACTAACCACGCCTTCCGGAGCAGAAGCGATCATAGACACTCGTACGGTCTCCCATGAGTCTGGCAATGTACATAGTAGCCATAGTCCCTGAACCTCGTCGTCGAACTTGACTCTCATCAAGGATAGCTGGTCAACCACGCCCTGGAACTCACTCAAGTAATCCGTAATAGACGTCTCATCTTTGTACCGCAGTCCCATTATCATCCGGATCAGGAACAAATTTCTTACTCTGGTCTTCTTCGCATACAAAGATTCCAGCTTATCCCACAGTGTTCTCACGTGCTTAATACTGGAAACGTGGTTGTACACTCGTCAATGAACTGCCTGATGTACCCACACTCCTGTATATGCTCAAAATTCCAGTCCTCTTCGGATTTGTTACTGGACCTCTCGGAAGCAAATACCGGCAGATGCAGCTTCTTGACAAATATCAGATCCTTCATCTTGCTCCTCCAGTAATGATAGTTTGTACCATTCAGATTTACCATGCGCACCGGCTTCGCATCCATCTCTCCTCCCTAGTTTGCTTGTCAACTCCTGACACCCTTCTGAAATTCCAGATCCTGGCTCTGATACCACTTTCTTGGGAACGAAAGTGCGAAAACCGTTCCCAAACCAGAGAGTACATGCGAGAGAACCGAGCAAAACGCACAAACCAAAAATGCGAAACACAAATCATAGACACAGAGATTTTTGACGTGAAAAATTCTTGCAGGAAAAATCATAGGACGATCGGAGTCCAACCCTGAAAAGCCTCCACTAATAGAATAAGAAATACACCGACTCCTTACAAACTTCTCACCAATCCAAACGGATCACCACAACTCTTTTGGAACAGAAAATAGATTATAACCACGAAGAAGAAAGACAACGAGAAATACCCGAAACTGATCTCCTTCTTCGAAACGGCCTCCAATCATTCTTTCTCCTCTCCAATTATATTTTTTTTTAGAGAGAAATATATTTTAGTGCCAGGAGACACCTATATATAGCCTCAAACCCACAACTAGCAATTCTATTATAGATTGGAATATCCAATCCAAATCTAAATTCATTGACATATTCCTATTATATGTAGGAATGTCCAATCCAAATACATTGAGATATTCCTATTATATTTAGGAATATCCAATCCAAATAAATTGAATTATTCTTATTATAGGTAGAAATACTCAATCCTATGTACCTGTAAATATATATATATATATATATATATATATATATATATATATATATATATATATATATATATATATATATTGAATAAACAGAGAATTCTATCCACCTGTAAATAACCTTCAAAATTCAGAGTAAATAAGAAAATGAAAAAAACTCTCGATAAGAAAATAGAAAAAAATAAAATAATAATAATAATAATAATGTCAACAATTGACGAACATAAAAGAAGCACTATTCGAAAGCCCATGCATTCTCTTCTCTGATCTTGGCTTCCTCCTCTTCAGTAAAGTCGTTCTCGATATTAAAATAGGCCCTGACCTCCTCAACCAACATCTCCTCCATGTTCTTGGCTATAGCACCACAGAGTAAGTCCAGCAGCGGCTTCGAGTCAAGGTAGTTGGCGGCCGTGGTCACGCCGAACAACTCGTCGCGCTCCATCATCTTGACGAAATCCTCGTCCCACGCCTTCAGCGCATCCACGTCATCGGCGCTGCTGCCAGAGGCGGAGCTATGGCGCTTCCAGAACTCGATAACCTTGGCGAGGACGGAGCTGTGCACGTTCGATAGGGGAATGGCTGACTCGGCACAACCGTCCTCGATTATGTTTTTTAACATCACCGACGAGTTGCTTGCCACCGACGCCTCCAACACGAACTCATCCCCGTCGAGACTACGTAAGATGATCGCCTGCTTTGGAACTTCGGCTGCCATGACCCAAAAGATCAAGAAGTAACTAACCAAAGGAATAAGACTAGTTGGTAGGTATAAGGAGGAGAAAAAAAAACCCTAGGCCTCCGTGTCTTATATATACATAGGATTGGCATTATCATTGCTAAATATGTGTCTATATAAGATAATATTTTTGAATCCAAATTAAATCCAAAACAATATAATCAATCCGAATATGCACGGGATGTCCACTTTGGAGAATAACTGCAAATATTTGCATATTCCAAAATTATTTATTCTGACCTATCTTTATTTTATTCCCGGCATATTCCAAAATTATTTATTCCGTTAGGTGTGGGGAATCAGATTAGGAATGTGTCTCAGATTTATATAATTGTAAATCAAGCTTGAATGTTGCACGTACAATAAATAGTTTTATAATATTGTTAAAAAATAGTTCAAATATTTAAATATATTTGAATTAAAATTTGCTGAACAATTTAAATATTTCTGATATTTTTTTTCTTTGGATTTACTTTTAAATTTAGTTTTTAAACATTTTTAAATTTAGAATATTTTAAATATAATTTGAATATATTTGAATATGACTTGTTGTGATTATTTTTTTGAATTCTGGATATATATGTTTAATTAGATAATATTATGTAGTTAGTTTAAATATATATTTAATTAGATAATATTATTTAGTTAGTTTAAACATAATTTAAATTTTAAATATATTCTAGTATCTGGTGGTTTTTAATTTACTTGTGGAGAAAATAAAATTAGGTGGTTTTAAATTTTTTTTTTACCTGAGAATAAAATTGATGATATACATATGGCTTAGACTGCTCGTCTTTGAGCCGTTTAGAAGCCCTATTATAATAGTAGAGATTTTTAAATTTAGAATATTTAAATATAATTTGAATATGATTTGTTATGATTATTTTTTTTGAATTCTGGATATATGCTTAATTTGATAATATTATGTAGTTAGTTTAAATATATGTTTAATTAGATAATATTATGTAGTTAGTTTAAACATAATTGAAATTTTAAATATATTCTAGTATCCGGTGGTTTTTAATTTACTTAAGGTGAAAATAAAATGAGGTGGTTTTAATTTTTTTTTACCTAAAAATAAAATTGATGATATACATACGGCTTAGACGGCTCATCTTTGAGCCGTTTAGAAGCCCCAATATATATATATATATATATATATATATATATATATATATATATATATATATATATATATATTTGTAAACACCCAAATTTTTAGAATTTTAGAATTTTAATTATTGGAATTATGTATTCTTGAGATTTTGGGAGATTTTTCCGTAATTTTTAGCTAATTATAATAAATGTTCTTCATGAATTTATATTTTTTTGTATTAAATTAATTATTAAAATATTATAAAAATTATATTTTTGGGTGTATAACTAATAATAGAGTATTGTGTAATTTTTCTGAAATTTATTGGGGTCCAAAACTATTTTTAATGACCATATATGCATAAACCAACCCAAACCGAACCAACTCAACCCAAACCAACTAAACCCAAACCAAACCAAATCAAACCTAACTAACCGAACCGGACCCAAACCCGAACCCGCAACCCGAAACCCACTACACGACCCGCCGATACAGTACCCACAACCCCCCACCCCCCGGCAGCCAGCGCGACCCCTCCCCTCCTCTTCCAAAACTGCCGACCGGTTCTCTTCAGCTCCCTGTAACCGTCCCTCCCTCCACCCTATATAATATCCAGCCAAGCCGAAACTCACCATCATCATCTCCTCTACCACCCCGACCAAGCACAGCCTCTAACGATCGTCGGACCGCCGCCGCACGCCGCCGCAAAATAGTCGCCTGAATTCCCGAGCAACAGCAGTAGCAAGGTACCCTACTTCCCACCCTTCTATCTACTTGCACAGTAATCCAAATGTCGACCCATCGAATCCTATGCTAAGACCACATGACCCTCTTGAACTATGTATAATTAGTTTTGTGTATCGTGTCCTGTGTCGGTCACAATTTACGACGCAAAACAGAAAAAAAAATGACCCAATTTGTAGTTCAAAAAACTGTCCTAAACACCCATGTTCATGGCTATTTTTTTTCAACCTAGTTAATATTTTTAATTTTCACTTAAACAGTAATTTAGACAACATAATTGAGATTTAATCTCTTTAATTAGTTTATTTTAATTCATTGTATACTGTGTTTAATTCGCGGTTGAAATTGATCAAAAAGTTAGTTTTCTAAACCCAAAATTTTTCAAAACGGGGTGTATCCCACTAAACGAGGCAACTTCGTCTTGTGCGAATTATACTAAAAGGCGCGTATCATCAACACGGACGTATGAGATTTTACGGAAGTTGATTTGGATTGCGTGCACACCGAAATCAACGCATATCCGTCAAAAAGTCTCGTATCGTCCTGTTCTGACACTCGTCATAATTTTGTTTGTGCTTGGCGTTTCGCAATAAAACTTGTGTAATCGGATTCGCAATATTACGCTGGTCCTGTGACCCAAGTTTGGTTCAATTCTGAGAACGTTGACGAAATACCATTTTGTGGGCCCCACGATTTCACGGACGATTTCGTGGCCGGATTATCGAAATCCAGTTCTGGATATTCTGTTGGGTTTGTATCATCGTTCAGGACTCGTAAACACTAAGTTTGACGAATTTGGAGAACTTTGTCTCTGGCACATTTTTTGATGCGAAGTGGGCCACATGTGGACCCTACTTTGACCAAAAACTGTTAATTCTGTCCTGTGTCCAAATTATACTTATGGGTAGTCAATCCTAGCTATTTTAAGTATTCTGAGAGCGATGGTGATAATTGTTTTAGCATCCAGAGGCGTACTTGGATATTCCACTTATATCGGAGCAACTAACGGAGCTTAGAACACAGGCATGTGTACCTTGCTAACTTGCAGAAGATTCTGTGCTATTATTTGCTTATATTCTTTCCATATACTTATGTGTTGTACTTGTTCAACCTAGGACCGTGAGACATTTCTTAACGTCCGAATAAGATTCGGGTGTCGACGTCGTATGCGGAGTCGTGTAACGTCACTTAGAGAGTTGATACCACGATCCTATATATTTTTTACGTGCTTGTTTTACCAAGTACGTCATACCATAGGACACTTGACACTATTCATGTGATAAAATCTTTTCTGAGTTATTCATGGTGATTCTGTATAGGTTTACAGGATTCGTGATATAAGACTTGCATACACAGATATCATTATGACTCGTTGTAGTAGCTAGAGGTCATGATCTTGCGTGTTATAGACATGGGACATGAGGTTACATTGGGTCGGGAGAGACACACAGGCTACAGGCTGATTATATATATATATATATATATATATATATATATATATATATATATATATATATATATATATATATATATATATATATATATACTTATGTTACTGGAGAGTGCCTTAGTCTCTGTACCAGAGCTTTGGCACATGTATTTGGCCCTTCGTGATATTACTGCTACCGGCTCCCCGACACAGAGCTTGTAGTGGTCTCAGCCTTAGTACTAGTGATGCTCTCATTTGCATTTCATATAGCTGGTTACATAGCTTGCCTTGAGGATCTATTTTGTTTATTGTAATTTATTTGGCTTGAGTGTTTATTGTACCTTGTTATGTCCCCTGAGAACCTGGATCCAGATTATGTCCCCATGTACAGCAGAGGAGGATTATCCCGAGATATACGGGACATGAGCTGACGCTGGAGCAGTACTGGCACCAGAGGACGAGGTTGTGCTAGAGGATTTTTTCTGAGTATTCTGTTACATACTCATTTATTTATGCTTTCAATTATTTCATATCTTGACTCATGGATCTATTTATTGACTTATTTTATCGAGTTGTTCCCCGAGACACTATTTATTTGAATTTATTGATAGACTATATTTTTTTATCTATTATCTTGACTGGTCTATCATATTGACTTGTGTTTACTTTTTGTGGATGAGATTAAAATTATACTTAGATAGATGGTGTAGACTTGTATTATTATTTATTACAGCTTAAGTACACTCTAACAGGTCCATTAAATTGGGTTTGCCAATTGGAGTTGTGTTGCTGGCCATTGCCACATGGCTAGTCCCTCGGTATTTTGGGACTGGGATGTGACATAGTTTTTGTAGTAGCCCATGCAGGTCTACGACTATATTGCTTCGGTTTTAACTAAGGAACCAAGCAAGCCTACAATTAGGATATAATAAATTATAGGATCTCATCAACTTGTTGATATATTTTTGACCTCTATATCGACCTCAAAATAATTTCTTGACTTGCATCCTGCCATGATTCCTCTGTGCGCCTTTCATAGTTTACTTTGTATGCAGAGTAATGGATCCACGAGCCAGCGATGAAACTCCAATAGGTACACCACAAGGTACTGTGGTCACCTACGACGATGGAGTGACACCATTGGGTGAAGATTCCTCTACTCAATAAAGCAATCAAGCAGATCAGCACGCCTCGAGGTTCCGGCGAGACGATATTCCACTACCGTCGCAGTTTACTCCACCAATGCCCATTTTTCCACCAGGATAGCCTATGGACGGACAGCAGATGTTCCAAATATTCTATGCAATGATGCAAGCACAACAGCAGGTTCATCAAGAGGCCCAGCAATGCCGTGCAAAGAAGTTCTTTGATGGACTTAGCTTTGAGAGATTAATCAACTCTGTTGCAACTACGTTCTTATACGGACATCCTTGCTGCAGTTCGATGCATGGAATGCGTCATCAGGAGAGAGTCCAGCCAGAAGCGGCCGCATGCACTAGCACCAGACCGAGTGCAGCAGGGAGGTGCTACAAAATGACCACAGATGAATCCATCACAGAAAGCATTTACAATACTGGAACTAGTCCTTCCAACTTGTCACTACTGTGGCAATGTAGGCCATATTGAGAGGGAGTGCAGACTCAAATTGGGATTATGTTTAGTTTGCAGATCCAGTCAGCATTCAGTAAGGGATTGTCCTGAGCGTCGAGAAGGAGCACCGATGTTTAACCGACAAGCTTTACCAGCACCGAAAGGATATCAGCCGAGGCCATCCTTGGCACAACGGGCAGTACTCTTCGAGCAGGCCCAGCAACGGTAGAGGGCACCACCACAGGGACATGGACAGGCTTTTGCAATGACAGTAGAGGAGGCACAGACTCGAGCAGTAGCGAATATGAGTAAGATTTAGTTTCATCATAGCTAGTTATATTCCTAGTAATACTTTAGCATGTGCGTGTTAGTTCCATTCTCTAGCATATACCTAGTATTATGATTAGTATGACCTTGTTAGTCTAGATTAGTAAGATGTCAGTGCTACCCAAGTTTTTATTTCTTTCCTACGTGTTCTGCTTAAAAAAAATCCTCACCCTTCCTCTCGATTTTTTCTTGTTCATGGTTCCTTATCCTTTGTGTCGTGCTTCAACAAACATGTTTTGCAACCACATTATCTCTTCTAGAGCAAACCTTTCTTGACTGGTTATATTTTATTTTCTTAATTGTGAGGACACAATTTTTTTAAGGTGGTTAGATTGTAAACACCCAGATTTTTAGAATTTAATTTTAGAATTTTAATTATTGGAATTATGAATTCTTGAGATTTTGGAAGATTTTTTCTGTAATTTTTAGCTAATTATAATAAATGTTCTTCATAGATTTATATATTTTGTGTATTAAATTAATTATTAAAATATTATAAAATTTATATTTTTGGGTGTATAACTAATAATAGAGTATTGTGTAATTTTTTAGAATTTATTGGGGTCCAAAACTATTTTTAATGGCTATATATGCATAAACCAACCCAAACCAACCCAAACCATCTAAACCCAAACCAAACCTAAATAACCGAACCGAACCCATACCCGATCCCGCAACCAGAAATCCACTACCCGACCCGCCGCTACAGTACCCACAAACGCCCTACCCCCCGTAGCCCGTGCGACCCCTCCCCTCCTCTTCCAAAACTGTCGACCGGTCCTCTTCAGCTCCCTGTAACCGCCCCTCCCTCCACCCTATATAATCTTCAGCCTAGTCGAACCTCACCACCATCATCTCCTCTACCACCCCGACCAACCATAGCCTCCGACGATCGCCGGACCGCTGCCGCACGCCGCCGCAAAGTAGCCGCCTGAATTCCGGAGCAACAGCAGTAGCAAGGTACCCTACTTTCCACCCTGGTATCTACCTGCACAGTAATCCAAATATTGACCCGTCGAATCCTATGGGAAGACCACATGACCCTCTTGAACCCTGTATAATTATTTAGGTGTATCGTGTCCTGTGTCGGTCGTAATTCGCGATGCAAAACAGGAAAAAATGACCCAATTTGTAGTTCAGAAAACTGTCCCAAATACCCATGTTCATGGTTGTTCCTTCCAACCTAATTAATATTTTTAAATTTTACTTGAACAGTAATTTAGACAACATAACCAAGATTTAATCTCTTTAATTAGTTTATTTTAATTCGTTGTATACTGTGTTTTATTCGCGGTTGAAATTGACCAAAAATTTGGTTTTTTAAACCCAAATTTTTTGAAACATGATTTATCCTACTAAACGAGACGACTTTGTTGTGTACAAATTGCACCGAAAGACACGTATCGTCAACACGGATGTGTAAGATTTTGCGGAAGTTGATTTGCATGTGCGTGCACACCTGAATAAACGCGTCTCCGTCAAAAAGTCCCGTATCTGCCTGTTCTGATACTCATCATAATTTCGTGTATGCTTTTTGTTTCGTAACAAAACTTGCGCCATCGGATTTGCAGTGTTACGCTGGTCTTGTGACCCAAGTTTGGTTTGATTCTCAGAACATTGACGAAACACCATTTCGTGGGCCCCACGGTTCCACTTGACGGACGATTTTGTGACCGACTCATCGGAATCCAGTTCTGGATGTTCCGTTGGGTTCGTATCATCGTTCTGGACTCGTAAACAGTTTGACAAATTTGGAGAACTTTATCTCTGGTATATTTTTTGGTGCGAAGTGGGCCACATGTAGATCCCGCTTTGACGAGAAACTGTCAATTTTGTCCTGTGTCCAAATTGGACTTATAGGTAGTCAATCCTAGCTATTTTAAGTATTCTGAGAGCGATGGCGATAATTATTTCAGCATCCGGAGGCGTACTTGAAGATTCTACATATATCGGAGCAACTGACGGAGCTCAGAATACAGGCATGTGTACCTTACCAACTTGCAGAAGATCCTGTGCTATTATTTCCTTATATTCTTTCCATATACTTCTGTGTTGTACCTGTTCAACCTAGAACAGGGAGAATTTGCTTAACGTCCAAACAAGATTTGGGTGTCGACACCGTATGCGGAGTCATATAATGTCACTTAAAGAGTTGATACCACGATCCTATATATTTTTTACCTGCTTGCTTTACCAAGTACGTCATACCATAAGACACTTAACACTATTTATGTGACAGAATCTTTTCTGAGATATTCATGGTAATTTTGTATAGATTTACTGGATTTGTGACATAAGACTTGCATACACAGATATCATTATGACTCGTTGTACTAGCTAAAGGTCATGATCTTGCGTGTTATGGATATGAGACGTGAGGTTACATTGGGTGGAGAGAGATACACAGGCTATAGGCTGATTATATATATATACTTATGTTACTGGAGAGTGCTTTAGTCTCTGTACCAGAGCTTTGGCACATGTATTTGGCCCTTCGTGATATTACTGCTACCGGCTCCCCGACACAGAGCTTGTAGTGGTCTCAGCCTTAGTACTAGTGATGCTCTCATTTGCATTTCACATAACTGGTTACATAGCTTGCCCTGAGGATCTATTTTATTTACTATAATTTATTTGGCTTGAGTGTTTATTGTATCTTGCTATGTCCCCTGAGGACCTGGATCTAGATTATGTCCCCATGTACAGCAGAGGAGGATTACCCCGAGATATACGGGACATGAGCTGACGCTGGAGCAGTACTGGCACCAGAGGACGAGGTTGTGCCAGAGGATTTCTTCTAAGTATTCTGTTACATACTTATTTATTTATGCTTCCAGTTATTTCATATCTTGACTCATGGATCTATGTATTGACTTATTTTATCGGGTTGTTCCCCGAGACACTATTTATTTGGACTTGTTGATAGAATATTTTTTTATCTATTATCTTGACTGGTCTATCATATTGACTTGTGTTTACTTTCTGTGGATGAGATTAGAATTATACTGAGATAGATGGTGTAGACTTGTATTATTATTTATTACAGCTTAAGTACACTCTAACGGGTCCACTAAATTGGGTTTGCCTATTGGAGTTGTGTTGCTGGCCATTGCCACGTGGCTAGTCCCTCGATATTTTGGGACTGGGGCATGACATGGTTTTTGTGGTGGCCCATACAGGTCTACGACTATATTGCTTCGGTTTCAACTAAAGAACCGAGCAAGCCTGCAATTAGGATATGATGAATTATAGGATCTCATCCACTTGTTGATCTGTTCTTGACCTATATATCGACTTCAAAATAATTTCTTGACTTGCATCCTGCCTTGATTCCTCTGTGCACCTCTCATAGTTGACTTTGTATGCAGAGTAATGGATCCACGAGCCAGCGATGAAACTTTCGTAGGTACACCACAAGGTCCTGTAGTCACCTACGATAATAGAGTGACACCATTAAGTGGAGATCCCTCTACTCAACAAAGCAATCAAGCAGATCAGCCCACCTCGAGGTTCCGACGAGACGACATTCCACCACCACCGCAGTTTACTCCACCAATGCCCATTTTTCCACCAGGATAGCCTATGGACGGACATCAGATGTTCCAAATGTTCTACGCAATGATGCAAGCACAACAACAGGTTCATCAAGAGGCCCAACAATGTCGGGCGAAGAAATTCTTTGACGGACTTAGCTTTGAGAGATTAATCAGCTCCATTGCAACTACTTCTTATACGGACATCCTTGTTGTAGCCCGATGCATGGAACACGTCATCAGGAGAGAGTCCAGCCAGAAGCGGCCGCATGCACTAGCACCAGACCGAGTGCAGCAGGGAGGAGCTGCAAAATAACCACAGATAAATCCATCACAGAAAGCATTTATACCACTAGAACTAGTCCATCCTACTTGTCACTACTGTGGCAAGGTAGGTCATATTGAGAGGGAGTGCAGACTCAAATTGGGATTATATTTAGTTTGCGGATCCAGTCAGCATTCAGTAAGGGATTGCCCTGAGCGTCGAGAAGGAGCACCGATGGTTAACCGACAAGCTTTACCAGCACCGGGAGGATATCAGCCGAGGCTACCCTTGGCACCACAAGCAGCACTCTTCCAGCAGTCCCACTAACAGCAGAAGGCACTACCACAGGGACGTGGACAGGCTTTTGCAATGACAGTAGAGGAGACATAGACTCGAGGAGTAGCGAATATGAGTAAGATTTAGTTTTATCATAGCTAGTTATATTCCTAGTAATACTTTAGCATGTGTCTGTTAGTTCCATTCCCTAGCCTATACCTAGTATTATGATTAGTATGACCTTGTTAGTCTAGATTAGTAAGATGTCAGTTCTACCCAAGGTTTTATTTCTTTCCTACGTGTTTTGCTTGAACAAAATTCTCACCCTTCCTCTAGGTTTTTCTTGTTCATAGTTTCTTATCCTTTGTATCGTGCTTCAACAAACATGTCTTGCAACCACATTATCTCTTCTGGAGCAAACTTTTCTTGACCGGTTATATTTTATTTTCTTAATTGTGAGGATGCAATCTTTTAAGGTGGATAGATTATAAACACCCAGATTTTTAGAATTTAATTTTAGAATTTTAATTATTGAAATTATGAATTCTTGAGATTTTGGGAGATTTTTCTGTAATTTTTAGCTAATTATAATAAATGTTCTTCATGAATTTTTATTTTTGTGTATTAAATTAATTATTAAAATATTCAAAAAATTATATTTTTGGATGTATAACTAATAATAGAGTATTGTGTAATTTTTATAGAATTTATTGGGGTCCAAAACTATTTTTAATGGCCATATATGCATAAACCAACCCAAACCAACCTAAACCGAACCAACTCAACCCAAACCAACCCAAACCAACTAAACCCAACCCAAACCAAACCTAACTAACCGAACCGGACCCATACCCGAACCCGTAACCCAAAACCCACTACCCGACCTGCAGCTACAGTTCCCACAATCCCCCCTCCCCCCCCCCCCCCCCCCCCCCGCAGCCCGAGTGACCCCTCCCCTCCTCTTCCAAAACCGTCGACCGGTCCTCTTTAGCTCCCTGTAACCGCCCCTCCCTCTATCCTATATAATCTCCAGCCTAGCCAAACCTTACCACCATTAACTCCTCTACCACCCCGACCAACCACAACCTCCGACGATTGCCGGACCGCCGCTGCAAGCCGCTGCAAAGTAGCCGCCTGAATTCCCGACCAACAGCAGTAGCAAGGTTCCCTACTTCCCACCCTTGTATCTACCTGCACAGTAATCCAAATGTTGACCCGTCGAATCCTATGGGAAGACCATATGACCCTTTTGAACCCTGTATATTTAGTTTAGTGTATCGTGTCCTGTGTCGGTCGTAATTCGTGACGTAAAACAAAAAAATAACCCAATTTGTAGTTCAGAAAACTATCCCAAACACCCATGTTCATGGTTATTTTTCTTCCAACCTAGTTAATATTTTTAAATTCCACTTAAACAGTAATTTTGACAATATAATCGAGATTTAATCTCTTTAATTAGTTTATTTTAATTCGTTGTATACTATATTTTATTCGCGGTTGAAATTGACTAAAAACTTGGTTTTCTAAACCCAAAATTTTCTGAAACGGGGTGTGTCCCACTAAACGAGATAACTTTGTTGTGTATAAATTATACCGAAAGGCACGTATCGTCAACACGAACGTGTAAGATTTTGTGAAAGTTGATTTGGATGTGCGTGCACACCGGAATAAACACGTCTCCGTCGAAAAGCCCCGTATCGACATATTCTGACACTCGTCATAATTTTGTGTGTGCTTATCGTTTCATAACAAAACTGGCGTCATCGGCTTCGCAGTGTTATGCTGGTCCTGTGACCCAAGTTTGGTTCGATTATGAGAACATTGACGAAATACCATTTCGTCGGCTCCGCGGTTCTACTTGACGGGCGATTTCGTGATCGGCTCATCGGAATCCAGTTCTGGATATTCCGTTGGGTTTGTATCATCGTTATGGACTCGTAAACAGTTTGACAAATTTGGAGAACTTTGTCTCTGGCACATTTTTTGGTATGAAGTGGGCCACATGTGGACCCCGCTTTGACCAGAAACTGTCAATTCTGTCCTGTGTCCAAATTAGACTTATGGGTAGTCAATCCTAGCTATTTCAAGTATTCTGAGAGCGATGGTAATAATTGTTTCAGCATCCGGAGATGTACTTAGAGAGTCTACTTATATCGGAGTAACTGACCGAGCTCAGAACACAGGCAAGTGTACCTTGCCAACTTGCAGAAGATCCTGTGTTATTATTTGCTTATATTCTTACTATATACTTCTGTGTTGTACCTGTTCAACCTATAACCGAGAGACGTTGCTTAACGTCCGAACAAGAATTGGATGTCGACGCCGTACGCGGAGTCGTATAACGTCACTTAGAGAGTTTATACCACGATCCTATATATTTTTTACGTGCTTGCTTTACCAAGTACGTCATACCATAGGACACTTAACACTATTCATGTGACAGAATCTTTCCTGAGTTATTCATGGTAATTTTGTATAGGTTTACAGGATTCGTGACAAAAGACTTGCATACATAGATATTATTATGACTCGTTGTACTAGCTAGAGGTCATGATCTTGCGTATTATGGACATGAGACGTGAGGCTACATTGGGTGGAGAGAGACACACAGGCTACAAGCTGATTATATATATATATATACTTATGTTACTGGAGAGTGCCTTATTCTCTGTACCAGAGCTTTGGCACATGTATTTGGCCCTTCGTGATATTACTGCTATCGACTCCCCGACAAAAAACTTGTAGTGGTCTCAGCTTGAGTACTAGTGATGCTCTTATTTGCATTTTACATAGCTAGTTACATAGCTTGCCCTAAGGATCTGTTTTATTTACTATAATTTATTTGGCTTAAGTGTTTATTGTACCTTGCTATGTCCCCTAAGGACCTGGATCCGATTATGTCCCCAAGTACAGCAGAGGAGGATTACCCCGAGATATACGAAAAAAGAGCTGACGCTGGAGCAGTACTGGCACCAGAGGACGAGGTTGTGCCAAAGGATTTCTCCTGAGTATTCTATTACATACTCATTTATTTATGCTTCTAGTTATTTTTTATCTTAACTCATGGATCTATGTATTGACTTATTTTATCGGGTTGTTCCCCAAGACACTATTTATTTGGACTTGTTGATAGACTATATTTCTTTTTATCTATTATCTTGACTAGATGATAGACTATATTTATTTGGACTCTGTACCAGAGCTGACGTTCCGTTGGGTTTGTATCATCGTTATGGACTCATAAACACTAAGTTTGACGAATTTGGAGAACTTTGTCTCTGGCATATTTTTTGGTGCGAAGTGGGCCACATGTGGACCCTGCTTTGACCAAAAACTATCAATTCTATCATGTGTCCAAATTGGACTTATGGGTAGTCAATCCTAGCTATTTCAAGTATTCTGAGAGGGATGGTGATAATTGTTTCAGCATCCGGAGGCGTACTTGGAGATTCCACTTATATCGGAGCAACTGACGGAGCTCAGAACACAGGCAAGTGTACCTTGCTAACTTGTAGAAGATTTTGTGCTATTATTTGCTTATATTCTTTCCATATACTTATGTGTTGTACTTGTTCAACCTAGGACCGTGAGACGTTTCTTAACGTCCGAATAAGATTCGGGTGTCGACGTTGTATCCGGAGTCGTGTAACGTCACTTAGAGAATTGATACCACGATCCTATATATTTTTTACGTGCTTGCTTTACCAAGTACGTCATACCATAGGACACTTGACACTATTTATGTGACAAAATCTTTTCTGAGTTATTCATGGTAATTCTGTATAGGTTTACATGATCCGTGATATAAGACTTGCATACACAGATATTATTATGACTCGTTGTAGTAGCTAGAGGTCATGATCTTGCGTGTTATATACATGAGATACGAGGTTACATTGGGTGGGGAGAGACACACAGGCTACAGGCTGATTATATATATATATATATATATATATATATATATATATATATATATATATATATATATATATATACTTATGTTACTGGAGAGTGCCTTAGTCTCTGTACCAGAGCTTTGACACATGTATTTGGCCCTTCGTGATATTACTACTACCGGCTTCCCGACACAGATCTTGTAGTGGTCTCAGCCTGAGTACTAGTGATGCTCTCATTTGCATTTCACATAACTGGTTACATAGCTTGCCTTGAGGATCTGATTTGTTTACTGTAATTTATTTGGCTTGAGTGTTTATTGTACCTTGCTATGTCCTCTGAGGACCTGGATCCAGATTATGTCCCCAGGTACAGTAGAGGAGGATTACCCCAAGATATACGGGACATGAGCTGACGCTGGAGCAGTACTGGCACCAGAGGACGAGGTTGTGCTAGAGGGTTTCTTCTGAGTATTCTGTTACATACTCATTTATTTATGCTTCCAGTTATTTCATTTATTGACTCATGGATCTATTTATTGACTGATTTTATCTGGTTATTCCCCGAGACACTATTTATTTGGACTTATTGATAGACTATATTTTTTATCTATTATCTTGACTGGTCTATCATATTGACTTGTGTTTACTTTCTGTAGATGAGATTAGAATTATACTGACATAGATGGTATAGACTTGTATTATTATTTATTACATCTTAAGTGCACTCTAACGGGTCCATTAAATTGGGTTTGCCCTTTGGAGTTGTGTTGCTGGCCATTGCCATGTGGCTAGTCCCTCGGTATTTTGGCACTAGGGCATGATAATAATATTGTACCAAACAATCTTAACCACACATTTTTTTGAATCATGTGGTTATAAAACATTATGACGTGACAGCAATTTTAGAGGATGCTTTATATTCACATGACTCAAAAAATGTGTGGTTGAGATTTTTTGGTGCAATTGTCATGACCCGCTCCCAGAATACTGGATAAATACGAGAAATGAAATGGCCAACCACACCTTACAGAATACCAAAGTACGCTGCAATGTCCTAAGGTTGTCTATAAGACAAATTGGTCGACTCTAGCATGCTATGACATCAGTCATAAGGCCGATAATTCCTATTATCTCTATCCATCAACAACAATTACAAGAGTATATCATATATGAAAGTAAAAAGATATCCCAAATTACATATCACATATGATCATGAAGCTAGTGAATACAAAATATTGCACTAGCAGTGTATAATTATACATGATAAAATATATCGGCCATGGTCTAATATATACATCATGTTGACCGAAGTCAGAGAAGTAATATCAAAATAAGGGGCTAACACTGCCTCTTGCTAAAATACCACAAAATAAAATAACACTACGAGGGATGGAGGAGGAAAATCCACTCGCGAGCTTCGGCCGCAGTCCTACGAGTGTGAGCCATCTAGCTGGAAGTGCGGTGGACCCTGGTTCTCCTCGGGATAATCTGGCCATACAAAACCAGTAGGGTCAGAACCCCAAGCAACAAGTACCATAAAGGAGCTCAAGGTGGCAGACCAAACACATCACAACATCACAACATACAACAGAAAAGAGACATATAAAATAAATGCAGATCGATACTTGTACGGTACCAATGTACTTGTCTCAAAAATATACTAGAAGAATTGATAACAAGTGCTATAAAGGAAAGTAAGGCAACGAGCGACAATAGGGTGTTTGCCATTAAATGTGAAAGTTGGGAAGAACTTGATTCAATTAAACAAACTAAAGAAAGTACAAAAAAAAGTCCTAGAAGACAATCTAAGTACAAAGTTATTTTTTGGGGGTGACAATGGAGGCTTAGGAGTGTAGCAACTCTCTTTACTCTGTGGATGATCCGATGCAGAAGCTCTTCTCTCTTGCTTGAGTGTAGATTGACAGATAGACATCCTCTTCGTATGAGGGTAATACCCTGTTATTTATAGTTGTTCATTGGCCGCATGGATTCCGGGACGCATGGACGTTGGGAGTTGCCACGTGTCTTCTCCTAACAGAAGGGAGTTACAACTGTGCACAAGAATTCGGGCTTCAGCTGTCACATGGATATTTGTTCAAATTTTTTTGTTGCTGAATATTTGGATGGTTCTCATCTATTATAAGCGCGACTTGGTCAAGTGGACAAGTGGCCGGTATTTGGTTGGAGAGAATCACTCAGTTGTAACAACAAGATTTGGTCGATATGGAATTTAGGACACGTATGGCCAAAGATGCATGGGACACATAGAGCCTGGAACGCATAAGGCCAGAGACACATGGACCATATGGAGTCTGGAATGCATGGGCCAGAGTCGCATGGGACACATGGAGCCTGGGACGTATGGACCAGAGCCGCATGGGACGCATGAAGTCTGGGACACATGGGCCAGAGTCGCATGGGATCTTTTATCGTGTTGTACACGTGGCTCTGCACTATCCTTGGGACTTCTGTCTCTTTGTGTGTTCTCGTTCTTCAAGACGATCAGAAAAATCTTTTTTGTCAGGATTATGTGTCAGGCGCCATCTCTGTTGTCAAGACGTCATGTCAGGTCGACCTGCGGCTAGTTGTCAGGACGCTCGTTTGGACCGCATGGGTGTCCCTTTTCTAGGCCGTATGGTGTCCATGTGGTCCAACATCTGTTGAATTTTATTCTAGGGCGCATAGGCGTCGGGCGCCTGGATATCTCTTTTCTATGATTCTACAAAGGGCATAGAAACTACTCTGGATCGGGACCACAACCCTTAAACCAAATAAGGATCGGGGTTGCAAACCTTCACCCGAGCAGAACTTAGCACCCTAACCACGCGACGAAAGAATGAATTAAAAGGACGAGGTTAACGAATAAACAAATATTTATTTCATAGCCAAACATGCATACGGCTTGCTATAATTAACTAACTAGGATAATCACAAACCTAGTTACTAACAAATGCATGCTTTGAAGAATATCGCTACCACCGACACTGCAGTTAACCCGGATGGCCAATGGTACGCTTGTCGAGTAAACTTAATTGCACATTCAATATCACTACAACATAACTTGTTACTTTGTCATAAACAGAAATTAAACTTGTAAGCATAAACTTAAACTTGTGATCATAAACTTTTTTTATAAACATAAACTTGTATATAAACTTGTCTTGTAAGTGTCACAACACGCGTAAAATTGGTCAGTCATGGAGCCCTTTGCCTAGTAGGGTTGGTCCATGCTAAATGGGGCCCTTAGAGATCGGGATAGCCGGTAGTGCAATATTCTTCCCTCCCAATGATCTAGGTAAACCTTATCTTGTTTAATCATTACTAAATTATTTCGAGTTCTTGAGTCGTGGACACTTGAGAACTCCCTAGAATGACGAGTCACGAGTACGAGCTTTTCACGAGATATCGTATTCGTATCACTACCACATTTCTAGAGTAGGGACATTTTTGTCATTTGTAATAGTTGTATATTTATTGTTTATAATTTACATAATATGTATAGTAAAAATATTATTATTATTAATGATATGGGTTAGTGGGCTAGACTTGATGTGACTATTAGGCTCAACCTTAGACTAGCCATTTTTGGGATCTAACTAGTTATTCCCCTTCATTTAATTAGAAATTTGTTAAGTTTCCATTAGGGATCAAAATTCCACTTATTGAAAAACTCTTCATGAAAATCCTAGAGGGCATTTTGGACTTTGTGCCTTAGCCAACCCTAGGCCTTCCTTGGCCGGCCCTATATAGGAGAGGGGGGGAGCCTCCCTCAAGCTCTATTTTATGTTCATGAAACCTTAGATTTAGTTCTTTCCCAAAACCCTCATTCCTTCACCAAATTTTAGAAAATCAAACACCAATTCCTCTCATTTCACTCATTTAAGAAGCCTAGAAGTTTAGGTTTTAAGGAGCATTGGAGAAGACGAAGCTTGGCTAGAGAATCCTTGACTTTGCATTGGGAATCCATCTCTCAAGAGGTAAAATTCTGAAATCTTTCCTTTAAATTATGTTTTCATAGTTTTGTTGGCCATTAAAAGCCCACCCATGGTTTAGAAATTCCCACAAGGGGAGGGAGTGAGTCTCTATTGGTTTCCATAATGTTTTCTTCATGGTATTGTATGCACATTTGGGGTTTTGGTGTTTATGAGTATTTTCTCCTATTTTTTATAACAACTAATCGTGTTATATATATATGTAATTATATTTGATGGGTAGATATGTTATTAGTTATATATTGGGGGTTTTGGCATGAAGATTGGTTGTGTATCACGAGTATCTTGGTTGTGCACTCAAGGTGCTTGATAAAATGACCAATAGAGTGTGCACCTACCCATAGTATCATATAGGTGTATATATATATATATATATATATATATATATATATATATATATGTGTGTGTGTGTGTATGTGTGTGTGTGTGTGTGTGTGTGTGTGTGTTAGTGTTGTGTGTGTGTGTGTGTGGGGGGAAATGGAAGGTCGAGACTGTGTACTGTGTTTCACAGTGGTTGAAGTGTGTTGCATGTGCTGTGTGTAGGTCAGTATGTGTTGTGGGTACAAAAGTAAATTTTGATAGTATTCAGTGTGTGCATTGGAGTAGTAAGTGGTGTTGTATTGGTACACACACAAGTGGTTGAGGGTGTGTATTTCCAATTTGATGCTGTGTATGAGGACCGAGTAAACCAAATAGCAGTGAGTGCAGAGGTGTCTGTGCATGGTGTCAAGGTAGTGCTTGTGTTAGATGCGGGGGAGTTGAACAATAACTCGTTAGATGTGGGTAGCAAGGGTTTCAGTCCCCATGTGTCAAGTGTTAGTGTTGTTGTTGATTTGAGTTTTAGGTGATCGGGTTAGGCATAGCAAGTAGCTGCTGCATGATGTTTAGAGAATTTTGGGTTTCATAAGGAAAGTATTTTCAGTTGTGTGCATGTTTAGTAGTGGGGAGTATTGGGGTATCTTGGTAGTATACAAATGAGGGGAAGTTTTCGGGCGGTGGTGTTTAGGTACGATTGAGTTGTGAGGTCTGTTGGATACTCGAGGAGTGAAGGTGCATATGTGTTGAAAGGAAATGGGTGTGAGGTTAGGTTGGTATCATAGTGTAGCAGTATTGGGGGAATACTAGGTATTACAACCTGCATTTGCAGTATCAGGTAATAAGTGTACTGAGGTACAATGTGTGTGCAAGTTAGGTGCAGTATTGAGGGGAGGGGAAATTGCAGCTAGACTGCAAAAAGTATTGAGTGGGGGTTACACAGATACTGTACTCAGTGTAAGGTAAGTCTGCAGTAGGCTGGGTATGGCTGTGTTGGCCTAATGGTAGGATTAGCAAGTAGGATTGACTGGGGCAAGGGTAGAGATGCAACTACAGGCAGTTGCAGTTGCCACATGGACATGGCTTGGGAGAAATTGCCAATGCAGGCAACCATTCAAGGCAACAGCAGTAGCTTGAGCATTATTTAACAGTAGGTAGTATAATGGAATGGGGTGTGGGGGACTGGTGTTTAAGTATCAGTCTAGTATCAGAGGACTGCAAGCAAGGAGTGCAAGTAGTAGCTATTGTCTGTAGGGTATTATTAACTAGGGGGGAGTGAATAGCAGTAGACATGGAAGAGAGGTGAGTTTCAGTTGGGTAACCTCAAGTGCAGTAAGGGGAATAAGGTGTTGGGATACCAAGTCCTCTACTTAAATGTCAGGTCAAGTAATGGGTAGGATGTGCTTACATGGTAGCAATGAGTACCAGTTGAGTATGAGAGTTGTACCAATGAAGATTAGTAAGGTGGAGCTAAGTTTGTATGCAATTAAGTTAGGAATTTGGGGTTAAGGTATTAACATACCAAGATGTTAGAGTAAAGTATTGACATGATGCCATGATACCATAGTATGAGTGATATATATATAATAGTAGTATCTAGTATAAAGAGTATTAGCTAGTATTAGTAATATTAGTTATATAGTCTAATATTAACTAGTATAAGACTAGTATTAGTTGGTATACCTTAGTATAACTTGGTTACCTAGAGACAACCTAGTATTGACCTAGATTAGCAAGGTATTTAACTAATTGACCTAGTTCACCTAGTTTGGACCTAGACAGGGCCTAGAGACATCTTATTTAGGCAGTTCTTCATGCTTATCCTTTAATTCACCAATTAACACCATTATTCTATATTTAGGTCATTGTGACTCCATCTTGGACATCGATCCTCGCACATTGCTCAGGACCACAGCCGAGTACATTCTCTGACAGTTTTATTATTTTGATCATTACTATGATTTTAGTTGTAGTATATACTTGAATCCGACACAGCGGATATACGGGCTAGTATCATAGATATCTATTATGAGGAGTCGTGATTGGAACCCATCGTACTAGCTAGAAACAGAGAAATATTAGTAAATTATATGATCATACCCCATCTTACATGCATCATAGCTCACCCCACATATCACGTAGGGTATAGCCTGACCATTTACATGCCTCATAGCCTATTATATATGATTAGCATGACTTTTGCTCGTATCATAGCAAACCAGATGGTTAGCCTGACCTCACATGTATCATAGCGAATCATATATAACAAGCCTGATCTAGTCCCAAGCCGATCACATAACGAACTGATATTTCACGATACTTAGCTAAAAATTTTATTCTTTATTACAGTTCATTCATTTCTAGTATTCTCCTATATCTGTTTCACTGATAGTTAGTTATATATGATGATTACATGTCTCTCCAGTATTCCTCATCTTTCAGTATTTATTCCATTATGTATTTTCTTACACTATTTTATAGTTTTTGTCAATATAATTGAATTGATGTTAGTGTTTGTGCTTTGCTCCAATCCTGACTGGATAATATTTTTCAGAGGATCTTGAAAATTTCTGTCCTACCCATTATGGTCCAGGAGTATATGGTGATTAAATTTTGGAGATTCCAGAGGAGCCACTCCACATAGAGGAGACACCACCTGCAGTTGTTTAGACAGCTCTTAGCCCAGTTTAATTATTCATTGGATTGTTCTAAACTATGAGACTTGAGTTGTATTATGTTGAGACCTTATCTATGTTGAGATAGCTAGACTCTAGGCTTATTGTTATTTTTGAGTTGTGTTCTAGACTTATGTCGGAACTTCTTTATATTTTTTCATATCTTATCGTGCCATTTACCTTCTTTATAATTTTGTGATTGAGTACCTTATGAATTGATGATCATATGCATATACATTATCCTTCTTATGGAGTTGAGATAATTGACAGGCTATTTTGTGAGTTGTGTTAGTATTTTTGAGACCTAGACGGCGTTCTACTGCCGATGCTGTGGCGTAGTCTAGACGTACCCACGGCTCCTGTCCAAATTTTGGGTGCAGTTCGTGACACGTTTTAGTGGTGGCCCATGGAGGTCTAAAAGAGTAAGATTATGTCGCAACTAGTACAGTATCATAGTAGTGCTCAGACTTAAGAGTACTATTACCAGCATGAGATAGGGTATAGATGAGAGTATGCTCAATCACAACTAAAAAATTTCTAATTTTATTTTTGCTATTCAGAATAATTGCTTCTTTTAAATTTTACTATCCTTCTTTGATGATATCGTATCTTTTTCCTTAATTGATTTCTTCTTATTTAGATCTGTCTTCAGGATGCCACCGAAGACTAGGTCACTGAGATTGGGACCCGCAGCTTCAGAGAGGTCTGCCACCTCTCGACCTGCTACCCAGACAGCTGGAGTTGCTCCTCCGACTTCACCTGTTCATGTAGGAGTTTTCACAATTTTTGGAGGTCCTCCTCTCCCACCTGTCCAAAGGGTTATCTCGGCTGTTGCGGAGGACCTTCCACCACCACAGATTCTGTTTCCAGAAGGTGTGTCCGCTGACGGGGCACAAATGTTCGCATTGATCCAGGACATGGTAGATGCTCTGAGGACGTCGGCAGAGGCTTAGCGAGTTCAGGCTGAGGTGCAGAGGGTGCAGACAGAGGCGCACCAAGTACAAACTGAGCTGATGAGAGAAAGCATAAAGAATTCTCATCAGATGGCTCTCCAGGTCATGGAGAGAGTCGCACAGCAGCATCCTAGCCAGCAGCAGCAGAGGCCAGGCACTATAGTGGACTTCAAGAGGATGATGCCTTGTGAGTTCAAGGGTGTTGAGGGGATACTCTACGCCGATGAATGGTTGGAGGACATATAGAGAAACTTGTGCTTGACTCATATTCTAGAGAGTCTGTATATCGAGGCCGCCGACAGCCAGATGCTCGATATCGCGTTGACTTGGTATCGTACGGAGCGGAGAATTACTGCTAGAGGACTAACTTGGGAGGCTTTTAAAGAGATTTTCAAGGAAAAGTTCTTTCCCGATGTGGCCCTGGGAGCCTTGGAGAGTCAGTTCCATGACTTGGTCCAAGGGAACATGTCGGTCGACGGGTACGCCATAGAGTTTTGCCGCTTGAGTCATTTCTCACCATCGATGATTCGGGACCCAAGAGACCGAGCCCGAAAGTTCATGAAGGGGATGATGAGAGAGATCAAGTCTCATACTTTTGGATCTTCACTGCTACCTTTGAGGGCATTCTAATGGATGCCCAGATTGTTGAGGATGATCTGGACCTCAGGCCCAAGAGAGGACGCAATATTTCTGGAGGAGCGAGTGGTAGCACGGGAACGGCCAAGCATCCCTACTTTCAGAAGCAACAGAGGCCGTAATCAGCACCAACAGCACCAGGCACCCGCTCGAGGACATATCCAGCAGTAGCCGCAGAGGCAGACCCATCCTGCTGTCCAGTGTTCGTACTGCAGGAAGGCAGGACACACGAGAGACATCTGCAAAAAAAGGTTGGGTACATATTTGTCTTGTGGATTGTCAGCGCACCAGTTGAGAGATTATCCGTCTATTCAGATTCATCCAGGTCAGGGTGGAGCAGCCGCTCAGAGAGGACCTTCCAAAGTACCTACTGCACCGGGAGGCCAACAGAGGGGACCACCACTTCTGCCACAGCACCAGAGGTTTACCCAGCACCAACAGCAGCAGAGAGGTGCACCCGAGGGACGAGCATATGCCATGAAGATCGAGGAGGCCGAGCCAGCAAGAGACGTGATATCAGGTTCAGTTCTTCTCGATTCCATTCCAGCATTTGCATTATTCTATTCTGGCACTTCCCATAGTTTCGTATCTGTATCTTATGCTCTTAAGCATCGTTTAGAGGCGGAACCCTTAGATAGGACTTGCAAGATCATGACTGGCGGAGGCATTATCCTAGTCAGTAATTTTTGCAAGGACCAGAGAGTTTCATTGGGAGGCCGAGAGTTGAGAGTGTGTTTACTCGTAATGCTTCTTTTTGGAAACAATATTATACTCAGAATAGATTGGTTGAGTAGGCACCATGCTACTATAGATTATCGTGGAGACAGTGATATTTTGACTGCCAGGAGAGCCAGAGTTCAATGTCGCCATAGGAGCAGCAGAGCAAATCAGGGGCATCTTTTATGGAGCCAGGATGGAAGAGAAGGAGTTGCCACATCCTTTGATAGCGGAGTTCCTGGATGTCTTTCCAGAGGAGTTGCCAAGTTTGTCGCCAAACAAAGATGTTGAGTTCTCTATAGACTTGGTGCCAGGCGTAGAGCCAATATCACAGCACGTCTATAGGGTCAACAACAGCGAACTGGCAGAGTTGAAGAAGCAGGTTGATTATCAGAGGTTCTTGGGAGGATCATCTACACCTGGTAGAGTTTGCTTACAATAACAGCTACCAGGCCAGTATTAAGATGTCATCATTCGAGGCTTTATATGGGCGGAGGTGCCGCACACTGTTATCTTGGGATAATATCGATAAGAGAGCCTTATTGGGACCAGAGATAGTCGTGGATGCAGCGGAGAAGGTAAAACTCATCAGAGATAGACTTCGAGTGGCGCAGGATAGACAGTGGCATTGGGCCGACAGCCACCGTAGGCCCTTAGAATTTGAGGTATGGGTTTTGTTAAGATCGATTATGATTGCTATATTTTAGATTGTGTGTTAAGGCTGTATTGTTCTAGGTTGGCGATTTGGTGTTCTTGCAGATTTCTTCGACACGGGACACGATTCGCTTTGGTGGAGGCGGGAAGCTTAGTCTACGGTACATCGGACCTTTCGGTATTCTTGCGAGGGTCGGTACAGTGGCCTACAGGTTAGACTTGTTGCCTACACTGGAGGGAGTACATGATGTGTTCCACATGTCCCAGCTGAGATGGTACGTGACAGATCCTAGTCACGTACTAGATCACTCAGAGATTAAGGTTGGTCAGACTTTCAGCTATCCTGAGCAGCCCGTAGAGATTTTGGATCACAGGAAGAAGGTATTGCGGAACCAGACTATTCCTTTGGTTCGTGTTGCATGGAGACATCACTCTCCAGGTGAGTCAACCTGGGAGAGGGAGGACAAAATGAGCGAGCAGTACCCGTATCTCTTCGATCCTTGAGGTATGATTCTGATTGTGTTCTTGTCCTGGTTTAGTATAATTTCGAGGAAGAAAGTTTTTTTTAGGAGGGTAGACTTGTCACTACCATATTCCTAGAGTAGGGACATTTTTGTCATTTGTAATAGTTGTATATATATTGTTTATAATTTACATAATAAGTATAGTAAATATATTATTATTATTAATGTCACGACCCGCACCCGGTTTAGGGGCACGAGAGCGTGGGTACGTCCAGCCTACGCCGCAGCATCGGCGGTAGAACGCTGTCTAGGTCAAGTACTATCTAAACAATCTCACGCTAGTATCCAACTCCATAAGGAGACGTGGATAACATAAAATAAATCTAGAAATACTCAATCACAACTACAGCACGATAGGAAAATGAAGAAATAAAAGAATACAACACAAGTCTAATGACACAATAATCATACCTGCAATCATTACTTCCAATCCCCAAGTATGTCAGAGCCAGTCTACTAAGGTCACAGTCTGGAAAAATATTTCCAGTCAGGAAGGAGCAAAGTACACCTCTAAATAGCAGTTCTATATAAATGACATAAACTATGTAGCAGTTCTAGGTGGAAACATACCAGATGCATGTATAAGTACGAGAAATGTACAATGAGAGAAGTACTGGAAATACTGTAAGTAATGCAGGAAAAGAAACAATATGTCCATGAGCAAGAATTCTATGACTAAGTGTGTGAGTACTAGCTTTAACATGTGATCGGCTTGGGACTAGTAAACTCATTACATGGGTTAGTAGGGCTAACCGATGTAACAGTGAGGAGGCATGTAAACTCATTACATGGGTTAGTAGGGCTAACCGATGTAACAGTGAGGAGACATGTAAATGGTCAGGCCGCACCCGACGTGAGATGTGGGGTGAGCTATGGTGCATATAAAGTTGGGTATGATCACATATCTACACTAAAGTACTCCCCCAAACCCCCGACTGGTATAGTAGATCCAATCATGGTATGCTATGGCACGGGATTCCCTAGGAAGGTAGCAAATCTCCCCGGGAATCAGTGTCTGTACATGCACAAGATATCAAGGAAACAAGTCTTGTACAAGTTACACCATGAATAAGGAATAACATCTCATGACGAGATCCGTGTATACCAATCCGTGTAACCAATGTGTCAAGAACATGGATATTTACACTAGATACAGTGAACATAGGAGATATCATAAATTAGAAACTAATCAGAGAATGTACTCGCCTTGGGTCCTCAGCTGGTAATGTCAATGTCCTGTCCCAGAGTATCGTCTGGAGGAACCAACAGTCCTAAAAATATGTCAAATACAACATTTGCATCAGGTGCTACACTAACACATCACAAATACATGAACTCAGGGCTCTATCAGGTATGGCACTAGTCAACTAGGGTCACCTAGTAATTTACCAATTAATCATATTATCAACAAATAATTTAATACATATATATATAGTTATTCCAAAGTATACAGAATAGGTATCACTGTATGTACATAAGTGGAAATATGTTTTATTTATGTGAAAAATTATACATCACTCATACATATAGACTAGTATACATGTACCAAAATACATATTAACTTATATTACATAGATATACATACATATCAAAATAATACTATACTATATACAGGTAATATACCAAAATATGTTTTACAAGTACATATATATCAATACAGTTTTTATATATATATATATACTATATATATACATACCAAAGATATGTTTATACATATTTATATATATATAAGTACACATATTTATACCAAAATACGGTTATATATACATATATACCAATATACATTTATTTATATTTAAATACTGAAACATACATTAATGCTTAGTATACCAATAAAACGTATATAATATAATATATATATAAGTGTCTATTAGTAATTTACAAAAATACGTATTTGTGTATATACACTAATAGATGTATATACATATATACTTTTATACCAAAATACATATTTGTATATATATATCAATCAAAAAATCCTTATACATAATACATAACTAAATTATAACAATAAAACTGATATGCATATATATATTACCAAACTTATTATAGGAAATTACTAAACTAATTATATTTAATTAATAAATAATTTACATAAATTTCCAAACTAATTGCAAATTACTAATTTATTAAGAAATTACTAACTGGTTATAAATTAACTAATTAATCTAATTAATGATTACTAAATTAACTAACTAATTTTATAAATTAATTAAACTAATTATTAATTAATTAAACTGATTATTAATTAACTAAACTAATTAAATAAATAACTAATTATAAATTAATTAACTTAACTAATTATATTTAATTTAAACTAATACACTATAACTAATTCTTCCTTCACCCTTTAGTTCAAAGTACACGATCCTCGTAAAAACTTGTTCCCATCCACAAATATATGCACATATTTACATATTGGAAGTACCTAACCGACATGCCAACCATGTGCTATCAATCCATGCTTAGTATGCTTCAAGGAAAGCACACAAATTTTATTCTTTCCTTTACTCACACCTAATCAAGTTCCTCACTACTATCTTTATTTTTTTTTTTCCATATACTACCATTATTCATATCTGCCAGTTTCCACACACTATATATCTTTCATTATATTCATGCTTTATTTTCATTTCTTAAAAAACTAATTCCACGTACACAACAAATGCACACACCAATCTACTATATGTTCATTATCTACACTTGCAAAATAGACACACTTGAATACTATAAGTTCATCATAGGAAGAACACCTTCATATATGTACATGTAATGGCAGGAAGGAAACTAGAAAGGTGCACAGAGTGGTGATCTTGGGAACTCACAGTGGTAGGGGGCTCGTCGAAGAACGGGGCTTCGTCGGAGAACGGACACAGCGGGGAGAAGCAGCGGAAGAGATGGGCAGCGGGCCTGCCGGTGCAGTGGGGCGCCGGAGTCGGGCAGGCCGGACGCAGCAGGGAGTCGGGCTGTTGCCGGCTGGACGGGAAGGAAGGCAGAGGAGCATCCGCCTGGGCCAGAGACAGCAGGCCGACGGTCGGCCGGGATCGTTGAGGGAGAGGTGGAGGAGCAGTCGGCAGATGGGGGTAGGTTGCTGGCGCCGGACTGCACGCCGGAGGGAGGTCGGCTGGGTGCAGTGGAAGCCGGGGAGTTCGCAGCGGAGATCCGGCGGTAGGCCGGCGGGTCGGCTGGGAAGAGGGCGCTCAACTGGAGGGGGAGCTCGCAGTGGCCGCCGGACCGTCGAGGAGGCGCCGGCCGGGAAGCAGTGCGGGTCGGAGGGGGAGTTAGCCGGGTGAACAGTAATTGGGGGGTGAACAGTGTTCCCCCCTTCTTCCTCTTTTAAAAATTCAAAAACCAATGAAGAGAGGAAGAAGAAGAAGAAAGAAGGAGAAGAAGAGAAGAAGAAGAAAAAAGTTTCCAACGTAGGAGAGAGGATGTGGGGGCTTGGGGAATTTTGGAGGCTTGTGAGGTGGTGTTTTCTAGGTTGCCTAGGGATTAGGGTTTAGGATGGGACATGATATTATATAGGAGAGAGGGTGTTTTGATGGAGGGTGAGGATGCACTCAATTAATTGAGTGGTCCAGATTGAACATGAGGGAAATAATTCATGGGGAATTTAGGGTGAGGTTTAATTAAATATTAAGGATTCCTCATTGGTTTAAATAAATGGGGTGTTGGCACAAAATGCCAATTTGCAATTTAGCCCCCTTAATTTTGGGAAATTGCACAAACACATGAAATGACAAAAATTTGGGCGGGCGATTCGGGGCTCAATTTGCAGGGCACTGGAATTAAATTGGGATTTTAAAATCAGATAAAATGGTATCCTCAATTTAAATAGAAATAAATGCAAGTTGAGTTCAACAATTAATTAGGAGTACATGGGATCAAAATCAGGTCAGGTCATCAATACCAATAATGAAGAAGACTCAGAACAGAATATTACCCTAATTTGGGCCGCACGAAAAATAGTTCAAGATTGTCTCCAATTTTCGATTGGAACGCACAACGATAAAAATAGGGATTTATTAAATAGCGTCCGCGACGATTTTTGTGCGACCAGAAATAATGCACAGGGAGCAAAATTATGAGTTGCAAAAAATAGCAGAATTGAAGGCGGGCACGTCTAGGGCAAGATTGTGAAATTTGTTGGAAGACAAAAGTCTGGATAGTGCTCCAAATATCGAAGCAAAGGCAATGCGCAAAATATTAAATAAAATACAGTAATTAATTTCAATCTCCAAATATCAAATTCTAAATAAAATAATTAACCTCAAAATTCCATAATTCGGACAGGTGCTATCTACTGGCTTCTAGGTCAATTCTGCTAGCTAAAATAAATGAACACTGCATCTAATACTATATTTAATTACACATCACACATATTTATTTAAATTAAATATTCTATTAGGCAATTAATTAATTATAACTACCTTAATATTAAATATTGTAAAAAGTCGAAAATGCCCCTGTTTTCGGAACGTGGTAGTGACAAGTCTACCCACCTTAAAAGAATTTCGTCCTCGAAATTTAAAGTTCTCATAGTAGTGTTTAATCATACACATTATTATTTCCCTCAAAATTTAAATTCATCATTCACGAAATCAGGTAATAATCCACGATGTCTTTTCTCAATTTTCAAAAATTTTGTATTATTTGTATTCCTGAAAAAATCCCCGAAATAGAATCAAAGTCCATTTTTATCAAAAATTTCCTGAAAGTTTTTACTTAATAATTCAATATTCAGAATTTAATATACACTCCTCAAATTTGATTTTTAATCACTGCACATATACAAAATGTAATCTCGTCAAAAGTTTGAATTTAAATATTTGTCCATCAATAATTTTATTCCTCGATTTCCTCTTTCCTCAAAATACTCAACAATACGATACTTAAGGATTTTCCAATTGCAACATCCAATATAAAATTTTAAATTTCATAACTTGCAATCAAATAAGTATGTTGATAATCTCCCAAAATTTCCAAATTTTAATAACCAATCATGTCATAATCTTTCTGGAATTAATAAATCATCCGTTATGCCATGTTAATTTCTTAACCCTCTATTTAAACCGATGTGTATCCTCGAAATAATCATCTCAATTTGAAATCAACTCAACAACGATACCAGGAATTAAAGTTAACAACTCGTCAACAAGAATCAAACTCAACAATGATATCAAGAATTTAATTTAAAAATCTGCTCAACAAGAATCAAGTTCAGTGACAACAAGCGAGAGCGGACGAAAACAAGTAAAAAGATTTTAATTGGAATTATAATAAGATTCTCAAGGGGTCGTCCCAGGAATCTCTCAAGAATTTGTGATTGAGTATCCTCTCTCATCCTAGTATCCTATGTCCTATATCCTATCGCAGGCACGCAGTAGTATAACAAGGATGCCACACTACTACGACATCGCACAACTCGCGAAGTCTGACCTGCATGGGCCACCACTAAAACGTGTCACGACCCGCACCCGGTTTAGGGGCACGAGAGCGTGGGTACGTCCAGCCTACGCCGCAGCATCGGCGGTAGAACGATGTCTAGGTCAAGTACTATCTAAACAATCTCACGCTAGTATCCAACTCCATAAGGAGACGTGGATAACATAAAATAAATCTAGAAATACTCAATCACAACTACAGCACGATAGGAAAATGAAGAAATAAAAGAATACAACACAAGTCTAATGACACAATAATCATACCTGCAATCATTACTTCCAATCCCCAAGTATGTCAGAGCCAGTCTACTAAGGTCACAGTCTGGAAAAATATTTCCAGTCAGGAAGGAGCAAAGTACACCTCTAAATAGCAGTTCTATATAAATGACATAAACTATGTAGCAGTTCTAGGTGGAAACATACCAGATGCATGTATAAGTACGAGAAATGTACAATGAGAGAAGTACTGGAAATACTGTAAGTAATGCAGGAAAAGAAACAATATGTCCATGAGCAAGAATTCTATGACTAAGTGTGTGAGTACTAGCTTTAACATGTGATCGGCTTGGGACTAGTAAACTCATTACATGGGTTAGTAGGGCTAACCGATGTAACAGTGAGGAGGCATGTAAACTCATTACATGGGTTAGTAGGGCTAACCGATGTAACAGTGAGGAGACATGTAAATGGTCAGGCCGCACCCGACGTGAGATGTGGGGTGAGCTATGGTGCATATAAAGTTGGGTATGATCACATATCTACACTAAAGTACTCCCCCAAACCCCCGACTGGTATAATAGATCCAATCATGGTACGCTATGGCACGGGATTCCCTAGGAAGGTAGCAAATCTCCCCCGGGAATCAGTGTCTGTACATGCACAAGATATCAAGGAAACAAGTCTTGTACAAGTTACACCATGAATAAGGAATAACATCTCATGACGAGATCCGTGTATACCAATCCGTGTAACCAATGTGTCAAGAACATGGATATTTACACTAGATACAGTGAACATAGGAGATATCATAAATTAGAAACTAATCAGAGAATGTACTCGCCTTGGGTCCTCAGCTGGTAATGTCAATGTCCTGTCCCAGAGTATCGTCTGGAGGAACCAACAGTCCTAAAAATATGTCAAATACAACATTTGCATCAGGTGCTACACTAACACATCACAAATACATGAACTCAGGGCTCTATCAGGTATGGCACTAGTCAACTAGGGTCACCTAGTAATTTACCAATTAATCATATTATCAACAAATAATTTAATACATATATATAGTTATTCCAAAGTATACAGAATAGGTATCACTGTATGTACATAAGTGGAAATATGTTTTATTTATGTGAAAAATTATACATCACTCATACATATAGACTAGTATACATGTACCAAAATATATATTAACTTATATTATATAGATATACATACATATCAAAATAATACTATACTATATACAGGTAATATACCAAAATATGTTTTACATGTACATATATATCAATACAGTTTTTATATATATATATATACTATATATATACATACCAAAGATATGTTTATACATATTTATATAAATATAAGTACACATATTTATACCAAAATACGGTTATATATACATATATACCAATATACATTTATTTATATTTAAATACTGAAACATACATTAATGCTTAGTATACCAATAAAACGTATATAATATAATATATATATAAGTGTCTATTAGTAATTTACAAAAATACGTATTTGTGTATATACACTAATAGATGTATATACATATATACTTTTATACCAAAATACATATTTGTATATATATATCAATCAAAAAATCCTTATACATAATACATAACTAAATTATAACAATAAAACTGATATGCATATATATATTACCAAACTTATTATAGGAAATTACTAAACTAATTATATTTAATTAATAAACAATTTACATAAATTTCCAAACTAATTACAAATTACTAATTTATTAAGAAATTACTAACTGGTTATAAATTAACTAATTAATCTAATTAATGATTACTAAATTAACTAACTAATTTTATAAATTAATTAAACTAATTATTAATTAATTAAACTGATTATTAATTAACTAAACTAATTAAATAAATAACTAATTATAAATTAATTAACTTAACTAATTATATTTAATTTAAACTAATACACTATAACTAATTCTTCCTTCACCCTTTAGTTCAAAGTACACGATCCTCGTAAAAACTTGTTCCCATCCACAAATATATGCACATATTTACATATTGGAAGTACCTAACCGACATGCCAACCATGTGCTATCAATCCATGCTTAGTATGCTTCAAGGAAAGCACACAAATTTTATTCTTTCCTTTACTCACACCTAATCAAGTTCCTCACTACTATCTTTATTTTTTTTTTCCATATACTACCATTATTCATATCTGCCAGTTTCCACACACTATATATCTTTCATTATATTCATGCTTTATTTTCATTTCTTAAAAAACTAATTCCACGTACACAACAAATGCACACACCAATCTACTATATGTTCATTATCTACACTTGCAAAATAGACACACTTGAATACTATAAGTTCATCATAGGAAGAACACCTTCATATATGTACATGTAATGGCAGGAAGGAAACTAGAAAGGTGCACAGAGTGGTGATCTTGGGAACTCACAGTGGTAGGGGGCTCGTCGAAGAACGGGGCTTCGTCGGAGAACGGACACAGCAGGGAGAAGCAGCGGAAGAGATGGGCAGCGGGCCTGCCGGTGCAGTGGGGCGCCGGAGTCGGGCAGGCCGGACGCAGCAGGGAGTCGGGCTGTTGCCGGCTGGACGGGAAGGAAGGCAGAGGAGCATCCGCCTGGGCCGGAGACAGCAGGCCGACGGTCGGCCGGGATCGTTGAGGGAGAGGTGGAGGAGCAGTCGGCAGATGGGGGTAGGTTGCTGGCGCCGGACTGCACGCCGGAGGGAGGTCGGCTGGGTGCAGTGGAAGCCGGGGAGTTCGCAGCGGAGATCCGGCGGTAGGCCGGCGGGTCGGCTGGGAAGAGGGCGCTCAACTGGAGGGGGAGCTCGCAGTGGCCGCCGGACCGTCGAGGAGGCGCCGGCCGGGAAGCAGTGCGGGTCGGAGGGGGAGTTAGCCGGGTGAACAGTAATTGGGGGGTGAACAGTGTTCCCCCCTTCTTCCTCTTTTAAAAATTCAAAAACCAATGAAGAGAGGAAGAAGAAGAAGAAAGAAGGAGAAGAAGAGAAGAAGAAGAAAAAAGTTTCCAACGTAGGAGAGAGGATGTGGGGGCTTGGGGAATTTTGGAGGCTTGTGAGGTGGTATTTTCTAGGTTGCCTAGGGATTAGGGTTTAGGATGGGACATGATATTATATAGGAGAGAGGGTGTTTTGATGGAGGGTGAGGATGCACTCAATTAATTGAGTGGTCCAGATTGAACATGAGGGAAATAATTCATGGGGAATTTAGGGTGAGGTTTAATTAAATATTAAGGATTCCTCATTGGTTTAAATAAATGGGGTGTTGGCACAAAATGCCAATTTGCAATTTAGCCCCCTTAATTTTGGGAAATTGCACAAACACATGAAATGACGAAAATTTGGGCGGGCGATTCGGGGCTCAATTTGCAGGGCACTGGAATTAAATTGGGATTTTAAAATCAGATAAAATGGTATCCTCAATTTAAATAGAAATAAATGCAAGTTGAGTTCAACAATTAATTAGGAGTACATAGGATCAAAATCAGGTCAGGTCATCAATACCAATAATGAAGAAGACTCAGAACAGAATATTACCCTAATTTGGGCCGCACGAAAAATAGGTCAAGATTGTCTCCAATTTTCGATTGGAACGCACAACGATAAAAATAGGGATTTATTAAATAACGTCCGCGACGATTTTTGTGCGACCAGAAATAATGTACAGGGAGCAAAATTATGAGTTGCAAAAAATAGCAGAATTGAAGGCGGGCACGTCTAGGGCAAGATTGTGAAATTTGTTGGAAGACAAAAGTCTGGATAGTGCTCCAAATATCGAAGCAAAGGCAATGCGCAAAATATTAAATAAAATACAGTAATTAATTTCAATCTCCAAATATCAAATTCTAAATAAAATAATTAACCTCAAAATTCCATAATTCGGACAGGTGCTATCTACTGGCTTCTAGGTCAATTCTGCTAGCTAAAATAAATGAATACTGCATCTAATACTATATTTAATTACACATCACACATATTTATTTAAATTAAATATACTATTAGGCAATTAATTAATTATAACTACCTTAATATTAAATATTGTAAAAAGTCAAAAATGCCCCTGTTTTCGGAACGTGGTAGTGACAATTAATAATATGGGTTAGTGGGCTAGACTTGATATGACCATTAGACTCAACCTTAGACAAGCAATTTTTGGTACCTAACTAGTTAATCCCCTTCATTTAATTAGAATTTGTTAAGTTTCCATTAGGGATCAAAACCCCACTTATTGGAAAACTCTTCATGAAAATCCTAGAGGGCATTTTGGACTTTGTGCCTTAGCCAACCCTAGGCCTTCCTTGGCCGGCCCTATATAGGAGAGGGGGGAGCCTCCCTCAAGCTCCATTTTATGTTTATGAAACCCTAGATTTAGTTCTTCCCCAAAACCCTCATTCCTCCACCAAATTTTAGAAAATTAAACCCCAATCCCTCTCATTTCTCTCATCAAAGAAGCCTAGAAGCTTATGTTTCAAGGAACATTGGAGAAGAAGAAGCTTGGCTAGAGAACCCTTGACTTTGCATTGGAAATCCATCTCCCAAGTGGTGAAATTCTGAAATCTTTTCTTTAAATTCTGTTTTTATGGTTTTATTCGCCATTAGGAGCCCACCCATGGTTTAGGAATACCCACAAGGAGAGGGAGTGAGGCTCTAATGGTTTCCATAATATTTTCTTCATGGTGTTGTATACACATTTGGGATTTTGGTATTTATGAGTGTTTTCTCCTATTTTTTTATAACAACTAATCATGTTATATATATGTAATTATATTTGACTGGTAGATATGTTATTAGTTGTATAGTTTTGGCATTAAGATTGGTTTTGTATCACGAGTATCTTGGTTGTGCACTCAAGGAGCTTGATAAAATGACCAATAGAGTATGCATATACCCATAGTATCATATATATATATGTGTGTGTGTGTGTGTGTGTGTGTGTGTGTGTGATTGTGTGTGTTGTGTGTTTCTGTGTGTGGAAATTGTCACCCCCACATTTCAGATTAGGGGTATTTTCGTCTTTTTATATTTTAATGTATTAATATTTCATGATTTTGGGAGTGTGTAATTCAACACCAACCTCCTTGAACCATGACCCTCCTTTAATTGAACCAATTGAATCCTAAGCCATTCATTTTAAATCCACTTAAAATCATGGCCCTTGAAACATCTCATGACAAGACCCAATCCCAAGGGGATTTGACCAAGCCAATTTCTAGGTCAAACCAAGACCTACACCCATATAAATATTCCACTTTACTTTTCCTTTTCCTTTTCTTATTCCTAAACTACCAGCCGACTTTCTATCCCTCTTCTTCTTCCTATTCATCATCATCTCCCCACGGTCGGAGACTCCCCGCCGGACGAACCTGACTCGCCGGATCCGACCTCCTACAACAGCCAACCTGCCTGGAGCCGATCATCCCGCTCGCCTGCCTCGACCCCGCTGCACTTGTCGACTTCTTCCCGACGCCTCCCCCTCACCGGAGACTCCTCGACCAGGGACCCCTCCGCCGTTCTCCTCCACGGATCTTCACCTCGACCTCCTTCAACCCATCCCGCCGACGACGAGCATCCAGCGCCCATCTGAACGCTGTGCCCTAGTCGGACCTCGCCACACGAACTCCTGTGCGCAACCCAACATACACCATGGCTGGCGGAGCCACCATTTCCAACAGGCGAGCACCATGACAGCTTCTATGCTGCCTCCTCGACACTGCACACGATTGCAGACTTCTCTTCGAGCCTCGCCTGTACCGGAGTCTGCACCACCCGATATTGCACCATGACCCCGATTCTGACATATTGGCTTGATGCATCATCCCCGTTGCGTCGTTGTGCTTCGTGCGACCACAACAACCCCGAATACTCAGACGATAGGCCTGAGCGGAAGTGCAGCCATCGACCAAACATCGCCAAGCCTTGGAAGTCTAACCTAACCGACCCCTCGACATTGCGCGGAGCATCTCTGAGCCGCGGGATCAGCTTGCAACAGTACACCGTGAGCACCCGCAAATACCTCGACGATTGGTACTACACCAGGCCGGTCCCTCTTCCAACATGCGACGAGAGCAACTATGTCACTGCTGGGGAAGAAGACGTATGATAGTTGCATAGCAACCGTCATTGTATAGGTAAGGTCCAATTCTCTTTGTGGATTTTCTATTCATATAGGAATAGTTATATAAGAATAGAAAATAATAACAACAATTCTAGGGCTATTCACGAAAACACAGTTCACATAAAGAAATAACAAGAGTACTTTTCATGTAGCACCATGGGTAGTAGATAACAATAGTTAATACTTTATAAACCGAATTTGGGTTTTGCAACCATTTAGTTAATCATAAAGAAACTTCTCTGTCTTATGGCCACATAGCAAGAAGGAGAAGAATATTGCACTATTCACGAAGGAGAAATCATGTGCACTACCAAAACTTTGATAGTATACATGTATTGTATGTTGGTACATGGGTGTAGGCACTTAGTGTATGTATTAGTTTTCAGTATGGGTTAATATACGTGTATCGTATATTTGGTATATAATTGGTATATGTATGTATATAGATATAGTATGAACTCAATTAGTATATATATACATATGTATATGTATTATATATATTTAATTGATATATATATATATTATGAGTATTAATGTTATATGCTAGATGATAATATGTGTATGTCTATCTACTAGATGACCCAAGTGTGGCCACGTAGCATGTTAGCAGACTGCCATATGTACACTGACGTACCGGCAAGACCCGTATCACTGACTGTCTGATTGCACAACAATTGCAGACACGACACCCGTGCAATTTGACGCACACTTGACCCTAGTTGACCAGTGCCCTGCGTCCAGTATTTTTATGACTGTGTGTTAGAGTAATGTCTGATGCAATATTGTATTATATGTTGTCTTTAGGACTGTTGGATTTTCAGACAAGATTCGGAAACAGACATTGGTATTGCCAGCAGCAGGACCACAGGCGAGTACATTCTCTGACAGTTTCCATTATGTTGATTATCTCTATAATTCTTGTTGTATAGCGTACATGACTCTGACACTGTCTTTTACACGAGTTGGCATCATTGAGACCTGTCACGAGGAGTCGTGATTGGAATCCGTCGTGCTAGCTGGGGAAAACGGGAAAATATTAGTAGCTTATGTGATCATACCCCTTACATGCAGCATTAGCTCACCCACATTTCAAGTCGGTGCAGCCTTACCCTTACATGCCTCATCGCTGTTACATTCCGGTTAGCCTGACCTGTTGGGGATGATCGCTAATCCATGTAATGAGTCATATAGCCCAAGCCGATCACATGATATGCTAATGTTTCACACACTTGGTTAGAGGATCATTGACATGCATCTCTAGTATATTGATCTAGCATCTCTACATGTTCTAGTTGTTGTTCTTATATACACTTACATACCAGTTCTTTGTACTTTCGTACACTTGTAGTTCTATTCCTTGTCAGATGCTATTGATGATGATGTTCCAGTACTTTATTCCAATATTTCCTTATTCCAGAATTTCTCATTGCCAGTTATTTCATATCTGTCTTATATTTCTTTACACTGTATTATAGTTTTTGTCAATATATGTGGAACTGCTGTTAGAGGTGTATTTCGTTCCAATCCTGACTGGATATTTTTTCCAGACTGTGACATAGAGGACTTGTTTCCAGCATACTTGGAGATTGGATGTTATTGGTTGCAGGTTAGACTATTTATTATTGTTAGACTTGTCTTGTATTTCATTTGTTTGCTTCGATATCTCATCGTGCTTTATTTTTCGTGATTGAGTATTCCATATTATATTGTGATATCTGTGTCTCCTTATGGAGTTGGATATTCATGTGAGATTGATTAGATAGTTATATGACCTAGACAGCGTTCTACCGTCGATGCTGCGGCGTAGGCTGGACGTACCCACGTACTCTTGCCCCTATACCGGGTGCGGGTCGTGACACGTTTTTAGTGGCGACCCATGCAGGTCAGACTTCGCAAGTTGTGCGATAGCGTGGTAGTGCGACATCTTAGTTGTACTACTGCGTGCCTGCTATAGAATATAGGACATAGGATACTAGGATGAGAGAGGATACTCAATCACAAAAAAAAAAAAAATCTTGAGAGATTCCTGGGACGACCCCTTGAGAATCTTATTATAATTTCCAATTTAAATCTTTTTCTTGTTTCCGTCCGCTTTCGCTTGTTGTTATTGAACTTGATTCTTGTTGATCAGTTATTAAATTAAAATCTTGGTATCATTGTTGAGTTTATTCTTGTTGACCAGTTGTTAAATTTAATTCTTGGTGTCGTTGTTGAGTTGGTTTCTTATCGAGATGAATTTTACGGGCTAAAATTTACGGTATCATCTGATGACATATATTGATGAGGACAGTGAGAAAGGTAAAACGTCTACTTTGGTTATGGAACCTAGAGTTTATCGCAGCCACATTAGCTGTCGTGACGAGAACGTAGGAACCTGACTTGGATGTACATACTTTAGTTATGAAATTTAGAATTTCTCGCAGCCATACCGGTTGGCGTGACGAAGATTCTAGATGACATGATTATAGAGTTGCATACCTTAGTTACGGAACCTGTCGTTATCGCATCTATGCTTACTGGCGTGGCGAGGATTCTGAGTGTCATGATTTCGGACAGACGTGTATGATTATCAGGTCGTATCTTAAATTGGTTCTTAAAGTATCATCTCAAAACTTATCCACTTCTGTTATTCCAGGACTTTGTTCCATCGCTTTTTTTTTCTAGCAGTAGAAATACCTTCAGTCCTTAATCCAGTTCCTTTTTGAGCTTCTATTCTTTGAGGATTCCCTGTTAGTATGATAATTAGTGACTTGCAATTATGTCTGTGTCTTGTATTAGTTTTGACTAAGTGTGACTTGTTAGTTGTAAGTGTTTCTTAGTTGGACATGTGAGCAGTAGGCATAATCTAGAGATACCCATAACATAGTACCTTGTAGCAATAGTTCTATGATAGGTGTTATTATAATTAGTATTGGTATTATAGAAAGAGGAGTAAGAGTATTAGTGAAGGTTCCAAGAGTAAGTATCAGAATCAGCATGCCAGTCCTGGATAGTCATTAAATTATGTAATTGGATGATTTATGTAAATAATTAAGTATCAAGGAATTGTGTTAAAGATTAATGGAGCATGATGTTCAATTTGATGATTGATTACTTGGGTGTGTCAAGGATAAAGAAATCTATATGCATAAAGGGTATTAATGAGTGTGCCATGGGTAGAGGAATATCAAGATTGATCATGAAAGGTATGAAGTATATCACAGATTAGTGTAACAGTCTGTAAAAGATTAAAAGGAAAATACATATACATCAATCGAGATGAGGAGCCATATACTTGCCCATGAGAGCGAAGTGAGGCATGTGTATTATATAAGTTATAAAAATTGCAAATGATCGTGAGTTCTAATAAGTGTGATGAGGTGATCTAATGATGAAGCTAGTGTTACCATACCAAGAGAGTTAGTGTTTCTATATCAAGGAATGGTGCTGTCACGACCCGCACCCGGAATTTGGGCATGAGTCGTGGGTACGTCCAGCCTACGCCGCAGCATCGGCGGTAGAACGCTGTCTAGGTCACAAACATAATATATCCTGTCAATAGTCTCAACTCCGTACGGAGGACAGTGATAAATAATCCACAGTTCTATAATACTCAATCACAAGCTATAAGAAATAATGGCACGATGAGAATAGAAAAGAGTTCTATTAAAAACCCACCACAATAAGTCCAACTCAAATCCTGGGTCTAAATGACCTCACAAAGTCACAAAATAATAAATACAACTCAGTCTCAGTCTAAAACAATAAATGCAGAAAAGTAAACTAAGAGCAGGCAGGCAAGATCTCCTCTAGGATAGGCAACTCCTCTGGGATTTCTGGAGTGAAATCTCCCTCTAATCCTGGGCCGTAATGAGTGGGGCAAAAGTCCTCCAGGTCCTCTGAAAATTTTGTTATCCAGTCAGGATTGGAGCGAAGCACAAGCACTAACAGCAGTTTCATTAAATTGACAAAGTCTATAAACAGTGTAAGAAATACAAGATGAAAGTATATGCTGAAAATGAGAAGTACAGGAGAAATGAAATAGGCAATAGAGCATCTAGCAATGAACAATAAACAGTGAATGCTAGAACAAGTGAATATGAATAAAGAATAAACATCTAACTAAGTGTTTGAAATATCAGTTTATTATGTGATCGGCTTGGGACTAGATCAGGCTGGTTATATATGATTAGCTATGATTCTTGAAGGTCAGGCTAACCATATGGTTAGCTATGATGCATAATAATGGTCAGGCTAATCATATATAACAGCTATGAGGCATGATGATGGTCAGGCTGCACCCGACGTGAGAAGTGGGGTGAGCTATGATGCACGATAAGTTTGGATATTATCACATAATCTACTAATAGTTCCCCATCCACCAGCTAGCACGATGGATTCCAATCACGACTCCTCATGATGGGGATCTAGGGTGCTAACCCGTGTATCCATAGTGTCGGAATCAAGTATGTAATATACTACAATTTATAGAAGTAATCAACAATGAAAATTGTCAGAGAATGTACTCGCCTGTGGTCCTGAGCAAAATATGAGGATCGATGTCCAAAGTGGGATCACAAAGACCTATTTATGGAATATAAATGTCAGATATTGAATCAAAATAATAACATGTTTAACTAATTAAATACGAGGTTTCTAGGTCATGTCTAAGTCCGTACTAGGTTAACTAGGACCATACTAGGTCTAAACCTTGTTACCCCAGGCTTTTGTGTTGATACTAAACCATATTTACTTACTAGGCAATTAGTGTAAATATAACCCTTAATTAACTAGTACTCAAATCCTAACCTCAACTCATATACACTAAGTATTTCCAGGATACCAACAATATACTTTATGTGATACATTTCAAAGAGTGATACCCAAGGGTACTACTTGCCCTGATGCACACTAGAACCCATGCCCTCAACCATACCTCTCCTAGGATGCCTACCAGTCTGCTACTAGTATCTCAGTTCTGCCTACAAGAACTGACCTATTATCCCTACCTTATACTGCTGCTGCAGTTTACCTTGAGTGCAAGCAATAATTCCCAATGCACAGGTAGCTTACTGAAATACAACACCCTCACATAGGCACTGGTTGCCACTACACACAGGATTCTCTCACTCACTGGATCACTCACAAGCACACACAGGTACTTAGGCTCTCACACACAGAATTCACACAATCTGATTGAATCAGGAACTCACACTGATAAACAAGAACACAGGCATCTAACACATAGGTAATTCACTCACACACATATACTGATTACACATGGACACAGGCTCACTGATACACTAACTGAGACACACAGGTTTACATAGTGGTTACCTATACTCACACAGAAAATCACTCACACAGAATTAACACTGAACCCACTTACCCTAACTCCCCACTGATACACTCTCACACTCAGACAATCACACAGGCATCTGCACAACTACACACATCAGAATCCCCTGCTCACAGGTAACTGCACTCTGCTCTCTCTCTTTTCTCACAGAATCACAAACACACAGTTCCATATAGACACAGAGTCACTACACACACTCTCACTGGGACTAATCTTCACAACACACTGCTCTAACTGATACTGATACATAACTCAAGAGAACCCATATACACAATAACCCGACTGTATCACCTACCCACACTGGTACTGAACAGACCCAATCCCGACTGCACAGTTCCTGCAACCCAATCTAAAACCCCCAAATTACTAATACACAGAACTAGCACACGAACCCGACTCCAAACCTTCAAACTGTGCTGCTCACAGTTAACACACAGAAATACACTGTGAACTACACCTGAAACTCACACTTATTCACAGATATATAGGTATTACTAACTGAGACACAGGGTTAAACACAAGTATAGACACTGATAGTTATCACAGGGACACACACACTGATATTCACACAGAAAAACACACTGGTTACATACACACACACACATATAGGTAAACACTGACATTGAGACACAAGATGCTACAACTGAATATCAGTGCCCCCAAATCACACAGCACATATAGTATACACTCAAGTATTACACAGGGATACTTACTCTCATAATGGACAGGAAAAACTAACCACACATACTGAGAAACACCCACATATCTAACTGACACACAAACACATCCACACTGAATCCCCCACACACAGCACAAAACTATCAGTACACACTCACACACACCAAACTGTTCAACAGGGCCCTAATCAAAACCCCAATGCACACTAATACATTAATACCCAACTCAAACACAGCCAGGTAACACAAACTCACACAGGTATTCTTCTGATACACTGGGGACCCAATGCAGAACAACTCACTACACATACCTACTGACTGATACACGCAGGAATTAAAAAAACCTGACTCTGTACAGGAACTCCCCACAGACACGACACAACTCTCACTGCTGAACCCGACTGTGCAACCACTCGAGGATACCCAAAAATTCAGTAATACACATACACATACATATATTTACAAGTATACATATCAAACCATAAGAAACTAGGTTATAGAATTAGGCATTTCCCTATGGAGCATTCTTACAAACACCTAGGGGCTGAAATCGGATCCACACAAGTAACCATGAATCCTCAAAACTAAAACCCTAAATCGAAATCTAACAGCAAGGGGGTTTCCTAATGGGTAATAATCAACAGAAAAACAGAATATAATGAATTAAAAAATAGGGTTTTACCTAGGGAGATGGTTTCTTCAATGGAGGTTCTTCTTCTCCAAGGCTTCTTGACCCAACCCCTTGCTTCTCTTTGCTTTGGAGGAGGAAAAGGGACCTCCCAGGTCTGGATCCCGAAATCTGGAGGTGGGGAATTGGGTTTCTTGATGGAGGCTAGGTTTTTTTCTTCAGGAAGGAGAAAAAGAGTTGTGGGTGGCTCCTTTTTATATTAAAACCAAGTTAGGATTTCTAATGCATAGTTTTAGGTTAAACCCCTTATGTTAGGTCATGTAGAACCTAATTAACTAAGGTTTAGTCAGTCTAGGGTTTGAGTTCCAAACCTAAAATTTGAATTCTAGGGTTCTCTAGAATTAGGTTTACAAATTAGGGTTTAGTCATTAGGGTTTGTCCTAATGAGTTCTAGGGCTTGACCTAAAACCAAATATCACTACAATATATAAATAGTTATAAAACTCAGCAAATTAATTAAACACATAATTATTCAAATTAGTGAAATTACACAAATGCCCTTATCTGGAAATGTGGTAGTGACAAGTCTACCCTCCTTAAAAGAATTTCGTCCTCGAAATTTAAAATCCTCATAGTAGTGTTTATTCATACACATTATCATTTCCCTCAAAGTTTAAATTCATCATCCATGAAATCAGGTAATAATCCTCAATGTCCCTTCACAATTTTCAAAAATTCTGAAATTATTGCATTCCGGAAAAATCCTCGAAATAAAATCAAAGTCCATTTTTTTTTTTAAATTTTCCTTGAAAGTTTTAGTTAATAATTCAATACTCGAAATTTAATATCCACTCCTCTAATTTGATTTTTAATCAATGCACATATAGAAATGTAAATCTCGTCCCACAAAGTTTAAATTTAAACATTAATCCATCAAAATTTTATTTCTCGATTTCCTCTTCCTCAAAATACTCAACAATGCGTTACTTATGGATTCTCTAATTGCAACATCCAAATATAAAATTCTAAAATTTATAACTTGCAATTAAATAAATATATTGATAAATCTCCCAAAATTTCCAAATTTTAATAACCAGTTTAAACATATCATAATCTTCCTGGAATTAATAAACCACCAATTATGCCATGTAAATTTCTTAACCCTCTATTTAAATCAATGTTTATCCTCGAATTTTAATCATCTTGCCTCTCTTGTCAAGTCATAACTCCTTCATGAATCTTCGTCATGGTTAAACCCCAATAATCATGGTCTAAGAAAATCTTTACTATAATCATACAACATGCAATCTAAGGGGAATATGTATGGTCATGGTGTCTTTTGTCATGGTATTGCAGTCTCTGTATCAGGGGTACTACTAACTACATTATGACAAGAAAAAATCATGCATGCAAGCTACGGTACTAAGGTATCAGTCAATCAATCAAATAGATAGGAACAGAATGAAGGAAAGAACAGAACCTGCTAACACATTAGCTGCAGTATCTCCTATCTCTAACATACACTTAACTCTAGCATATTCACTAACTAATTCCTATTCCTATACACTGGTACCCATATCAACTAGTCATTTATCCACAAGAACCATGAATATATCCATATTGCACACACATGTCCATTAACACCTAAATCTGATACAAAGAATCTCTAATATAACCATGATTCAATAATGCATCCAAGTTGATACCTCTATCTCCTTAGTACCATACCCTCTGTCAGTTCCCGTTCCTACTACAATTGTCCATACTATTTTCTCATCACTCCAGTGCACACCAAGTGTAACACCATACTAAGTGCTAAACCCTTTCTAATACAACTCTAGATGGACACCCAAGTCAGTCTGCGGTGCCACCTCAATCATGCTCAAGTCATCAGATCCTTACACATGTATATCATCTACTCATATATTAATATTCATCTCTTATCTACCATAAAATTAATTCTCGAAATAGTCGTCAAGGTTTAACTTCTCGATCAACTTAAAAATAATTGCATAAACCTCCTCAAAATCAGATACTCAAATATCAAAAAAAAAATTATCACTTTTAAAATCCTTATAGCTTTGACTATGTTTATTGAATTGAATTCGAATACTCAAAATTTTAATAACATAAAATCTTAACTCCTCTAAATTCTTTAAAAATTAAAATTCATTCCCACTCTTCAAATTATAAATTTAAATCCTCAAGTATACATATAGATACTCCCAGTCTCTAATACTCAAGGTCCACACAATACACCAATCTAATTATCATCACACGAAGTACTTACTGTCATTAGCACCTTGCTCAACCAATATTTGATATAGAATCACTAGCACTATTGGTATGGTAACACTAGCTTCATCATTAGATTATCTCATCAAACTTATTAGAACTCACGATCACTTGCACCTTCTATAATACCCATGCTTTACTTCAACCTCAAGGGCAGGCATATGGTTCTATATCTCGATTGATGTATAAGCATATCTCTTAATCCTTTTACAGCCTGTTAAACTAATTTGTGATACACTTCACAACTTTCATTACTAATCCTGATATTTCTCTACTTATGACATCTCATTAAACCCTTTATGCATATACATTCCTTTACTCTTTACACACCCGGTATCAATCATCAAATTGAACATCATGCTCCATTAATCTTTAACACAATTCCTTGATACTTAATTATTTACATAGATCACCCAATTACATAATTTATTGACTATCCGGGACGGGTATGCTAGCTCTGATACTAACTCTTGGAACCTTCTCTGATACTCTTACTCCTCTTTCTATAATACCAATACTAATTATAATAACACCTATCATAGAACTATTGCTACAAGGTACTATGCTATGGGTATCTCTAGATTAATGCCTAATGCTCCCATGTCCAACTAAGAAACACTTACAAACTCACAAGTCACACTCAGTCAAACTAATACAAGACACAACCAAAATTGCAAGTCACTAATTATCATACTAACAAGGAATCCTCAAGGAAAATAAGCTCAAAAAGGAACTGGATCAAGGACGGAAGGTATCTTTACTGCTAGTAAAGAAAAGAAGCGATGGAACAAAGTCCTGGAATAACATAAATAGATAAGTCTTGAGATGATACTTTAAGAACCAATTTAAGATACAACCTGATAATCATACACGTCTGTCAGAAATCATGACACACAGAATCCTTGCCACGCCAGTAAGCATAGATGCGATAAACGACAGGTTCCGTAACTAAGGTATGCAACTCTATAATCATGTCATCTAGAATCCTCGCCACACCAACCGGTATGGCTGCGAGAAACTCTAAATCTCATAACTAAAGTATGTACATCCAAGTTAGGTTCCTACGTTCTCGTCACGACAGCTAATATGGCTGCGATAAACTCTAGGTTCCATAACCAAAGTAGACGTTTTACCTTTCTCACTGTCCTCATCAATATATGTCATCAGATGATACCATAAATTCTAGTCCGTAAAATTCATCTCAATATGAATTCAACTCAACAACGATACCAGGAATTAAAGTTAACAACTGGTCAACAAGAATCAAACTCAATATCAACGAGTGAGGACGGACTGAAACAAGGGCGAAGGAATTAAATTGGAAATTATAATAAGATTCTCATGGGGTCATCCCAGGAAATCTTTCAAATAAATGGTGATTGAGCATCCTCTCTCATCCTAGTATCCTATGTCCTATATTCTATAGCAGGCACGCGGTAGTACAACTAATACGTCGCACTACCACGACATCGCACAACTTGCAAAGTCTGACCTGCATGGGCCACCACTAAAAACGTGTCACGATCCGCACCCGGAATTTGGGCATGAGTCGTGGGTACGTCCAGCCTACGCCGCAGCATCGGCGGTAGAACGCTGTCTAGGTCACAAACATAATATATCCTGTCAATAGTCTCAACTCCGTACGGAGGACAGTAATAAATAATCCACAGTTCTATAATACTCAATCACAAGCTATAAGAAATAATGGCACGATGAGAATAGAAAAGAGTTCTATTAAAAACCCACCACAATAAGTCCAACTCAAATCCTGGGTCTAAATGACCTCACAAAGTCACAAAATAATAAATACAACTCAGTCTCAGTCTAAAACAATAAATGCAGAAAAGTAAACTAAGAGCAGGCAGGCAAGATCTCCTCTAGGATAGGCAACTCCTCTGGGATTTCTGGAGTGAAATCTCCCTCTAATCCTGGGCCGTAATGAGTGGGGCAAAAGTCCTCCAGGTCCTCTGAAAATTTTGTTATCCAGTCAGGATTGGAGCGAAGCACAAGCACTAACAGCAGTTTCATTAAATTGACAAAGTCTATAAACAGTGTAAGAAATACAAGATGAAAGTATATGCTGAAAATGAGAAGTACAGGAGAAATGAAATAGGCAATAGAGCATCTAGCAATGAACAATAAACAGTGAATGCTAGAACAAGTGAATATGAATAAAGAATAAACATCTAACTAAGTGTTTGAAATATCAGTTTATTATGTGATCGGCTTGGGACTAGATCAGGCTGGTTATATATGATTAGCTATCATTCTTGAAGGTCAGGCTAACCATATGGTTAGCTATGATGCATGATAATGGTCAGGCTAATCATATATAACAGCTATGAGGCATGATGATGGTCAGGCTGCACCCGACGTGAGAAATGGGGTGAGCTATGATGCACGATAAGTTTGGATATGATCACATAATCTACTAATAGTTCCCCATCCCCCAGCTAGCATGATGGATTCCAATCACGACTCCTCATGATAGGGATCTAGGGTGCTAACCCGTGTATCCATAGTGTCGGAATCAAGTATGTAATACACTACAATTTATAGAAGTAATCAACAATGAAAACTGTCAGAGAATGTACTCGCCTGTGGTCCTGAGCAAAATGTGAGGATCGATGTCCAAAGTGGGATCACAAAGACCTATTTATGGAATATAAATGTCAGATATTGAATCAAAATAATAACATGTTTAACTAATTAAATACGAGGTTTCTAGGTCATGTCTAAGTCCGTACTAGGTTAACTAGGACCATACTAGGTCTAAACCTTGTTACCCCAGGCTTTTGTGTTGATACTAAACCATATTTACTTACTAGGCAATTAGTGTAAATATAACCCTTAATTAACTAGTACTCAAATCCTAATCTCAACTCATATACACTAAGTATTTCCAGGATACCAACAATATACTTTATGTGATACATTTCAAAGAGTGATACCCAAGGGTACTACTTGCCCTGATGCACACTAGAACCCATGCCCTCAACCATACCTCTCCTAGGATGCCTACCAGTCTGCTACTAGTATCTCAGTTCTGCCTACAAGAACTGACCTATTATCCCTACCTTATACTGCTGCTGCAGTTTACCTTGAGTTCAAGCAATAATTCCCAATGCACAGGTAGCTTACTGAAATACAACACCCTCACATAGGCACTGGTTGCCACTACACACAGGATTCTCTCACTCACTGGATCACTCACAAGCACACACGGGTACTTAGGCTCTCACACACAGAATTCACACAATCTGATTGAATCAGGAACTCACACTGATAAACAAGAACACAGGCATCTAACACATAGGTAATTCACTCACACACATATACTGATTACACATGGACACAGGCTCACTGATACACTAACTGAGACACACAGGTTTACATAGTGGTTACCTATACTCACACAGAAAATCACTCACACAGAATTAACACTGAACCCACTTACCCCAACTCCCCACTGATACACTCTCACACTCAGACAATCACACAGGCATCTGCACAACTACACACATCAGAATCCCCTGCTCACAGGTAACTGCACTCTGCTCTCTCTTTTCTCACAGAATCACACACACACACACACAGTTCCATATAGACACAGAGTCACTACACACACTCTCACTGGGACTAATCTGCACAACACACTGCTCTAACTGATACTGATACATAACTCAAGAGAACCCATATACACAATAACCCGACTGTATCACCTACCCACACTGGTACTGAACAGACCCAATCCCGACTGCACAGTTCCTGCAACCCAATCTAAAACCCCCAAATTACTAATACACAGAACTAGCACACGAACCCGACTCCAAACCTTCAAACTGTGCTGCTCACAGTTAACACACAGAAATACACTGTGAACTACACCTGAAACTCACACTTATTCACAGATACATAGGTATTACTAACTGAGACACAGGGTTAAACACAAGTATAGACACTGATAGTTATCACAGGGACACACACACTGATATTCACACAGAAAAACACACTGGTTACATACACACACACACACATAGGTAAACACTGACATTGAGACACAAGATGCTACAACTGAATATCAGTGCCCCCAAATCACACAGCACACATAGTATACACTCAAGTATTACACAGGGATACTTACTCTCATAATGGACAGGAAAAACCAACCACACATACTGAGAAACACCCACATATCTAACTGACACACAAACACATCCACACTGAATCCCCCACACACAGCACAAAACTATCAGTACACACTCACACACACCAAACTGTTCAACAGGGCCCTAATCAAAACCCCAATGCACACTAATACATTAATACCCAACTCAAACACAGCCAGGTAACACAAACTCACACAGGTATTCTTCTGATACACTGGGGACCCAATGCAGAACAACTCACTACACATACCTACTGACTGATACACGCAGGAATTAAAAAAACCTGACTCTGTACAGGAACTCCCCACAGACACGACACAACTCTCACTGCTGAACCCGACTGTGCAACCACTCGAGGATACCCAAAAATACAGTAATACACATACACATACATATATTTACAAGTATACATATCAAACCATAAGAAACTAGGTTATAGAATTAGGCATTTCCCTATGGAGCATTCCTACAAACACCTAGGGGCTGAAATCGGATCCACACAAGTAACCATGAATCCTCAAAACTAAAACCCTAAATCGAAATCTAACAGCAAGGGGGTTTCCTAATGGGTAATAATCAACAGAAAAACAGAATATAATGAATTAAAAAATAGGGTTTTACCTTGGGAGATGGTTTCTTCAATGGAGGTTCTTCTTCTCCAAGGCTTCTTGACCCAACCCCTTGCTTCTCTTTGCTTTGGAGGAGGAAAAGGGACCTCCCAGGTCTGGATCCCGAAATCTGGAGGTGGGGAATTGGGTTTCTTGATGGAGGCTAGGTTTTTTTCTTCAGGAAGGAGAAAAAGAGTTGTGGGTGGCTCCTTTTTATATTAAAACCAAGTTAGCGTTTCTAATGCATAGTTTTAGGTTAAACCCCTTATGTTAGGTCATGTAGAAACTAATTAACTAAGGTTTAGTCAGTCTAGGATTTGAGGTCCAAACCTAAAATTTGAATTCTAGGGTTCTCTAGAATTAGGTTTACAAATTAGGGTTTAGTCATTAGGGTTTGTCCTAATGAGTTCTAGGGCTTGACCTAAAACCAAATATCACTATAATATATAAATAGTTATAAAACTCAGCAAATTAATTAAACACATAATTATTCAAATTAGTGAAATTACACAAATGCCCTTATCTGGAAATGTGGTAGTGACAGGTGCTAATAACAGTTAGTACTACGTGTGATGATAATTAGATTGGTGTATCAATTAATATAGATAGAAAATCATTGGGGAGAATACGTGTGATGATAACTTTAATCATTTGGAAGTAATAGTGCAAGTAATCCGGGCAGTGCAAATTTTAGTACATAGTTGAGAGTTGTAGATAATTGGTGTATTGTGTGCACCTTGAGTATTAGAGACTGTGAGTATTATATGTATACTTGTGGATTTAAATTTATAATTTGAAGAGTGGAAATGAATTTCAATTTTTAAAGAATTTTTGAGAAGTTAAGATTTTATGTTATTAAAGTTTTTTGAGGATTAAAATTCAATTCAATAAACATAGTCAAAGCTATAAAGATTTTTGGAAGTGATTAAAATTTTATTTCGATAATTTTATATTTGACTTTTGAGGAAGTATATACATTTTATTTTAAATTATTCAAGAAGTTAAATTTTGATGATTTTATTTGAGGATTAAATTTTATGGTGAGTAAGAAATATATATTAGTATATAAGTGTTTGATGTGCATGTGTAAGGATCTATTGGCTTGAGCATGCTCGAGATGGCACCATAAACTGACTTAGGTGTCCATCTAGAGTTGTATTAGAGTGAGAAGTACTTAAGTATGGTGTGTTGCACTTGGTGTGCACTTGAGTGATAAGAATAACTAGTATAAATAATTACAGTAGGTAAGAGAGTTACCAGTGGGTGTACTTGTAGCAGAAACAGTAGTACCAAGGGATAGAGGTATCAAACTTTGGATGCATTATTAAACTATGGTTGTGTTAGAGATTCTTGGTATCATATCTAGGTATCAATAGACAGGTGTATGCAATGAGGATGTATTCATGGATGTTATGGACTAATGATTAGTTGGTATGGATATCAGTATATAGAGATAGGAATTAGTGAGTGAATGTGCCAGAGTTAAGTGTATATTAGAGGATTAAGATGTCCAAGTAATGATTTAGAAGGCTATGTTCTGTCTTTCCCCATATTCCTTTTCCGTCTGTTTGTTTGATTGATTGATTCCTTAGTACCATAGCTTGTATCAATAATTTTCTTGTTAGAATATAGTTAGTAGTACACCCTAGCAGAGACTGCAATACCATGACAAAGGAGACCATAACCATGTATATTTTATCTAGATTACGTGTTGTATTGCGTGTGTATGACTATAGGTAGGATTCTCTTAGACTTTGATTGTCGAGGGTTTGACCGTAGTAAAGAGTTAATGAAGAGGTTATGATTTGACAAAGAGAGACAATGTGCCTTAAATTTCGAGGATAAACATTAATTTAAATAAAGAGTTGAGAACTTAATATGACAGGATTGGCGATCTTGTTAAAACGTTGATTTTATGAAGATTATGAAATAATTGAATTTGTCATTAAATTTTGAGGAAATTAAGAAGATTATCATTGTATTTATTTGACTGCAAGATATAGATTTATTTTGAATATTGCAATTGAAGATTTTGTGAGTATTACATTGTTGAGTATTGTGTGGAAAAAGAAATCGAGGATTAAGATCATTAATGGATTAGTGTTGAATTCAAACTTTTCGGATGAGATTTCTTAAATTTATAAATATACATTGAGTGGATTCAAAATTAGAGGATTGGATATTAAGTTTGTATTTAGTAATTAGCATAAAGTTTTTGAGGAGATTATGATACGATGGAATTCGATTTTAAATTTGAAGATTTTAGGAATATGATATCTATAGAATTTTGGAAGTTTTATAGCAATGTGGGATTACTTCATGATTATGGGGTTCGATAAAATTGAGTTTTGATGGAAAATAAATAAATAAATATGACTGCTGAGGGTCTTAAATTTCGAGGACGAAATTCTTTTAAGGAGGATAGACTTGTCACCCCCACATTTCAGATTAGGGGTATTTTCGTCTTTTTATATTTTAATGTATTAATATTTCATGATTTTGGGAGTGTGTAATTCAACACCAACCTCCTTGAACCATGACCCTCCTTTAATTGAACCAATTGAATCCTAAGCCATTCATTTTAAATCCACTTAAAATCATGGCCCTTGAAACATCTCATGACAAGGCCCAATCCCAAGGGGATTTGACCAAGCCAATTTCTAGGTCAAACCAAGACCTACACCCATATAAATATTCCACTTTACTTTTCCTTTTCCTTTTCTTATTCCAAAACTACCAGCCGACTTTCTATCCCTCTTCTTCTTCCTATTCATCATCATCTCCCCACGGCCGGAGACTCCCCGCCGGACGAACCTGACTCGCCGGATCCGACCTCCTACAACAGCCAACCTGCCTGGAGCCGATCATCCCGCTCGCCTGCCTCGACCCCGCTGCACTTGTCGACTTCTTCCCGACGCCTCCCCCTCACCGGAGACTCCTCGACCAGGGACCCCTCCGCCGTTCTCCTCCACGGATCTTCACCTCGACCTCCTTCAACCCGTCCCGCCGACGACGAGCATCCAGCGCCCATCTGAACGCTGTGCCCTAGTCGGACCTCGCCACACGAACTCCTGTGCGCAACCCAACATACACCATGGCTGGCGGAGCCACCGTTTCCAACAGGCGAGCACCATGACAGCTTCTGTGCTGCCTCCTCGACGCTGCACACGATTGCAGACTTCTCTTCGAGCCTCGCCTGTACCGGAGTTTGCACCACCCGACGTTGCACCATGACCCTGATTCCGACATATTGGCTTGATGCATCATCCCCGTTGCGTCGTTGTGCTTCGTGCGACCACAACAACCCCGACTACTCAGACGATAGGCCTGAGCGGAAGTGCAGCCATCGACCAAACATCGCCAAGCCTTGGAAGTCTAACCTAACCGACCCCTCGACATTGCGCGGAGCATCTCTGAGCCGCGGGATCAGCTTGCAACAGTACACCGTGAGCACCCGCAAATACCTCAACGATTGGTACTACACCAGGCCGGTCCCTCTTCCAACATGCGACGAGAGCAACCATGTCACTGCTGGGGAAGAAGACGTATGATAGTTGCATAGCAACCGTCATTATATAGGTAAGGTCCAATTCTCTTTGTGGATTTTCTATTCATATAGGAATAGTTATATAAGAATAGAAAATAATAACAACAATTCTAGGGCTATTCACGAAAACACAGTTCACATAAAGAAATAACAAGAGTACTTTTCATGTAGCACCATGGGTAGTAGATAACAATAGTTGATACTTTATAAACCGAATTTGGGTTTTGCAACCATTTAGTTAATCATAAAGAAACTTCTCTGTCTTATGGCCACATAGCAAGAAGGAGAAGAATATTGCACTATTCACGAAGGAGAAATCATGTGCACTACCAAAACTTTGATAGTGTACATGTATTGTATGTTGGTACATGGGTGTAGGCACTTAGTGTATGTATTAGTTTTCAGTATGGGTTAATATACGTGTATCGTATATTTGGTATATAATTGGTATATGTATGTATATAGATATAGTATGAACTCAATTAGTATATATATACATATGTATATGTATTATATATATTTAATTGATATATATATATATATATTATGAGTATTAATGTTATATGCTAGATGATAATATGTATATGTCTATCTACTAGATGACCCAAGTGTGGCCACGTAGCATGTTAGCAGACTGCCATATGTACACTGACGTACCGGCAAGACCCGTATCACTGACTGTCTGATTGCACAACAATTGCAGACACGACACCCGTGCAATTTGACGCACACTTGACCCTAGTTGACCAGTGCCCTGCGTCCAGTATTTTTATGACTGTGTGTTAGAGTAATGTCTGATGCAATATTGTATTATATGTTGTCTTTAGGACTGTTGGATTTTCAGACAAGATTCGGAAACAGACATTGGTATTGCCAACAGCAGGACCACAGGCGAGTACATTCTCTGACAGTTTCCATTATGTTGATTATCTCTATAATTTTTGTTGTATAGCGTACATGACTCTGACACTGTCTTTTACACGAGTTGGCATCATTGAGACCTGTCACGAGGAGTCGTGATTGGAATCCGTCGGGCTAGCTGGGGAAACGGGGAAATATTAGTAGCTTATGTGATCATACCCCTTACATGCAGCATTAGCTCACCCACATTTCACGTCGGTGCAGCCTTACCCTTATCGCTGTTACATTCCGGTTAGCCTGACCTGTTGGGGATGATCGCTAATCCATGTAATGAGTCATATAGCCCAAGCCGATCACATGATATGCTAATGTTTCACACACTTGGTTAGAGGATCATTGACATGCATCTCTAGTATATTGATCTAGCATCTCTACATGTTCTAGTTGTTGTTCTTATATACACTTACATACCAGTTCTTTGTACTTGCGTACACTTGTAGTTCTATTCCTTGTCAGATGCTATTGATGATGATGTTCCAGTACTTTATTCCAACATTTCCTTATTCCAGAATTTCTCATTGCCAGTTATTTCATATCTGTCTTGTATTTCTTTACACTGTATTATAGTTTTTGTCAATATATGTGGAACTGCTGTTAGAGGTGTATTTCGTTCCAATCCTGACTGGATATTTTTTCCAGACTGTGACATAGAGGACTTGTTTCCAGCATACTTGGAGATTGGATGTTATTGGTTGCAGGTTAGACTATTTATTATTGTTAGACTTATCTTGTATTTCATTTGTTTGCTTCGATATCTCATCGTGCTTTATTTTTCGTGATTGAGTATTCCATATTATATTGTGATATCTGTGTCTCCTTATGGAGTTAGATATTCATGTGAGATTGATTAGATAGTTATATGACCTAGACAGCGTTCTACCGCCGATGCTGCGGCGTAGGCTGGACGTACCCACGTACTCTTGCCCCTATACCGGGTGCGGGTCATGACAGAAATGGAAGGTCGAGACTGTGCACTATATTTTACAGTGGTTGTGCATGTGTTGTGTGTAGGTTAGTGTGTGCTGTGGGTACATAAGTAAATTTTGATAGTATTCAGTGTGTGCATTGGAGTGATGAGTGGTGTTGTATTGGTACACACACAAGTGGTTGAGGGTGTGTATTTCTAATTTTATGCAGTTATGAGGACCGGGTAAACCAAATAGCAGTGAGTGCAGAGGTGTCTGTGCAAGGTGTCAAGGCAGTGCTTATGTTAGATGCAGGGGAATTGAGCAATAACTCGTTACCTGTGGGTAGTAAGGGTTTCAGTCCCCATGTGTCAATTGTTAGTGCTGTTGTTGATTTGAGTTTTAGGTTATAAGGGGTGATCGGGTTAGGCAAAAAAAGTAGCTGTTGAATGATGTTCAGAGAATTTTGGGTTTCATAAGGACAGTATTTTCAGTTGTGTGCATGTTTAGTAGTAGGGAGTATTGGGGTATCTTGGTAGTGGTACAGATGAGGGGAGCTTTTTGGGATGTGGTATTCAGGTAGGATAGAGTTGTGAGGTCTGTTAGACACTCGAGGAGTGAAGATGCATATATGTTGAAAGGAAATGGGTGTGAGGTTAGGTTGGTATCATAATATAGTAGTATTGGGGGAATGCTATGTATTGCAACCTGCATATACAGTATCAGGTAATAAGTGTACTGAGGTACAATGTGTGTGCAAGTTAGGTATAGTATTGAGGGGAGGAGAAATTGCGTCCCCGAACAGGAAGTATGGCTTCTGAAAGAAGGAAGGAAGCTTCAGGTCCGATACAACCAAGTGACCGCTTTAGGAAGGAAATATCATCTTTGACCCGTTAAAAGTAAAAGACCAGTCTTCCCTGATGGGCCCCACCTGAGGAGACTCAATTGCATCCCCGAACAGGAAGTAAGGCTTCTGAAAGAAACGCTTTCTATCTTCAACATGGATCTTCCCCGCGTTGATCTTAATCAGAAGGAAGGAAGGCGTCTGCTCGACGATCTTCTGTTGACGCTCCTGCGGGAGATCCTTGTTAACTTGGTTCCTGATAGCCACCGCCAAGTCTCCAAGATTCATGTTGAGGGGTAGCAGGTTTTACCTGAGTACCAGTTCGCTGGAGGGTGTGGTGGTCAATACCATTGCAAATCAAACAAGGAAACATGGTCAAAATTAATTAAAAGAATTTGGCCAAGGGGAATGCCCCTATTCTACCAAAGCTTAGCCATGCAACAGACAAGCTTATGCGGCCAGGGCACCCATGCGACAGAGACAAACATGTGGCCAAGCTCAACTATGCGGCATAGTCACCCATGCGGTAGATCCAGTCATGCTGCTAAGGCCAGCCATGGATGCGACAAAGTTGGTCAAGTGGCCGAGTGGCTTATGCGGCAGTGAGTAAGTTGGCACATAGACGGATCCATGCATCCAATCGTGCATATGTGTCTCTGTGTTCAACTGAACCCTTTTATCTTTCTTATTCGAAACCTACCCTTGATCGGCGGCTGAACGTCGACGGGGAACAACGGAGGGTCCACCACAGTGGAGCGGGCCTTCCCTTGCTCTTGGCCTTCCCTTGCTCTTGGCCTTCCCTTTGCTCTTAGCGGCGGTGTCAGTGACGGAGGAAGTGACTTTAGGGGCCATGTCAGCGAGCAGCAGCAAAAAGGGAAGAGGAGAAGAGGAGAAAGTAGATAGTTTCTTTCTCTCTCCTCAGGATCCCTATATAGGTAGGGATATGCGGCTAGGGTAAATACGGCGGCGGTTCGAATCCCAATGTCCAGATCCATGAAATATCAGAAAGACGACGACGAGTTCTCGTTGGTTGAGCTGCTTTATCTTCTCTGAACCATCGCCTCGGACTCCGTATCAACTGACAGCACAGAATTCCAAGAGATCTCATCGGAGATCGAACCAAATCTACTCATTTAATGAATTGACAGTATGACAGAATATGTTATGCGACAATATAGAGTTATGCGATATGTCTCTATTATCCGGCCAAAAGTGCTCGATCATGCTTCTTAATCAAAGTATTCTAAACTCATTATTTTGGAAAAAAATCTACAAGCTGCATAGAGCTCATGTCACATAAAACCTGATAGATATGGCCAGGCAGAAGCCGCATAATAGCCCTCATGCGACCAGACCAACCAAGTAGCAAGAGGCTACATAAAAGATCCTTGACATACTCCAACGCCTGACAAAAAGGCCTGACAGCCTCAAGACTAGTAAGAAGGCGGCATACAAAAAGATAAAGAGTCATATCCAATAATTAATGACCTCATCAGACCAAATGTGCCACGTGTTCCGCCTATGCGGCTTCAATATTATGCGGCCTCGATGATATGCGGCCTCAGTCAGATAAAAGCTTATATGTGGCCAGGACACATATACGACCAGAGCACACATGCGGCCCCGACTCTATGCATCCTCGTCCTCATGAAGCTAAAATGTCCATCATACCAAAGGCGAACGATAACACATATGCAACCTCGCCAACATGCGGACAGAGTGTCCATTCGACCAAGGCCCAAATGAGAGTACGTATGCTGCTACAAGACCCATGTGACCTTACCATTATACGGACAAGTTGTTATACGGCCTCTAACTCACAAAATCTTTCCGTTACAACTGCAGAGATTTTCGCAGAGTTGGTGCTGACTATGTGTCCAGCTGACCAAGTCACGCCCACAATGGGTTGATAACAACCCCGATATCTCATCAACAACATATCTGAACTGAACTAACGTGGCAGCTTTCTCGTGACATGTGGCCACAGTTACAACTATATGCTGTTGAAGTAGCCCTATGCGGCCAACAAGCAGGAACATATGTGGCATCCATAGCACGTCCACAGGCGGATATAAATAGCAAGGTATTACAACTATACAAAGGGCTAGCTATCTGCGAACCTACACTCAAGAGAGAGAAGAGCTTCTGCATCGGATCATCTACGGAGTAAAGAGGGTTGCTATACTCCTAACCCTCCATCGTCACCCCTAGAAAATAAATTTGTACTTAGATTGTCTTATAGGACTTCTTAGTACTTTCTTTAGTTTATTAATCAAATCAAGTTCTTTTAGTTCTCCATTTGATTTCATAGCAAACAGAGATTTTGAGGATCCATCATCTGTTGCATATCCAAGACTCATGTATACAGATAATAGCTTTTGAAGAAGGAAAAATATTGTACATAGGCACTCGTTGGGAAAAAAGAACCAAGAGTGTAAAGACGGTACATCTTGATTGCTCGACTGGTGATAAGGGGAATACAAGTCTAGTTTAGACATAGTACTTTTTCAGGAACTTGTCATTGATAGGAATCATGAGCAAGTCGCCATTGGGTAGGCACCGTTGGAGAATACTAATTCTACGACGAACGCACCTTCCCATTTGGGTTAGAATTTTTTGGCCATCTTGTGGGTCTTAACCATCGGCCTCCTTACGGTCAGAACGAGATCACCCACTTGGTAGGTCCTCTTCTTCACCCGTTTGTTGAAGGCTCTCAAGAGACGTGCTCAGTATAGCTCAATATGCTATTGAGCTAAGAGATATTTCTCGTCGAGTGCTTCTGACTCTTGTAGCCACCGACGGTGATTGTCGTCGACTGTTAATTGGTTAGAGAAAGCCACCCGGAGTGAAGAGATTTGGATCTCAAGCGGGAGGACAGCTTTACTTTCGTATACTAGAAAGAAATGTGTATTGCCAGTAGCTGTCCGGACCGTTGTACGGTAGGCCCAGAAACATTCATCCAATTTTTTATTCCAGTCGTGTTTATTGGAAGACACGAACTTCTTGAGAAGCTTTAAGATGGTCTTGTTGAAGGCTTCCGACAGACCATTTGATGGTGGGTTGTAGGCAGTCAATGCTACATTCTGAATCCAATTTTTATCACAGAACCGGTAGAATGCATGGCTTACAAACTGTGGACCATTGTCATAGATGAACCTTTGTAGTAAGCCAAAGCGGTATATGATGTGATGCTTGACAAAGCTGATCATATTTTATTTTTTAACTTCAGCGAGCGGTACGTCTTCTGCCCACTTGGAGAATTAGTCGGTGATGGCGAGGATGAACCGATATCCCTTGGATGAGGGTGGATTAATCGGTCCAAAGGTGTCCATACCTCAGGCTTCGAACGGCCAGGACGCCATGGTCGAGTATAGAAACTCTGAGAGTTGGTGGATGAAGTCTGTGTGGATTTGGCACGCTTGGCACTTTCTTGCGTAGTCAACGGCGTCTGACACCATTATCAGCCAATAGTAGCCAAAACATCGGAGACGGTACTGCAACTTTGGACCGGGTTGGTGGGCACTACAGACGCCATCATGGGCTTCCCAAAGTGCCTGTTTAGCTTTTGTATTAGATAGGTATCGTAGCAGAAGACTATCATATGAGCAATGATACAGTATTTTGGTAGTGTGTCATAATAGAACCAGAGGAACGTCTTCTGATAGATGTGGCTCCCTTTGGGTTCTCGGAGAGAATTCCATAGACAACATAGTCGATAAATGGAAGTCTCCAGTTTTGAGAGTCATTACTCGTCTCTACTGAGTAGCTCCGGCACAGAGAGAGATTTTTCTTCGGGCAGACCAGCTCCCGACCGACCACGGTGATCAGTTCATGGGTATAGGATGGATCAGCTAGAGAACCTACGAGTCCAGCTATGACATCCGCCTTGATATTTTGCAGCCGAGGGACATGCTTAATGAAGAAATCCTCAAAGGTCGAGATGATGCCAAAAGCATCTTGGTGGTAAGGAATCAGATCTTCATGCTGGACTTCGTACTCACCCCGGACTTGGATGATTATCCATAGGCTTCCTGGTGGTCAACTCCTTATTTAGGTAGTTGAAGTCCAATGATGAGACCGTTGTACTCTGCCACATTATTGATGCATGGCTCAGTGAGGGAGTAGGTGCGGTTGATAACCAGGTCATAGGGAGAGATCAACAATATCCTGACTCCAGCAACGATGTTGCCTTTGGGCGATGTCCTCGAAGCATCGTCGAAGAACATCTGCCAAATAACTTCTGCGTTCGTCACGATGTTGGAGTCTGCGACTTTGTATAAAATATCGTCGTAGAGTTTCAAGATTTTTGGCACCGGATGGGCTGCCAGGAAGTCGGCCAGTGCTTGACCCTTGACAGCTTTCTATGGAACAAATACTATGTCGTATGGAGACAGTAGTATTGCCCAGTTAGCCAAGCGAGAACTGAGCACCCCTGGTTTGGTCCTGAGGACTCTCATAGGATTGACTCACGATATCACGTGAATGGTTTTTATATCCATATAATATCGGGTCTTCTGGATAGAGAATACAAGAGCAAGGCATTCATTCTCAACGGGGGTGTACCTATGCTCCGTGCCAACCATCATCCGACTAAGATAATATATGGCCTTCTCGTGGCCTGCATCACTATTCTGGGATAATAGAGCACCGATGGAGTATTCCATTATACGCACGTAGAGAAGAAAAGGCTTCCCTACGACTGGGCCTACCAGCACTGGAGGGTTTGATAGGTATTCCTTGATATCATCGAAGGCGCGCTGGCATCCTTCATTCCAGACAAAGAGACACCTTTTTTCATGAGCTGGGTAAATGACCGATAGCGTCCAGAGAGGTTTGATATGAATCTCCTGATGTATGCCAACCTTCTTTAAAGACCGGGGAGTTCCCGAAGGTTTTTTGGCGGGTTTATCTTAAGGATTGCTTTAGTTTTGTCGGAGTCTATGTGAATACCCCCGGAAGAAGCCCAAAAATTTACCTCTGGAGACTCCTAAGAAGGATTTGGTAGGGTTCATCTTGAGCTGGTGCGTACGCATGAGGTCGAACACAGTCTTCAAGTCCCTGAGGTGGTCACCTTTGGAGCAACTTTTGATTGCGATGTCATCGACGTAACACTCGACCATCTTGCATAGATGCTCTCAGAAGATGGTGATTATAGCTCGCTGGTATGTAGCACCTGTATTTTTTAGACCGAAGGACATGACTGTGTAGAAGTATACTCCTATCGGCGTTCAGAATGATGTATAATTCTGATCATTAAGAGACATCTTGATCTGATTTAGCCTAAGAATTTATCCATAAAAGGCATACACTCGAAGCCACAAGTGTTGTCAATCATTATGTCTGTGATCGAAAGAGGAAATTCATCTTTAGGGAGGCCAAATTTAGATCACGGAAGTGAATGTAGATCCGGATCTTCCCATTCTTTTTGACGACGGGCAAGATGTTGGCTACCCAGTCTAGATGTTGTACTTCGCGGACAAAACTACTAGCTATCAGTTTTTTGACTTTGGCTTCGATGGCGTTCATACCGTCTGGCCAGAACCGCCGTTGCTGCTGCTTGACAGGCTTAGCGTTCGGCAAGATGTTAAGCTTGTGGGCCACGATTTGGGGGTCCAGCCCCATCATATCTTCATAGCTCCAGGCAAAGACATTAATGTATTCCCTGATGAGCTGTAACAGGGATTCCTGTTCATCATCGGTCAGACTCTTACTGATGAAGATGGGTTTGGGGGAGGATTCGTCGCCCAGATTGACTTGTACGACTTTATCCTCGGTAGAAGGTTCTCGTTGTTCGAACCGCATCTCCTATTGTGTATCTAGGCATTGGGCCTACGGTTCTACTTCAAAGAGTTCTAAAAAATCTTTGTCATCTTCCTCAGGGTCAGCTGACACCATGTTGGCAGACAATGTTTGCTTGAGCATCTCTTCGATACTGACGTCGAATTCCCAAGAGAAAAACTCTGAAGAGTGAGAATGTAACTCATCTTCTTGATACGAGCCTTCGGGGATTGTGGAAGGCGTAACATACCCTAAGCCATGCTTGGTCTTATGGTATTAGTCCTCGGACTTGCCTGCCGGAGCAGCGAGATATACGGGCAGTCGTCGACCTTTGTCGTAATTCAGACCTTAATTTTTTTTAAGATCATAGCCCATCTTCTGGATGAGGTATTTGGCTTGGCCACTAAACCGGTAGATTTGTATTTTATCGGTATCGGGTTCTGGCTCTTTTTCCTTCGGGATGAAGGCCCGGGGGCCTTCAACCCTTCCGAAGATGATGTGTTTGTCCCCTCTCCTTCTTGCTAGAACTAGGAACGTTGGCTAGGGAGAATTCAGTTGACAGCATAGGTGGTAGTCACCTGTGTCTGCAAGCGCATGCCTAGACTGTACTGCATGGAATACAGTACACTTATGTGTGCAACTTCGGAGTAGTTCAAAGATAGCCCTTTATTGATGAAATGAGGTATCTCGTCTTCCAAAATTATATTGTCGAGAGAAGGGACGTTAGCATGAGCAGCTACGTACTCCTCTAGCTCATTTTTTTGAGATCTACCCCCAGTGTGAGTGGCGACTTTATAGGTTTCCTGTATAGCTTTACTACCAAAGGTTCGGACGTGGTGGATGGTGTCAGATCTTCCTTCGGCGATCGATCCATCCTACGAAAGCGGACAACCAGAGGTTCGGGTGCCTTTCTCTATAGTTTTACGATGATAGGACCGGTTGTATCTAGAGTGCGTACCTTTAGACGGACTCTTAAAGGCTCTTCTGGTGTTGCCCCAGCTCCTGCCTCATTATCGACGTCATTGCTACCTTCATCTTGGTAGAACTATTCGTAAATGATCGAGTCAGAGTAGTAGGCTTCGATCCCTTTGAACGGGTCAACATCAGCAAACTCTTTTTAACCTTGCTATATTCGTTGGCGTACTTTGGGCACTGATGTAGGGTCGACGGCATGATCCTATGTTCATGTATCCATGGACGTCTGAGCAAGACGTTATAGGATTCATCGATGTCAATGACGTAGCAGGTTACCTCTATTTTCAAGTCGTCGATCTGGATTTTCAGAAAAAATTTGCCCAGAGGGTAGCTCCTTTCTATATTGAAGCCAGTGATGGCAGTATTGGTAGCTTCCAGGCGATGCATCAGAATGCCCAGGGTCTGAAGCAGACTCTGCGGGATAAAATTGATTGATGAACTAGGGTTGATGTACATCCGGTCCACCATAATCGTACCAATGTACCCTGTATAATACATGGGACGATCATGCCGGTTATTCTTTAACAACATGTCATGTTGTGAGAACGTGATGCTGGGTAACGCCTCCATGATATTATTGTAGTGGGGGTAAGCAGCAGGATCTTGAACTGGTGGCTTGACCTACTAGGTAGGTGTCGGCATTTTGTAATGCCTCACTAAAAGTGACTTGAGTATTTTTGGAGAGTCGGAGAAGCTCGAATAGAGACAACTTCGCTGGAGTGTTAGCGAACTGAGCCAAGATGCCGAAGTTGTAGGGCTTTTTCATCCCCGGAGCTGAATCTTTGCGCAGCGGCTTGTCAAATCAAGTGTCTTTCTGCTTAGACTTGTTCGCTGCTGGTGTCTAGGATATACTCGGATCTGATGTTTTGGATGCAACTGTTGGAAGTGCACCATCATTAGGAATGTCGTACTCTCGTTGGTACGCTAGGCCTGACCTTGTTGTTCCTGTTATAGCTTCCTCAGATGGGAGAAATCGTGTAGCAGGGTTTGGATTTCTTGTCCCTAGTCTTGCTGGCAGACGGTGTTGTCTACTGCATCAATTCTGGAGCAAAATCGGGGTAAACCCTTATGACCTCCCCACGTGGCGTAGTGAGAGGTATCAGTCCGACCGTTTGGTCACAAGACGACGGAAAGTTGACGACTTCCATCGTTGTCCGGGGGATCGGGATTACTCCGTCTTGGGCCTCCATCGCTAGGATGTTGCCGAACTGGAGAGATACCATATTTGTTGCAACTGTCTTGTCATCGAAATACAAGGTGAGGGCCTTGGTGTCAAGCAGACGCTAGATGTAGCACTTGAGTATATAGCAATCTCTCGTCGCATGGTGGATGTAGCGATGGTAGTGGCGATACTTAGGATTATTCATCTCGACTGCCTCAACAGGGCGCTTCACATTGGAGAGCCGAAGCTTGCCACCCTTCATCACCATGTCGAAGTTATCTTCGAAGGAGTAAGTCTCTTGGGGCTATGGAACCTCAGCCAGATTTTACTCGGGCTTCTTGGTTAAGTTAGCCACCAGGACCTACTTTCCTTTTCCATCGCAGCTACTATTGCCGCAGTTTTTGTTGTTGGAACGTTTTCCCCTATCATCAGCGACAGGGATCTGTATTCCCAAGAGCCGAGCATCATTGACCTTCTTCTCAGCACCGACAACGATGATGATGAATGACGTCCTGTCTTTGAATTAACTGTCGTCCATCCAGAAGCTGACTGTCGGAAGTAAGTTTCTGTGATACATGTCCATAAGTGTCGACTCAGGATTGCCTGGAGGAAACCTCAGTGCTGCTTGTCGAAAATGCTCGATATAATTTTGGACGAGTTCTTTTTTCCCTTGGGTAACATCCATCAGGGTGGACATCGTCATGTCACTTCCTCCGTCATATAATATTTTGAGGAAAAGACTCTTGAAGTCGTCAAACAACGAGATGCAGTTATCTTGTAGGATGCAAAAATAGTCGAATGCGACCCCAGACAATGCCTCCACAAAGAGCTTGGTGATGAGTGCATCACTACGAGGTAGGTTCCCTGTTGCAGTCTCGAAATAACTTATGTATTGAATGGAAGAAGTCTTTTCGTCGAATAGGTTCAGGTTAAAGGGTTTGTACTTTGGTGGGTGCGAAACATCCCTCCACTCGTGGGGGTATGGTTGTCGTATCTCGAGCTCACGCAGTAAATCTTGGCTGCCCATGGAATCAAGGCGAGCCTGGAGTTCTTGGACTACCCCTATTGCTTTCCTGGCTTCGTCTCCTACGGAAGGGGCAGATGAGCCATGTAGAGGGTGACCTTTGCCTATGGGTGGAGCGGTTGCATCAAAATTTGCGTTGGTCCCCGGGTTCAAGCTTGCTTGTCCGGAAGCCCTTGCTGGTTGGAAAGTCATGTTTGCTTTGATTTCCAGCTTTGCCTGGGTCAGGGCTTGCATTGATGAGCTTACCGTCTGCATCATGGCTTCCAGCAACTCTAGGCATAGTTTACCGCTGGGGCCTTCATGATCGTCCCTGGCCATATATGCAGTCCTCACATGGGAAAAGATTGATGGGGCAGTGGATGCCGCACTTTCCATTTCCGATTCTTGTCAGGAGTAGTCATCAGGTAGCGTCGCCTCTTCATCGAATTCAGAAGGAATACTACCCCCAATGTTGGAAGCTACATCATCTGGATAAGGGTGGCCACCCCCAGGGATGTCAGAGTCTGTTCCCTGGGAATCACCGCCTTCTCGGAACGCCTGGTTGTTGTATAGGTCCGGGGGAGTACTACCCCCAGCTCGTTTAATCCTCAGGGGTTCTAAGGAAGAACTATCCCCAGCGGCCGATAACTTTTTCTTAGAGCAGACACCTTAAAAAATACCTTCCACGGATCCCATTGTTGGTCCTCCTGGTAGTCTCCTTCTCAATGCAGTGGTCTAGAGTGACGGACTAGAGGTGCTGGACTTCCTCCTTCTCAAGGTGGAAGGGTCTTTCCAAGCAGAATAACATGAGGCAAATGGTAGCTCATCCTCCTCTGGTGTTTGTACCTGATATCCGGGTTGTTGTCGGATAGCTTTCTTGGGATGCAGTCGTTGGAATGACGACTGCCTGCTTGTAGGTGTTGCCACCTTTTTACAGCAGCAATTGATGATAATTTTGGAACAATGGTGTCTTGGGGAAGACACTTCACGTGCCATGGTTGTCTCCCTCGTCTTGAGCTTGTAACTAATCACGTTGCGCAAGTCAATCAAGGTTTGATCCACCTTTTCACCTTTTCTGTGAGCACGGGTAGACCGAGCGGACTGGTGCGTGGGTGTTGCCTTTGCTCCCTGATTTAGGGTTCGTACAAGAACTTTTCTAGATCTTCAGTGGAAGACTTTTGAGATGGACCATGTCCATTTGTCGCTGCGGGCTGAACGTATGGGGCGGTCGTATATAACTTTCCATTAGGGGCCCGCATAAAGGTTAGCGATGTAAGCTGACGGTTAGCCGAATGGACAGTTGCTTGAGCCTGACGAGCTCACACTGCCCCAGAATTTTTTGACTTAGCACACATACGCGCATAGTATAAAGAGTCCAAGTTTTGGTTTTCCTCAATGTGGCGCATAGAAGCACGGCCGGATGAGATTTTGTCAAAGACAGAGCTCCTGGAGTTGTCAGAGACGCATGCAGCTGAGTTAGAAGCTGCATATTGCTGCATCCTTCATTATGGCTAGGTTATGCATCAACCCCGGAACTCTTGGCATCGTAGTATTTTTCTCTCCCAGAGTTCGAGTGCTAAGCCTTCTCCTTTTTAGGCAAGGAGACCGCATGAGCGGGGACAGTCTAAGTAGACGCATGCTATGCATTTTTGGTATCAGAGAGAGAGACATGGAGCGCATGCTCCGTAGTTGGGAGAGGCATTGTGTCCTTTGCTACCCACATCCTGTAGGTCTTCAGGCGTAGAGCACCCTTCTGGTTGGAAGAAGCTGCCGCATGAGCAGTGGACATGGCATGCATGGTCCCTGCGGCAAAGAGAGGGACGGGGTGTGCACGCTCCGCAGTTGGGGGAGGCATATCGTCCTTCGTTACCCATGTCCTGCGGGTCTTCTTGGGCTTTGCTTGCCTCGGAGAAGGACTCGCGCTATCCCCGAAGAGCATGTCCTCGGAAGCCAGATGGTCAAAAACGGACAACCAGTATCCTTTGAGGGGACCCGAGCATGGCTGCGTCGGATCACGTTACGACTTTCTCATCAGAGGAGAGAGAAGCCCCCAGCAGAGTCGCCACCTTATTTTCCATTAAAATTGATTGCTTCAATACCAAACAGAAAAAAGTACAAAGAGATCCTAGACAGACAATCTAAGTACAAATTTTTGATTCTGGGGTGTGACGATGGACAAAAAGCGATATGGCGGCTCCTTTACTCCGTTGATGATCCGACACAGGGTTAAGAAGATCTCTTATGCTCTCTCTCTCTCTCTCTCTCTCTCTCTCTCTCTCTCTCTCTCTCTCTTCTTCTTCTTCTTCTCTGATGTTCTCTGTCTGTCCCTGTGTGTGTGTGTTCTCCCCCTTTTGAATATGAACTTTTTGTCTTGTTTTGATCAATATTTCTTTTATGTGGCCTATGTACTCTGAGGATGATCAGGCTGCATGAGGGCCACCTATGTGGTTGGTTGTTCTGGTCGCATAGGTCCCATGCGGCTCCTTTGCGGCTTGCTTTCATATTGGGGGTGCATGAGCTCTTATGTGGCATGCATGATTTTCATGCTTCTACAATATAGGCTCTCTAATAACTTGTGATGAGGTATTAATTTGTTTTGGTTTAATTTTTAATTCTAATTTACTAAAAGTTGATTAATTTGTTAATGATTAATCCTTGGTCAGATATATACCCATCCTTGTGTCTGAACATTATATTCTTATAAGAGTTGTGATTGAAACAAATACTGTCAAAGTTTGGGACTTCCTTGTATCTTCAGATAAGCCAGTTTATAACAAAGGAGTCATCAAAGAAATAGTAATCTCATATTAATAATTTTGTATGAATTACGTACTAGATTTGTGGTTTACTAATACATATTGTATTCTGGTAATTGTAGCTTTCATATTTGGATATCTTTCTTGAGGAAGAGATTAGGAAGTTGAAAAAGCCTAGATTCAACTTTTCTACATTCTCCATAAAGCGTCGTCGTAATGTTCCCCGCCAAGAAAATATATTTGAATGTGGTAGTTTTGTAATTTTATTCATGCAAGGTCGATGTGATCAATTGGAGTCTCATTCTTTCTATGTAAGTCTAAAAATATGTCGTCAAATGGTTACACTATTTTTTAGAGCAATATTTTTTATGTTATGTTTGTTATATGCAGTTTGATTCAAAATTTAAAAGGAGCAAACTTATTGTTTGGATTGCATCTTTAAACCACAATGCAGAAGAAACCAAATTGCACAACCATCTAATTATGCAGCAAAGGATGAAACAATGAATCTTAGAAATGAGTCCCCTCTGATGGGTGAAGATGGAAGATGATAAAAATTTTGTTTCTTGTATCAAATAAAATATGTCCATTTGTTTTGTAACAAATTGTTATGAAATATGTCAAAACTTTTCTAGAGTTATAATGTTCTTAGAATATGCGATAAAATTTATATCAAGTTGTCTGCTCAGATATGTTTGATAATATATAAATCTTTACTATAGAATTACAGCAAGCGATAAAATTTTACAAATCAAAGAATCTTCGAGGAATAAAAAATGTATAATATATATCCAATTCTTACAAGGATTTTGCTGTAATTGAAAACGTCTTGCTTGCATAATAAAGGCTTACACTGCAGTCGGACAAATCTTGATGTCATCAAAACATTCCAAATTTAGACAATTTTTTAAATTTAAAATTGGATATAAACTATTCCCATAATACATTGCAGATAAACACCAAAAAACATAAACATAACAACAGATTATTCTTCAAATGATTTAGCTTTTGAATTTCCATCTTTAGCTTTTCATTTTTTTTCTTCAACTTTTCTATTTCTCTGTCCTTGATTTTAATTTGCCTAAGCACTGCTTTTAAGTTTTTCTTCTCTGCATCAAGGTTTCTTTTATCAGCCCACATGAAATATTGACATTCCTTCTTCCCCAGTTTCTGGAAAAATCTCAATTAAGAAAATAGATCATAAGATAAATTTAATAATTATTATTTTTAATCCGAATGAACCCTTACCTCATAATTACCACAACCATATAACTCTCTACCGAAATTGTCAGTCGTCGAAGCGATTCTTTTTCGAGAAAATACACCACAGTGGCAGATGTAATGATTTACCGACGAACTTTTTTATGAAGACGATGACATGGCCTGAAACTCAAATTCCTTTTTTTTTCCATCCGGGATGTTATAACTCATCTTCACCAACTTCTTCGAATCCTTTGGTAAATCTCTACTATAAGTTCGATACAAATATAAAGAGCCAGAAAACTTTTAGTATGTAATTATATATTAAATTTCTCGTATGAATTACCCACCAACCTTCAAGGAAAATATTGTTAGAATAAAAATATTAAATATTGCTTCTGGTTTTGATGTCTTGGGAAGGAGTGCTGCTTCTTTGCTCCCGGGGTCCAATAGCCCTCGCGACATGCCTTCCGTTGGGATTACCAAGAAAAAATGGAACGTTATTTCAATAAATTAAGATCTCGTGAGTTCCTATAGGATTTCTGCTATTAAATTTTGTCATAATCAAGAAGTTTTTCTCCTAGATTGTTTCAGGATCTTGTTGCCATATAATATTTCTTTTTGTCAGGAAGAAGTATTCTACTGCATTTGGAACAATTGTATGGAAAACCAAAAATATTAGCTGAGAAAATGAAAAAAAAAATAGTACATAACGAGAATTAAATCAACTAAATGTTTACTTAATCGCTCAGTTCATTTGATTCCATTGACTCTTCCTCGTTATAACGCTTTCGTACGTTGCAATTACGGTAATCGTGACCCAATTTTTTGCAAACTCTACAAATTCTAAGCTTGGGGATATTATGACTTTCTTTTTTCTGTCTTGATTTTCCTTGAGAAGGCCTTCCTTTTATTGCTACTGGGTGTGGCTCTTTAAAATCTTCATGCACTCCATAAACTGCATCAGCTACCATTTATTTTTTGTCGCCAATATCGGTCATCATTTTTTGTAACTCAATCAGCACAGCCGACATCAACTTTGTTTCCTTCTCTTGAATTTTGCTTAATTTTTTACAATAATACGTAAATAGATTAACTTCTTCATTAATACAACCATACCTTGTGCTCTCAATCCGGTCTGGGTGGATGAATCTCCTTTCTGTGCCAGGTCCAGAGAGAGAACTGTCTTTGCAATCCTTCAACCAACGAGTTTTTATTAAGTTTTTTGGAATCTCTGACAAATACAAAGTCTTCAATGCTGAAAAAATATGCCTACAAGGAATCCCCTTGGTCTCCATCGAGAAGCAGTCATAGGTTATTTTGTTCTCATTACCACAAAATGTATCCTTTTGGTTTGGATAGTCCTTCGACAAATACTTTTCGATAGTGCAAACATCTGCATCTCCTATCTTGTCATGTTGGACAACAGTATATTTATCAGAACATGTGATTTCATTCCTTACCACTATAAACACTTTTTAGTGTAAATTGATGCAAATTTATCTTCTATTATGGCCATGCTAGTTTGTTTCTCAGTGGGTGTTGAGAGTTTATCAATGACATGCTTACTCATCTCGCTGTAACGTAAGGCAGCCAAACCATGGTCACAATGTGGAAGGGCCCTCCATAGTAGAAGCTTCTCATTCAAAAATCTTTTCATAAATGCGTTCATTGATTCACATCTATTTGTTGCAGTAGAACTACCAAAATAATTTTTACAAAGGAATGTGTCCGCCCATTGATGCCTCGTACTGTACAATGCTTTTTCCACTCATTGTTCTATGCATTATAATCCTGTAGCATCTTCTGCTAACGATTTTCAAAATCATTCTCTGAATAGTACATGTTTAAAAAACATGGACAACAATTTTATTTTTTTTAAATTAATAATTAAAAAAAATTGTAACAACAACATACTTCAATTAAAGTACCAAGTTTGAGATATACCTTTTAATCAGATTCCTCAATTCTCCTGCAAAACCTTCTTCGTGTACATATTTTATTGAATTGTTTAGGATATGCCATGAGCACGTTCGATGAACTACGCGGGACATTAAGTCCTCAATTTCTTTATTCATGGATCTGCAACCATCCGTGATAATTGTCTCTGGTAATTTGCCTCCCATACACTCTTGGAATTTTTGTAAAACCCAAGAATATGTATCTGCAGACTCATTATGGATTAATGCAAACCCAAACACACAAGTCATTGCATGATTGTTTGAACCCACAAGAACCACCAACGGCATTTGACATATATTTGTTTTAGATGTAGAATCAAATGCTAGTGAATTTCCAAATAATTCAAAATTGAATCGACTTGCATCGTCGGCCCAAAAGAGATGGGTCAATCTGGAATCTTCATTTACCTTGTACGCATAGAAGAAATCAGTGTCAATGTCCTCCTTAGCTTGAAGAAATGTAAGTATTGTCGTAGCATCATGATCGTCTAGTCCTCTACAATCATTAGCTAAAGCATTGTATAAATCTTTTTTCGTCCATCCAACCTTATCCCAGCTACCATTCTCGTGAACCAATAAATTTTATACTTCTGAAGTCTGCATCCCGGCTTGTTTCATTAGTTTTGCTTGTTCCAAATATGTGGCTGATATTTTTCGATGAGATCTCAAAAAAAAATTTCAAAATCATTCGCCAAATTATGGCTGTGATGTACTCGAAATAATTTGACAACCCACATTTTTGTAGAACTTTTGTACCGAATTTGAAACATTGCTCGACAACCAGTCCTGCTATCACTTCTTGGCTCACGAACCCTGTTAGGAGCTTCAATATATTTCTTTTGTCTGAATCCCGCATTCGAACAACATCAACTACGGGCTTTGACCAACCCAGATTTGTCTTTCTTTTCTTCATTCTTTCTAACACTAAAACCAATTATTTTTGAATATATCCGGTAAAATGAGTCTACTTCTTCAATAGAGTTGAAATCTAAGCCAATCTTATCTTCATCTATGAGCTCCATTGGGTCTTTGTTAATGTTGGCAGACTGCATTATTTTTTTCATCATTATTGTATCAAAATTCATTTGAGATTCACCTTCATCCCTAAAAACAAAATTCAATAAATTAGTATTAGAAATAAATGTAATATAATGCACTTCGTAAATCCATTAGAAATGGTGAAGCGAAATAACTTATCGTTGTTTGCGTTGATGTCATTGTTAGGATACATTTCTCTGTTGTTTTCTTCCTCTTGTTCTTTATCGTCTCCTAAGTTAACAGCTTCAATTCCTTCTTCATCATCTAATTGTTCCACCTGACCCTCATTTTCTCCCTCTGAATCCATCATTGAAGAAAACAAAAATTGTTAGAAAGGAAAGAGAAGAAACAATACAAAGAGAAGAAATGCTTGAGTTATCCTAAAAGCGTGGAGCTTTTAAAAACACAACTTCCAATACAACATTTTTGACTTCTCCAATGCCACTAACACGAGGACACGTGGAAAAATGGGTTATCAAAACAATAATGCTAAGTTTACAACCAATCCTTACAACCTTCTTACAACTCCTCTCTCACTCCCCTCACACATGGGCTCCACCCTAATCCCACCCCCCCCCCTCTCACCCCCTACACATGGGTTCCACCCGGCCCCACCTCTTCCCCTCTCCTCCAATAGAAGCCGGCCACATGGCCGGTTGCAGGAGGGTTGTAGGGATTTGGTTGTAACTGTAGCAAAGTTCTTATCAAAAACAATAATGCTAAGATTACTACCAAATGTTTACAACCTTCTTACAACCAACCCCACCTCCCCTCTAACCCCCCCCCCCCTACATATGGGTCCCACCCGACCCCACCTCCTCTCTAACCCCCCTTACATATGGTTCCACTCGGCCCCATCTTTTTCAAGAACTAGATATCCAACTAAACAATATCTTTTATAATTTTTGTTGCATATGTAGGCATGCAACAATTTATACAAAGATTTCAATTAATATTATAATTTACAATAAAACTAATGTTAATATTAAATTTTACATTAATATTAAATTTTACACTAAAATTAAATTAACATTAATTTAACTATATGCACGTTCCTTACACGTATCTTATACTATTTAAGAAAAACAAATAAAAAGTTTTAATATTTGACTACTTAAGAAAAGCAAAATATTTTAATTTTATACATTTTTGGGAAAACAAAAATTCTCTTTAAAAAATTTCATACGTAATTATCAAATATCTATATTAAATATAATGAACAATTTTAAGTAGTAAATATATATAATGATATTTTTAGAAACAAATTTTTTTACTATGAAATCTATCCTTTTATGTACAAATAAAATTCATGAGTATCTTAATAAAATTCAATATTTAGAAATGTATCATATGCACCATGGTGCATGTTGAACCAGATAATATTGGTTATTTATTGTAGATGATACTCCCAAAAAAAATACTTCTTTAATTGACCTTAACTTGTACCCTTAGGGCACATATTAACAAGACCCTAAAAGGGTATGTAATTTACATCCGTTAACAGGTACCAACCGTTCCAAACTCTTTAAAACCTATACATAGGTTCTCAAGGCGTTCAAAAATTCAAAATTGAAAACCAAGACTTACGATAGCCTAGCGGTCAATAGTACCCAAAAGCAATAATGCATACTGAAAGCAACAACAACGGACGGGCCGTTATCCCTATGCAGATCCTCGCGGTGGTATTGGCACTGGCAGGGATGCCAACGGACGAGGTCGTTCGTAATGTCTCCTTCGTGTGTCGTTCGTGGGGGGAGGCACTCAGCGGTCCCTGTTGCTGGTCCGACGTCGACTTGGATCAGTGGTGCCGCAGGGTCAAGGACACGAATCGACGAGGCAGTGATGATGCTCGTGACGCGGAGCGAGAGGATTTTGCGGTCTCTCTCTGTGTACAAGCTCAGCTACCCCGCCTTCTACTTTGCTTGTTGCAGGCCAGTAAATGTTTTTTCTATTTTAGTTTCAACATGTTAATTGTTGGTTATATAAATTCAAAATCTAGTGATGACTTCTCTCGTCCTCTCACTTTCTTTCTTTTTTTTTCTTATAAATGTGGTTTAATTTGAATATATTGGTAATATCTACGTTTGTAAATAAGAAATAATTTATTTAAAAATTCCATGTTTATAATACAGTGAGAAATTTATAAAGGTCATGTGCATTCCAATGAGTTTTGTGAGTTGTGTAATGTTGGATATGCACGTGAAGTCCTTACCGGTGTTGGAGGAACGTCAGCAACTGGATCAATATCTCGTGGAAGGGCCTCCATCTTTTAGGCGAGCGGTGCAAAAATCTGGTCAAACTGAAGAGGAACATGCCCCATACAAAATTCAAGCAAAGATTAAGGTGCAATATTTGTATTGACAACGAAGAGGAGGCTTTGTTCGTGGCCTGTACGATGCGGCATCTCGAGCACCTCGGGCTCAAGTTTGGTTTGTTCAGCGACCACGAGCTGCAATGTATTCATGATAGTTGAGAGGGTCTCCACGTGCTTGACATACGTAGGTGCTGGAAAGTGCGTCTCTTTTGCCCGCCTTCATCTCCTAAAAGAAGTGAACTAGAATAACACAAGGGCCCCATGGAGGATCCGTACCCTTTGGAGCTTGATTTTTTTAGTGAAGAAGAATTGAAGGACCACAGGGATCATGAACCTTGGAAGGGTGATTTGTTTTGTGAAGAATAAGAAGAAGAAGTAGAAGAAACTCAAGAAGAAGAAGAAGAAAAAGAAAGCGAAGAAGAAGTTAGTGCAGAAGAATAATCTTTTAAAAAAGAATGTAAAAAATTAAAATTTATATCACTTTGGAATATTGTATATTTTAACTGTTATTATGTCTTCTTTAAACTTGATTTAGCACAATTGGGGTGCAAGGTTCAGGACCCTTGGTAGTTAATTAAGATTAAAAGTTTACAATTTTCGAAGTTACATGTTCGTATATGCCAAATTTTAAGATTAAAACTTAAATTTAAATTTTAAAATAAATTATAATTGCATCTCAAAGAAAATAATAATAATAAATTTTAATTTTAATTTTAATTTTCCAAGAACTAGAGATCCAATTAAACAATGTATTTTATAATTTTTGCAGCATAAGCTTCTAGTTACCTTGAAAATTGTATTGAAGAGGAGTTTTAGATTAAATGTTGTCATTTTCGTACGTTCGATAGCATCATGAACGTTTTAACAGCAACAGAAGTTTAACGATGCAATAAAAAGGTCTCGATGGCATCATAATCCCATCAAGTCACATAATTTGGATAATTTTGCAAGTTGTCCAAAATGAAGGATATCAATAGCTCAGATGATGCCCAGACTAAGAACATTAATAACACTTTAAATTGATTGTTCTTTTCAACCCAAAACAGTGAGGATAACATATTGATATCATATTCATATGAAAAATATAAAGAAATGCATGCATGCATGCTAATCATCATCTTAGGCGGTAGCAGGTGCGGGTGAAGAAGGAGATTCTTCGACTTCGTAGTCAAAGTCAGAAGAACCACTCACCCCAGTGCGCGCCGATGAGAGGTAAATCAGTATAAATCTCGTATCCATCTTCCCCTGGGATTATATCGTCCCAGGGGCCTTTAAACGTCTGGATTAAATCATAAATGTTCTTGAGGTCCTTGTTGATATATATATATATATATATATATATATATATATATATATATATATATATATATGTGTGTGTGTGTGTGTGTGTGTGTGTGTGTGTGAATATGTTGATAGTGTGGTGTTGTGTGCACCCCTGGGGGAGGGGTCGGGCACTGATTAGGGAGAACACTGTCACTGTGACAGTGTTGGTGTTTATTAGTGAACTAGTGTGGTGTTGTGTATCATACATTAGATTAATAGGGGGTGAGATACAGGTCTGTGCAAGACCTGGGACTAACAACTTCAGTTGCACAGCAACATGAAGAGCAACAAACATCAGTACCAGTAAGATGAGGGAGTATTGTATGGCCAGTGTGTGTAAAGGGGGAAAGTTTGGGTTGGTGTGAAGTGAGTGAGTGTGCACTTGTAGTGCTTTAGGTTGTGTGTGCTATTAGTGGTGTAGGTGTGCTGTGCAAGGATCGGGTGAATGAGAAGTGTGTTGCTTTCTGTTGCTGGAGTACTGCACTTGAATATTAGTCGGGGTGTTGTGTGTATGCAGGTATTGAGGGTTACACTCGGGTGGGAGCATCAGCAAGGCAAGAGCATAGCATCAGCAGCATCATGGGGATGCTCGAGCAGGCCAGTGAAGAGCGGGGAGGGCTCTGCCTCAGTGTGACAGTGCACTGTGTGCACTGTCTTTTAGTTCCAGCAACATTCAGTGCAAGAGAGGTGGCAAGGTTCAGTTGTGAACTGAACATTAGTTAGGGAGAAAGGGGAAACCAAGGGTCCTTTGCACAGTTTTTAGGCAGTGCACTTCCAGTATTGTGTATGTGTGTATATGAGTAAATAAGTGAGGATACCTAGTTATCAAGTATCTCAAGATACTTGGTTAGGTGTTTAGGATATAGGGTGTCCTAAGATACCAAGTGAATGGTGAGATACCTTAGAGTACTAATATACGGGTAGTGTGGTATCTTAGTATTATGGGTAGTTGAGTTTTGTGAGGGTATATGAGTCGTGTATTGAGGGTACTTAATGTGGTGTCTATGATACTCAATGTATCATTGGGGGAAGTGAGGTTTGGGTAAGTTCAAGATATAGTTAGGATACTCAATACTAAGTATCTAAGATTAGGGTGTTGATACCTAGTATATATGTGTGAGTGAGTTATATATGAGTATTAGTACTAAGGTATTGAGTTACCTTAAGATATTGAGGTATTGCAAGAAAGGGGATTTATGATACGTGTTAAGATACCGTGGTACGGGCTAAGGTAATAGTCTAGGTATTAAGGTAAATACCCATAAACAAAGGTATATATAGATATTGTAGGTAGTATCATATATAAACAAGAACACCTACTGGAATGACCTAGAAACTTAGGTATAACCTAGTTTTGACTAATGTTGACTAGTTTGATCCTAAAAGTCAATCTTTGACCTAGAAACCTCATTTTAACTCGTTTAAACTTGTTTATCCCTTCATTACACCAAATAACATGTAAATTCATATTTAGGTCTGTGCGACACTAGTTCGGACACCGTTTCGTATCATTTGCTCAGAACCTCAGGCAAATATATTCTCTATTAGTTTTCAATACTTGATAGTGTATATATCACATGTTCTTGTAGAAGGATGAAAAATCATGCAGGCCGCATAAAGGCCATGCCCCCTCAACAGAACAGCCAAAACTCTTCGATCCCCACCGTCCACATCGGAGCCCCTCCTCCTCCTCTATGCTGCTCTGGACATTGTTACAGAGGCTACCAAAAGTCAAGGTGAAACAAATTAAACTATGAGCTCTTCTTCTTCTTCTTCTTCTTCTTCTCCTCCTTTTTCTATGTTCTAATTGGTGGAGTGGACAATTGATAGACGTACTTGGGGATATCATAGACGTACTTGGGGATCCAAATATTTAAGTTCTACTTCAAGTGCACCAAATGCTCGGTGGAGCTCACCATGAAGACCGACCCCCAGAACTCGGATTACGTCGTCGAGTCGGGAGCGGCGAGGAATTTTGAGCCTTGGTGTACCGAGGACAAGGTGAGAAGAAATTCTTTTTTTATGGAACTTTGATCGGTCGCTATGGATTGTGCTCACGAGAGAACTTGAATTTTTTGTTCTTTTTTTCCAGGCAGTGGATAAGGGGAAGAGGAAAAAGAGACGCGGAGGAGATGGGTGACGCGATGAAGTCGTTGGAGAATAGGGCCATGGATTCGAAATAGGAGATGCATATTCTTGTTGCACTGGAAGAGATCAAATCGGTGAAGGTATACTGTCAAAAAACTTCCTTATTAAAATGACCTTATGTTCTTCAAATTGATCAATAGGGTTAGGTTGAACACTCTGTACTTCTAGGAATCATAGACACTTCAATAGTCAGTGCTACGGCTATGTCAAGTTGTGTCGGACACAAATTGGATAATGACACGGACAGCCCAAAATTTGTGCTATGCTTGTCTCTTTGTGTGTTCGTATTATGCTGTGAACGAAATAGGGATACTCTCTTTGAATAATCTGTTTTAGAAAGACTGGCAGGTCATAAACTATGAAAATGAATTCGGGACAAGACATCACCTATTTTTTCATATATCCAGCAATTTTACATTTTGTAATTCGTTTATTAGAAGATTCATGGCTACCAAACATAGTCACAAGGTTTTCACTTTCCATTCGATAAATAATTTGAAGTCTTCCCTTTTAATCCTTTATATATATATATATATATATATATATATATATCATTTGTGGAATATTTGTTTAGATACTTATAATTTGCGGAAAGGTGATGGTGGCTTCTAATTAGTGTTTGGATAGATTTGGATTGTTAGCTGATCCCTACTCCCACGGGGAGGAATAGAGGGATCTCAGCTCGATCGCTCGTCTTGAGCAGATCCATCGGAACCCTTAGACATGTGGAGACTCCTCACGACCCCATCCTCCTTCTCTTTATGCCGCGAGTCCCCGTCGCCTCCTCCGATGAGTCCCCAAGGTCGTCGTTCTCCACCAGAAGCCCTAATCCTCATTGTGTATCAGGTATAAAAAATTCCATCTTTTAATTTTAATTATTATGCTTTTTTTTGCAATTTTATGACAAAAAATTGGTAACATGTTTTGATTTCTAATTTTCTGATAAAAATTGCAACAAAAGTACACGATCTATCTGAACTTTCTATAATTTCAAATGAATAGGTCATCCATGATGAAGGTTTTTTTTTTTTCAAATGGATAGGTCATACATGATATATCTAAACTTTCTATGAAGTTTCCTAGGTGGAAAGTCTGTAACTTGCTATGATTTTAAATGGATAGGTCATCCATGATGAGGGATTTTTTTTCTAGTCTTCCATGTCCTTTTTAAGGTCTTTTTTCTCTCTCTTAGATCTCTTAGTTCTTGCTATGATTTCAAATGGATAGGTCATCAAAAGTACACGATCTATGTCAACTTTCCTAGGAGGAAAGTCTGGAACTTGTTAACTTTTATAGAACATATGGTAATTCTAGATGGTGCCAATTGCTATTGTGCATATGTGCCTAAAGATGCGAATTGCTAATTCTAGTGTTGACAATCTAATGTATGGGGATTATGAAGCCTAGATCTTTCTTTTGAATATCAGGTCGATTTTCAAGTAAATATAGTATGACTACAAATTACCAAGACTAGTCTTTTATCGACCTGGAACACTGGTATACTAATGCATAATTCAGAAAAAAAAATTCAAAGAAAGTTGAAGTTTTACAAATTGTACTGCTTACTCTATTCCCTTATGCATAATTCAGAACTTAGGTTTTCCTTTTTTTATTTCTATTTAACACCTGGATACTGTGATTTGTCAAAAGATAATTCATAATTGTGAGGTATGTTGCTCGATAGCCGTTGTAAATTTGTTTGAGTGATGTACACTGATGATGGTAGTGGCTTGTAATCTTTCAATAAATATTTTCATTTTGTGTAGGATTACATACATGTTAAGTTTAGAGGATAATTAGTTGTAATCATATATTAGGAAGTACATGGTTCAGTTATGAGAGGGAATTGTACGTCTTTGATGGTCGAACAAATTAAAGCTTGTTGATGGATAATGTTTCGTCTCTGTCGACAATAGCCGCACAACAGCTAGATGGTTTTTACGTAGGATGACTAATTCTATCTATGATGCCGGATATTGGATTTGTAGAATAGACTTTAATTGAGTTATTAAACTTGCATTTCCCTTCCTATTTTCAACTTTCTCCAGGATTGTTGAATCTTTCAATGCCTACGGAAAAAAAATTATATTTTTGGGTGATCATGGCCTAGATATGTAATATTTTTGTTTTTTTATAATGATTTGCTCATGGCAGTGCGAGAATTCACATTGCTGTAGAAAAGGATATTCTGATCAGGATTGGGTTAAAGAAAATGGTCATATGTGTCCAATATAGGTTCAAGTTGGATTCCAAGTAGATGGTTTTATTTGAATATGATCAAATAAAATATTCATTAAGGTATAATCAAGGCTCAAATAGTATTGATATCATTGTCAACCCCTTTCTGTTAAACAATCTTCTACCTTTAGAAGGTTGATGAAAGTTTTTCTAGTCAAAACCAATCAATTAACTCCTTTTTCTTCTGTACATTGATGATAACTCTATTCATGTGAATGCTAAAAAATCTTCCAAATCTACAATTTCAATGGAAATACAAGTTTCAATAAAATTATGTTATTTCAATACAATTGTTATCTTTCTTTTTTTTTCAGTATGCCAATGCCTATAATCTGAAGAAAAGTTATTTTGAGTTATTAAATTTGCATTGCCCTTCCTATTTTCATATTTGTTTTTTATTATTATAAATGCACTTGATTTTCTGACTAATACAAAAAATTGCTGGTATAATAGTCCGTTTTCATGCTTAAACACAAACAAAAAATTGCTTCCTTTTGAAGGTGTATGTCCTACTTTGACCCTTTCCAAAGCATGACTCAAGATCATATTTTTTTTCTTTCAGACACATTATTTGTGGAGGCTTTGCAGTAGACCGTTCTAGGTTTGTGAGGACCCTCGGAATCTAAAGGACTTTCCCCCCATTCTGTTTGAAACTTACTAGATTTTTTATCCTCTACTTTCTATATCCAGGAAAATTTTGACATTTGCCCGTCGTGGAGAATGGTGAGGTCATTGCTTTACTTGATATAACAAAGTGCCTTTATGATGCCATCGCCAGATTGGAGAGGGCAGCAGAGAAAGGAAAGGCCATTACAGCTGTTGTTGATAGCGACGAAAAGCAGTGCGGAGCATCAATATCTAGTATAATACAATTGAGTGTGTTAGGGTAGAATATTTCAAGGCAATTATTCTTCATCTAATTCCTTCATTTATCTTTTTCATTTGAGTTTCTCAATTACTCATTGAAGTATTCGTGTTTCTTTTATCTTTTTATTTTAAATTTCTGGTATCGATTCTTCGGAAAACTGTTTATAGCTCTTTTATCTTTTAAAATACTTTTATTATAATTCATTGACTTGATTCTTATTGCATATTTTTAGACACGGATAGCTAGTAATCTTTTTCTTATGGCTAGAAAATGATGATATCTGATACTCTGTTCAGGAATCACTAAAGATACTTTTTCTTACATTTGTTATGTTTATTCAAATTGAAGTTCAACATAAAAAGTTTTATTAAATGTCAAACCAGATATCTGATACTCTGTTCAGGAATCACCAAAGATACATGAATGACAAAAATGATATTCATAAATGGTCTTATATCGATACCATATACATGATCTCAATTTCATACCAAATGGCTCCTAATGCTTTCATACGCGAGGTGGGAAGTAAATACAGGTGGATTTTCTTATACAATGGGGAGAAGAGACCCATTTTGTAAGTGAAAAGAATTGGAGAAAAGATATCAGATACCTAATTTTCTTATTAGTTTCCTTATAAGTTTTGGAGTTATTTTAGTAGACAATCATGATGGTCACATTCCCTTGAGGGATTTAAGATGAAGTTGAGATATATAACCATACAAGAATCCATAGTTAAACTGCATACCGATCTGTTATTGAATCTAATTCAATCAAGAAATCAAAATTTGAGTAGGGGAGTACATGTGATTCTCCATTGATTTCTCATTCTTAGCCTTTAATTTATTCAGATCTGTAAGTATGCCTAAAGCTAGACAAAGGACTGTTTTATCAACTTTCTGGTCATATGTCCATGGGAAAGACCTGATCTGACCATTTATATCTTGATCAAACATAAATCACGTGGCGTCCCATCAATAGTACTACGTGAAGTACGATATATCCTCTTCTTGGAAGATGATGAAAACTATTTGCTCAGTTTCATCTTTGTGATTGAAGATTGATAACAAGTATAGGCCAATTATTACTTTCTGATTATCTATCTTTGTTGTTTAATTTTGTGCATTTGGAAATTAATTTGGGTAGTTATAACCTTGTTTGTTTGATTACCTTATTTGGAGTTTCTATACAGAGCAAATGAGGCTTGATTAGCCAAAGCTTACGTGCCATTTGGTTTAATTTAAAAGTGGAAAAGGGAATTTATAAACTTGTGAAATTTCCTTGATATATTTTTAGTTGCTTTGCTGTTAGGGAAGAGGTATCGTTGGTGTTGAAAGAATAAGGTTTCAGGAATATTGGATAGGTTGTGAAAACAACACCATAATAGAATGTTGATATGATAAATTGTTATGTACGACCATAGATTTGTCTTGAAGACTAAGATGGAATAGACTAATTGATGATGTTAGGTGTTAGATTGAAATCCAAAATACAAGATGAAACAGACCAATAGATGATGTTAGGTGTACACCCGAAGTGTGGTTATTGTGGTTTCTTTGTTTATATGGTGAATGGTGCTTTGAGCATGTTATAACAGAAGTTGTTGCTTGAAATCTATATTTTTGCAGTATTTGAAGTTTTGTTTGGGACCTATTTGTTATATTGGTGGCTTTCTTTCTATAGCCTCTAGAGTGTTAAATTTGCTTCACCAATTGGGCTCACTCACCAATTGATTACTATTAAGGGAAGCTAACAAAAGCAAGATATGATCCAACTCTTCATTCAGAGCCTACTTCCAGGAGGTAAATTTTTCTGTCATATGACTAAAATGTTTTCCTTCCATTTCAAACCTTGATCTATTTCCTACTCTGCAGATGGACATGATTGGATATGACTATGATATATATATTTATTAGCTTTTTTGTTTATGTACTTTGTGTGTTATTATTGTTGTTTTAGTTATTACTGGTTATTATTGTGGCGCTAAACGTTGTTTGCACTGGTTTATATTAATGTGAATCTATCACAGGATGTGCATAACATGATTTATAGAAATATGAAAAATATTGATAACTTAGCTATGGACAAACGACTAACTAGCGACTAACTTATGCAAAAAATTAAACTTATCGACTAACTAGAGACTAACTTCTGCAAAAAAATAAACTTACCGACTAATCCGACTAACTAGCGACCAAAATTTTCGTCGCTACATGAAGTATCAAATAATCATACTGTCATACCTCGTCGTTGTTTAGTCGCTAATCAGTCACTAATTGAGTGACGGTTATATTAGTCGATGGTTAGTCGCTAATATTTAGTCTTATTTCCGTCTCTAGTTAGTCGATCGACCGACGAATTTTTAGCGATGAAAACTCAACAACAACGATGTATTTATCTACGAAAAATATTAGTCGATGTTCAGTCGCTATTTCGTTTTAGCGACGAAAATGGCCATTTTAGCGACGAAACTTTTCGTCGGTATTTAGCTATTTTTTTTGTAGTGTCAGTGGTAGAGTCGCGAGTGGACTTTTGGTTGCGTTGGTTTTGTTGCTCGTTTTCGATGCAACTTAATTGTTTTCTTGTTGGTTTTGTGACTTGTGTTTTATTGAACAGTTTCGATGGATTTCATTCTCTTCGTTCTTTGATATTCGCATTTCATATCAAACTCTGGGAGACCGAGACAAGGAGATATTGATCATCTGTTGATGCGTGGCCTTACTTTCGATTAACGCCCTTCCTCCAAGTCTTCACTCTTAATAATCTCTCTTATTTGCATTCCGATTGACGATACCATAATAATAATAACTGAGTCAAGATAATAAGAAGTAAACTTGGAACACTTGATGCTTGTGCATAAGAGAACAATTCTACGAACGGTCGCCGAGGCACTGGGACCGCTTCGACATTTAATGTAAACTTTTATATAAAATTTTAATGTTAATATTATTTTTAATATTAATCTTAATCTTAATATTAATATTTGAATTAATGTTTAATTTAATATTAAGTTTGATGTAAATATAATTTTAATATAAATTTTAATGTAAATTTAAATGTTTATATTACTTTTAATATTAATCTTAATATTAGTGTTAATATTTATATTAATGCTAATTTAAATATTAATGTAAATATTAATGTAATTTTAATATTAACTTTAATGAAATTGTTAATATTAGTCTTAATAGTAATGTTAATATTAGTATTAATGTTAATTTTAATGTAAATGTAAGTTTAAACCCATTGGTAGGTTTCCAATCGTCCACAGCTACCCAACCGTTCATATGTTCTCACCGTTAATAGGTTACCGTTCCAAACTGTTCAAAACCTATTCATAGGTTCCTAAGGCGTTCAAAACTTCCAAATTCAAATTCAATATATAGGTTCCCAAGGCGTTTAGAACTTTCAAATTCAAAATCAAGTCTTAGGATAAACCAGCGGTCAAAAGAACCCAAGCGCAACAATGGAGAGTGAGAGCAGCAACAGTAACAATAACAGATGGGCCGTTATCCCTACGCAGATCCTCGCGGTGGTATTGGCACTGGCGGGTATTCTAACGGACGAGGTCGTTCGCAATGTCTCCTTCGTTTGTCGTTCATGGGGGAAGGCACTCAACAGTCTCTGTTGCTGGTCTGACGTCGACTTGGATCAATGGTCCCGCAGGGTCAAGGGCATGGACAAGATCGACAACGCGGTGATGAACCTCTTAACGCGGAGCGAGGGCATTCTGCGGTCCCTCTCTGTGTACAAACTCGGCAACCCCGGCTTCTCCTTTGTTTGCTCCAGGCCAGTGCAAAATTTGTATTTCTTTCAACACGAGTAATTGTTGGAGTATATTATGAATATACTATATGATATTAATTAGAAACGAGTAGTGACTACTCCCGTTGTCTCACTTTCTTAAATTTTCCTTATAATTGTGGTTTAAGTTTGAATGTATTAGTCGTATCTACATTTGTAAATAAGTGGTAAATTTTTTTAATACTTAGCCTGTTTATAATATAGTTGAAAATTTCTAAAGGTCCTGCGAATTCCATTGAGCAAGGTGAGTGATGCAATGGTGAAAAATCACTTGATGTACTTACCGGTGCTGGAGGAACTCGACATAAGCGACTGCATCAATATCTCTAGTACTGGCATCCATCTCCTAGGTTGGTGCTCTAAAAATCTTGTTAAGCTGAAGAGGAACATGCCCCCTCCAAAGTTTATGATCACGAACGAATTAAGAAAAGAAATCTCCATGGATGAGGAGGCCGTGAGTGTGGCCAATTTGATGCTGCATCTCAAGCACCTCGAACTCGCGTTCGGCTTGTTAGACCACTACGAGATGTCACTTATCTTGGGCCAGTGCAAGCATCTCTACGTGCTTGACATACACGGGTCCTTGAACGTGCATCTAGGCAATGACCTCTTGTACATGCTGTCACTACCATATTTCTAGAGTAGGGGCATTATTGTCATTTTAATACTATATATATATATATATATATATATATATATATATTGTGTTTACAGTTACATGATATGTATAATATATTATATTATTATTATTAATGATATGGGGTAGTGGACTAGACTTGATGTGACCATGGACTTTACATTAGACTAGACTTTTGAACCCACTAGTTAATCCCTATCCATTTTAATTAAAAATTTGTTAAACCCCTCACTTAGGATTAAACCCCACTTATTTGAATAACTCTTCATGACTAACCATGGGGGCATTAAGGACTTTATGCATTGCAAATCCTAAGTCATAGTGGCCGGCCTACATAGAGAGAGGGAGCCTCCCTCAAAGTCATTAATAGCTCATGAAAAACCCTAGAAGTAGTTCTTCCCCAAATCATTTTCTTCCTCCACTAAATTTCAGAAATTAAACCTCAAATCCCTCTCATTTCTGTCATCTAAGAAGCCTAGAAGCTTAGGTTTCAAGGAGCTTGGGAGAAGAAGAAGTTTGCATTGGGAACCCATCTGCCAATAGGTAAAAATCTAAAATCTCTCCTTTAAATTCTGTTTTTATTATTTGTTTGGACATTATGAGCCCACCCATGGTTTATGAATAACTACAAGGGGGGAGGGATTAGTTTCCTTTGGTTTCCATAGTGTTACTACATGGTGTTGTGTCCATATAAGGGATTTTGTGCTTTTTGAAGTATTTTTCCCTCCATTGTTCCTTGTAACTAATCATATTATATATAAATAGTTGTATTTACAATGTATTTTATTAGTAATAGAGTATTTGGGGTTTTGGGCATGAGATTGATAGTGTATCATGACACTATATATAGTATCTTGACTTATGCACTCCAAGTGTTTGATAAATTTTATATTACTAGAAGTGTATCTATTAGATGTTATACTCACTGTTATATATATGTGTGTTAGAGTGTTAAGAGTATTTGAGTGTGTATACCAATGTGTGTGTGTATAGTTTGTAGTTGGGCACAATGTACCATGACAGTTTGGAGAGGGGTACTGGGCCTGCACTCGGGTAAGCAAGAGGGTGTGCAATGATGCAGTTTTACTACAATGTTGTGGTCTGCATTAGTTTTAAGGGAGAGGGTTTAGGATGTATAGTAGAGCTCGGGTTGTTAGAGGTGATGTAGTTTTCTTTGCAAGCATTAGCAACAACTACTACCAATGCAGGCCGAGGAGAGCTTCTCATGCAACATTAGCTACTTGGCAACAAGCGTCAGCAGGGTGTAGGTTCCATTGCAGGTAGTGTAGCGGGTTGAAGGAGTATCATATATTGTGAGGTATGTGAGTGTGTGAGTATGTGTGGACGAGATGTGGGTATCAGTGTAGAGGGTGTAGTTAAATAGCTGTGTCAGTAAGCTAGAATGTGTGGGTAAGTTGCTAGATAGGTAGGTATCAAGAAATGGGTGAAAGGATTGTGTAGTGTCGAGTATCAGTAAGTATCAGTGATACTTAAGGTGGAGGGATATCTGCTAGGGGGATCATGGAAGTATCAGTAAGGGGAGAGCACTGCAATGTAATAAGAGAAGTTGGAATTGAGTTATACTCAATGCAGATCATCGGGTTGACAGTGTGCATTTGATGCATCTGAGTAGGGAGGATTCTGATACTTGGCTGCAGTACCAATTGGGTACAGACATATGTTTAGATGGGAGAAAGATCTGTTGATGTTGTAGTTCAAGTATGGATCAGGGTTAGGAGGTCTGTAGGTCTGCATGTCCTTTGGCTAAATCCTTTAAGGCTCGGTTAGATTGTTGGGGGGAAATGGATGAACACTGATACACTTGTGTCAGTGACGTGTGGCCCGAGTATGTTAGTATCAGTATGAGGAGTGTCAACATGAGTCAAGGGGTTATGATGGTGAGGATGTATCAGATAGAGTGAGTTATGGTATTGTGATACCAGAGTGTATCAAATACACCCTATAGTGTCAGTGAGGTGGGGTTTTGGATTAGGATACCAGACTTTGGGTATATACCTTAGTGGCTTCAACATATTTTAGGTATTAGGGACTGACAAGAGTTAAGGTAATGTCAGTAGGGAGTGTTCTCTAGTGAGGTATCAAGCTATGGTTTGAAGGTTAATATCTAGTAACACTAAGGTGGTGGGTTATAATATATATTGAGGTATGTTAGCATATTAGAAAGCTAAGGTATTAGAAGTTAGTGATGTTAGTGAGTAGGGTATGGAGTTATTGGTATCCTAAGATATCATAGATACTAGATAAGGATTTGGTGTTAAGATATTAACTTAATACCTATGTATAGGAGTTGTATATTCTAGAAGTAACTTGTATAAGCTAGGGTAATTTAGTATGACCAATAATTAATTAGTATTGGCTAGTATTGGCTAGTATTGACTAGATTGACCTTAATATGACCTAACAAACCTAGTATCAACTAGTTAAATTAGTATAGATCTAGAAGTGGCCTAGAAACATAACAATAAGTTAGTTAACCATATATATCATCTCATACCACTCTTTGACATTTATATTTCATATTTAGGTTATTGTGACTCCATTTTGGACATTGATCCTCACACTTTGCTCAGGACCACAAGCGAGTACATTATCTGACAGTTTTTATTATTTTGATTATTACTATGATTCTAGTTGTAGTGTATACTTAATTCCAACACAACGGATACACGGGCTAGTATCATAGATACCTGTCATGAGGAGTCGTGATTGGAATCCATCGTACTAGCTGGGGACAGGAAAATATTAGCAAGTTATGTGATCATACCCCACTTTATATGCATCATAGCTCACACCACACATCACGTAGGGTATAGCCTGACCATTTACAGGCCTCATAGCCTGTTATATATGATTAGTCTGACTATTGCTCGCATCATAGCTAACAAGATGGTTATCCTGACCTCACATGTATCATAGCCAATCATATATAACAAGCCTGATCTAGTCCCAAGCCGATCACATAGCAAACTGATATTTCACAACACATAGCTAGAATTCCTATTCTTTTATTTCAGTACACTCATTTTTAGCATTCCCATATATCTGTTCATTGCTAGTTAGTTCTATATGCTGATTACATGTTCTCAAGTATTACTTATTTTTTAATATTTCTTTATCATGTATTTCCTTGCACTGTTTTATAGTATTTGTCAATAAAATTAAAATTGCTGTTAGTGTTTGTGCTTCGCTCCAATCCTGACTGGATAATATTTTCAGAGGATCTCGAGAATTTCTTCCCTACCCACTATGGTCCAGAATAGATGGAGATTTCATCCCAGAGATTCCAGAGGAGATACCACCCGCAGTCGTTTAGATAACATTTAGCCTAGTTTATTATGTATTGGATTGTTCTAAACTGTGAGACTTGGGTGTATTATGTTGAGTCAGTTAGACTCTAGAATTATTATTGTTATTTTCAGTTATGTTCAAGACTTATGTCATAACTTCTTATATCTTTTATATCTCATCGTGTCATTTATCTTCTTATAGTTATTGTGATTGAGTACCTTATGTTTATTGATCATATGCATATTTATTTTTCTCGTCATGGAGTTGAGATCATTGACATGTTATTTGTGAGTTGTGTTATTATGTTGAGACCTAGACAGTGTTCTACCGTCAATGCTGCGACGTAGGCTGGACGTACCCACAACTCATGCCCAAATTCTGGGGGCAGGTCGTGATACATTTTAGTGGTGGCCCATGCAGGTCTAGTCTAATCTAGAAGAGTAAGGTTAGGTCGCAACTAGTGCAGTATCATAGTAGTGCTCAGACTTAGAGTACTATTACAAGCATAAGATAGGGTATAAATGAGAGTATGCTCAACCACAACTAGGAAATCTCCAATTTTATTTTGCTATTTTGAATAACTACTTCTTTTAAAATTTTACTATCTTTCTTCAATGATATCGTATCTTTTTTCCTTAATTAATTTCTTCTTTTGGTCTGTCTTCAGGATGCCACCGAAGACTAGGTCGCTGAGATTGGGACCCACGGCTTCCGAGAGGTCTGCCACCTCTCGACCTGCCACCCAGACAACTGGAGTTGCTCCTCCTACTTCACTTGTTCGTGTAGGAGTTTCCGTAGTTGTCAGGGGTCCTCCTCCCCTACTTGTCCATAGGGTTGTCCAGGCTGTTACGGAGGACCATTCACCACCACAAATTCCGTTTCCAGGAGGTGTGCACGCTGACGGAGCCCAGATGTTTGTATTGATCCAGGGCATGGTGGATGCTCAGAGGACGTCGGCAGAGGCTCAGCGAGTTCAAGCTGAGGCGCACCAAGCACAGACTGAGTTAATGAGGGAGAGCATGGAGAATACTCATCGGGTGGCTCTCCAGGTAGTGGAGAGAGTCATACAGCAGCATCCTGGCCAGCAGCCGCAACAGAGGCCAGGCACTATAGTGGACTTCAAGAGGATGATGCCTCGGGATTTCAAGGGCGTTGAGGGGATACTCTACGCCGACGACTAGCTGAAGGACATAGATAGAAACTTACGCTTGGCTCAGATTTTAGAGAGTTTGTAGATCGAGGCCGCCGACAGCCAGATGTTCAATATCGCGTTGACTTGGTATCGTACGGAGCTGAGACTTACTGCTAGAGGACTTACTTGGGAGGCTTTCAAGAAGATTTTCAAGGAGAAGTTCTTTCCCCACGTGGCCCTGGGAGCCTTGGAGAGTCAGTTCTATTACTTGGTCCAAGGGAACATGTCAGTCGATGAGTATACCACAGAGTTTTATCGCTTGAGTCATTTTGCACCGTCGATGATTCGGGACCCAGGAGACCAAGCCCGGAAGTTTAGGATGAGGCTGATGAGAAAGATCAAGTCTCGTACTTCTGGACGTCGCACTGCTACCTTTGAGGGCATTCTGATGGATGCCCAGATTGTTGAGGGTGATTTGGACCTCAGGCTCAATAGAGGACGTAACATTTCTGGAGGAGCGAGTGGTAGCGCGGGACCGGCCAAGCGTTCCCACTTTCAGCAACAACAGAGGCCGTATCAGCATCAGTAGCACCAGGCACCATCTCGAGGACACATCCAGCAGCAGCCCCAGAGGCAGACCCAGCCCAATGTACAATGTGCGTACTGCATGAAGGTGGGACACACGAGAGAAATCTGCAGGAAAAGGCTGGGTACATGTTTGTCTTGTGGATCGTCAGTGCACCAGTTGAGAGATTATCCATCTATTCAGACTCGTCCAGGTCAGGGTAGAGCAGCTACTCAGAGGGGGCCTGCCAGAGCACCTACTGTACCAGGAGGCCAGCAGAGGGGACCACCCCTTCCGCCACAGCATCAGAGGTTTGTCCAGCAGCAGCAGCAGAGAGGTGCACCCCAGGGACGAGCGTATGCCATGACGATCGAGGAGGCCGGGCCAGCAGGAGACGTGATATCATGATCAGTTCTTCTCGATTCTATTCTAGCACTTGTATTATTCAATTCTGGCGCTTCCCATAGTTTCGTATCTGTATCTTATGCTCTTAAGCATCATTTAGATACGGAATCCTTATATAGGACTTGCAAGATCATGACTGGCGGAGACATTATCCTAGTTAGTGATTTTTGCAAGGACCGGGATAGCATCGCTTCCCATAGTTTCTCTGACAGTTTTTATTATTTTGATTATTACTATGATTCTAGTTATAGTGTAAACTTGATTCCGACATAGCGGAAACACTGGCTAGTATTATAGATACCTGTCATGAGGAGTCATGATTGGAATCCATTGTACTAGCTAGGGACGGAGAAATATTAGCAAGTTATGTGATCATATCCCACTTTACATGCATCATAGCTCAACCCACACATCACGTAGGGTAGAGCCTGACCATTTACATGCCTCATAGCCTGTTATATATAATTAGCCTGACTATTGCTCACATCATAGCTAACCAGATGGTTAGCCTGACCTCACATGTATCATAGCCAATCATATATAACAAGCCTGATCTAGTCCCAAGTCGATCACATAGCAAACTGATATTTCACAACACTTAGCTAGAATTCCTATTCTTTTATTTTAGTACACTCATTTCTAGCATTTCCATATATTGTTCATTGCTAGTTAGTTCTACATGCTGATTACATGTTCTCTAGTATTCCTTATTTTCCAGTATTTTTTTATCTTATATTTTCTTGCACTGTTTTATAGTTTTTGTCAATATAATTAAAATTATTGTTAGTGTTTGTGCTTCGCTCCAATCTGACTGGATAATATTTTCAGAGGATCTCGAGGATTTTTGCCCTACCCACTATGGTCCAGGAATAGATGAAGATTTCATCCCGGAGTTTCCAGAGGTGCCACTCTCCTTAGAGGAGACACCACCTGCAGTCGTTTAGACAATATTTATCCTAGTTTATTATGTATTGGATTGTTCTAAACTGTGAGACTTGGGTGTATTATGTTGAGTCAGTTAGACTCTAGACTTATTATTGTTATTTTGAGTTGTGTTTTAGACTTATGTCAGAACTTCTTATATCTTTTATATCTCATCGTGCCATTTACCTTAATGATCATACTCATATTCATTGTCCTCCTCATGGAGTTGATATCATTGACAGGTTATTTGTGAGTTGTGTTATTATATTGAGACCTAGACAGCGTTCTATCGTTGATGTTGCGGCGTAGGCTGGACGTACCCACGGCTCATGCCCAAATTTTGGGGGCGGGTCGTGACACATGCTTCGTAGAATAGAAGAATTCAAGGGCCCCTCGGAGGTTCAGGAACCTTGGGAGGGTGAGAACGATATTTTTCTTTGATTGTTATTCATGTTATTAGTCTGACCACATCTGAGCTACTGGTTGCAACAGTTGTTTATATTCATACTTTTTCACCTCTTGCAAGATTAGCAAAATTATGAGACTTGATAGGATTATGATGCAATCGAATATTTCATTACATCATCATAATAATGTATGCTGCCAGCGATACTTTCTTGATTGCATCCAACTTTAATTTTAATATTAATTTTATTTTTAATGTTAATGTTAATTTTAATATTTGTTAATATTTATATTTTAATATTTGTTAATTTTAATCTTTTAATGATAAAATTAATAATTTTTAAATAATTAGATAAAAAATTAATTTGTATTAAAATAGTTTAAATATAATTTAAATTTATAAAAAAAAAATCAAAAGCTACCTGGGCAAGCTTGCAGCATATTTTGGTCTGGTAACATTAATGTTAAGATGGTCTGGTTACATTAATGTTAAGCTTAAAATAATAGTTTTAATATTAATATGCTTTATTATTATTTTTTGATTATATTTTAATGTTTAAAGTTAATTTCAATGTAGAAATATGACATGTGATCAATTGGGTTAGTGGTGTGCACATATCGGTCAAACAGACCGAACCAATCCGAATCGATCGGCTTTAAATCGAACCGAAGGTCTGATAACATTAATGTTATTTGTAAAGTTCATTTTAATAATATTTTCAATATTAATGTCAATTTGTATTAATTTTTTATGTTTATATTTTATTGTTAATATTAATCCAAAATCATGTATCAGCCAAACTTTTAATTAAACGAACCGATTACATGAACCAAACTTTTAAGTAAACGAATCATTTCGAGTACCTAATAGTTGATTGCCACGTTATTACCAATCCGAACAAATCGCTTTTAAACGAACCATACCAGTCCGAACTAATCAAATTTAATCAAACCGATGGTCTTTTAACATTAATGTTAATTTTAATATTAGTTTCAAAATTAATGAGATTTTTTATTTTTTGTTAATATTAAATTATACATCTAATTTTATTTCTCATTTAATTTTAGTGGTGTTTACATAATGGTTCAAATGATCGAAGCAATCAGAACCGATCGACTTTAAATCAAACCGAAGGTCTGTTAACATTAACGTTAGTTGTAATGTTCATTTGAACATAAGTTCCAATATTAATGTCATTTTTTATTATTTTGTGATTATATTTTAATTTTTAAATTTAATTTAATTTAAAAATATGATATTTGATCAATTTTAATATTAGTTTAAATATTAATGTAAATTTGTATTACTTTTTATGTTTATATTTGATTGTTAATATTAATGTTATTTTTAAACCAAAACCATGTATCAGTCAAACTTTTAAGTAAACGAACAGATTGCATGAACCAAAATTTTAAGTAAATGAAATGATCAAGAGCAGTGTTATATGCACAGCTAGTTTTCATACCGCATTTAATCCCTACTACCACGTGTCACGTTATTAGGATAGCGAGGTATGGCCCAAGGGAGATACGATGGGCCACGATGTCACATTATTAGCCAATCCATTTATCTTCACAACCTAAAAACCTATTTATACATATTACAATAGAGAAGAGCAAAACCAACAGATGGGCCGCCATCCCCATGGAGATACTCGCGAAGATAATGGTACTGGCAGAGATGTCGACTGACGAGGTCGTCCGCGTGTCTTTCATTTGCCGGTTGTGGTGGAAGGCGGTCACATGTCCCTTCTTCTGGTCCGACGTCAAGTTGACTCAGTGGGGCCGCAGGGTAAACAAAACCTTCAAAATCGACGAGGTGGTGAAGAAGCTAGTGGCGCACAGCGAGAAAAATCTAAGGTCCCTCTCGGTGTACAAACTAGGCAAAGAGGCCTTATCCTTTCCTTGCTCCAGGCTAGTACACGATATTTTTAATCTTTTTTGTTTCATAAGTTATAAGTTGTGAATTTTGATATTTTTTTCCTATTTATAACACTATTTATAATACAGTGGTAAATTTTTAAGGGTCCTATGAATTCCAATGAGCAAGGTGAGTGATAATATCTTGGAGAACCATTTAGAATTTTTCCTGGTTCTGGCCGAACTCGACATCGGTTATTGCCTCCATATTTCGTCGAAGGGCATCCAACTACTCGACAGTTGTTTCGTGAGTCTGGTTAAGCTGCGGAGGAACATGCCACCTTCGTAGTTCATGATCCTGAACATATTCGTGAAGAAAAGCATGGACGAGTCGGAGTCCATGGCCGTGGCCTATTCGATGTCGCGTCTCGTGCATCTCGAGCTAAAGTTTGGCATGACGTGCTGAGTTGTATCATCAAGGAGTGCAAGGGTCTTCGCGTGCTTGACCTACGCGGATGCTAGAATGTGCGACTAGACGGGGACCTTCAAGTACATACATGGTTTTATAGAGTTTTTGAAGGATCCCTTGATCCCTTCCAGGATCAGAACTGGGAGCGAGAACCCGTGGTTGGATTATGAAATGTCATATGATTCTTCTAGCTATTAATTTTATATGATTGTTATTCATGTTCTTAGGAATGTATTGGGAATATTTAAACATTTTCTTATTGGAATGTGTTCCCAACCGTTAGGAGCCTATTCATAAGTTACGAAGCATTCAAAAATTACCAAAATTATGAGACTATTGCAAACTTATGAGACTAATATGCTTGAATCTAATATTTCTTTACCGGATAATAAATGTTTATGCTACAAGCGACATAGTTTGGATGGGAGCAAAATGTTGTTGCCAATTTCTTGAAAATGCACTAGACATTGTTAAATACTAAATAGCATTAATTATTTGGTATCTTATGACATGATAGCTAACAGGACAAATTTTAAGGTTAACTTTCATGTTAATATTAATTTTACCTTTATAGTAACTAGTATATATGCACGTGCTTTGCTCATATTAAGGAATGGTGAATTAATTTTACTCTGTTGTTTTTAATTATATTGGTTAAGAGTTCAACCATTCGAATTCTTTGGGAATAGTTTAGAAGACTTAGCAAGTAGCATGAACTCTTCGATTTCTATAATATATTAATGCATATCTTAAATAGTTGTCATTGGAATTAATGGCAGGTATTATTTTTAATTAGTAAATATATTAAAGGGTATTTTTGGAAAAAAAAACTTTCACGGTGAATCCTACTTTCCTCATTATTTAGTAGAATGGATGTTTAATATAAATTTTAATTTTAATGTTAATGTAAATCTAAATATTATTTTTAATATTAATCTTAATATTCATGTTAATATTAGTATCAATGTTCATTTTAATATTAATTTTGATGTAAATGTAATTTTAATATTAATTTCAATGTAAATTTAAATGTTAATATTAGTGTTAATACTAATGTTAATATTAGTGTTAATATTAGTATTAATGTTAATTTTAATATTAATTTAAATGTCAATATAATTTTAATATTAACTTTAAAGAAAATGTAAATGTTAATATTAGTCATAATATTAATATTAATATTAGTCATAATATTAATATTAGTCATAATATTAATATTAATATTAGTATTAGTATTAATGTTAATATTAGTATTAATTTTAATTTTAATTTTAATTTTAATTTTAATTTTAATTTTAATTTTAATTTTAATTTTAAACCCATTATTAGGTTTCCAACCGTTCACAGCTACCCAACCTTTCATATATTCTCACCGTTTATTGGTTCACGTTCCAGACTGGTCAAAAGCTATTCATAGGTTCTCAAGGCGTTCAAATCTTCCAAATTCAAATTCAATATATAGGTTTCCAAGGAGTTCAAAACTTTCAAATTTAAAACAAATTCTTACGATAACCCAGCAATCAAAAAAACCCAAGCGCAATAATGGAGAGAGAGAGCAGCATGAGTAACAACAACGGATGGGTCGTCATCCCTAAGGAGATCCTGGCGAGTGTACTGGTACTAGCTGGCATGCCGGCGAACGAGGTCGTGCGCAACGTGTCCTTCGTGTGCCATTTGTGGGGGAAGACACTTAGCCTTTCCTGCTGCTGGTCCGACGTCGACTTGGATCAGTGGTCCTGTAGGGTCAAGGAAATGGACAAGATCAATGAGGCAATGATGAAGCTCTTGAAGCGGAGTGAGGGGATTCTACGGTCCCTCTCTGTGTACAAACTCGGCAACCCCGGCTTCTCCTTTGCTTGCTCCAGGTCAGTGCATAATTATTATTTACTTTCAACACGAGTAATTGTTGGAGTATATTATGAATATACTACATGCTATTAACAAGAAACAAGTAGTGACTACACCCGTTGTCTCACTTTCTTAAATTTTTCTTATAAATGTGGTTTAAGTTTGAATGTATTAGTAGTATCTACATTAGTAAATATAAGTTATAAATTTTTAATTTTTACTCTTTTTATAATACAATGGAAATTTTTTAAAGGTCCTGCGAATTCCAATGAGCAAGGTGAGTGATGCAATGGTGAACCAGCACGTGTTGTCCTTACCGGTGCTGGAGGAACTCGACATCAGCAATTGCATCAATATCTCTAGTATTGGCATCCATCTCCTAGGCAGGCGCTACAAAAATCTGGTCAAGTTGAAGAGGAACATGCCCCCTCTGGAGTTCATGATCATGAAGGGATTAAGGAAAGAAAGCTTCGACGAAGAGGAGGCCGTGTGCGTGGCCTTTTCGATGCCGTATCTCGAGAACCTCGAGCTCGCTTTCGGCTTGTTCGACGACAACGAGCTGTCAGCTATCCTAGGCCACTACAAGCATCTTCATGTGCTTGACATACGTGGGTGCTCGAACGTGCATCTAGGTAAGGACCTCTTGTACATGCTTAGTAGAATAGAAGAATTCAAGGACCCGTAAGAGGTTCAGGAACCTTGGGAGGGTGAGATCGATATTTTGTTATGATTGTTATTCATGTTATTAGTCCGACCACATCTGAGCTACTTGTTGCAACAGTTTTTTGTATCCATACTTTTGCACTTCTTGCAAGATTAGCAAAATTATGAGACTTGATGGGATTATGCTGCAATCAAATAATTTATTATGTCATCATATGGTATATGCTGTCAGCGATACGTTCTTGATGGGATCCAAAAGTTGTCATTATAATGCATAAATGATAAGCAATATTATTAAAATTAACATTAAAATTAATATTAATATTAATATTAGAATTAATATTAAAAGTAATATTAACATTAATTTAACTTTAACATTAATACTAACATTAACATTAAAATTAACATTGACATTAATATTAACATTAACATTTGAAAAATTAGGTGATTAAATTTTTTGGTTAAAATTTGCCTTGTCTGCTGCTATGTCCGCTGCCATGTCAGATGCCACATAATGGGAGATGACATGATAGTTTACAGGACAAATTTTAACATTAACTTCCATGTTAATATTAATTTTACTTTTAATATTGCTTTTAATGTTAATATTAATTTTTATGTAATAGTAATATTAGTTTTAATATTAATTTTAATATTAGTATTAATGTAAATTTTAATATTAATCTTAATGTTAATGTAAATGTTAATATTATTTTAAATATATACTCATAATCAAACCAATTTTTTTTATTTAGATAATATTAACTATAATATATGTTTAATTAATTTTAAAACTTAAAATATTTTTAGACTAATTGTATTATGATCTAGTTTAACACATATTCAAAACTATTTTTAAACTAATTGTATTATTATATAGATTAACACACATTCCAAAAGAGTAATGCTACAATCGCACATATATTGATGGAATCCAAAATTTTCAAAAGCATAGGGTTTTTTGGGGGGCGGGGGTAGGGGTAATTTCAATCGTCAACCCAAAATTAAACTGCACATCTTTTTATATATTACCAAACCGACTACCAAAATTTCTCAACACTGTACATTTCCCTCTTCTTTTCCTAAATCCTCCCCAAATGACTGCTAAAATTTACCAAAAATGCGAAACAAAAAATAATGAAAAAAATTGTTTCTAAAGGGGAAGTACATACGAGGAAGAAGGGGCGAGATAATGGTAGCAAGGGCCGCAAGGGCATTGGCCGCCAGGATAGATGCCACAAGGGCAGAGGCGGCAGCGGCAAAGGCGTCAACGACAGAGACTACGGGTACTCATGTACCGACAGAGGCGTCAGCGGCAAAGGCGTCAGCGGCAGAGACTAAGGGTTCTCATATGCCGGCAGAGGCACCAACATCGCCTATGCAAACAGAGGAAGAGAAAAAATTGTTTCCAAAAGGGAAGTATATACGAAGAAGAAGAATGAGTTAATGGCTGGAAGGGCAGTGGCCGCAAGGGCAGAGGCCGCCAGGATAGAAGCCGCAAGCGTAGAGGCGGCGGCAGTGGCAAAGGCGCCAACGGCAGAGACTTCGGGTTCTCATGTGCTGACAGAGGCGTTAGCGGAGGCAGTGGCAAAGGCGTCAGTGGCAAATACTAAGGGTTCTCATGTACCGGTACAGTCACCGGCACCACCTATTCAAACAGAGGAAGAGAAAGCAAAATCTTAATCTGAGACAGAGTACAAAGAGACATCAGACTCAGAACTATCAAGGTTAGATGAAACTTAATCAGAATCAGAATCTGAGGAAGCCGAGCAACCTGCAAAAAGGCAAAAAATTATCGGCAACGCCAAAGGCCAAAAATCTATTTTCGATACAGAGTCAAAAGACTTAACTTATACATAACGATGGCCTAATCAATCAAAGACAAAGGTGGCACCTGATACAGAGTCGACATCAGACTCAAAAGATTCTGAATCCTCATTAGAGGAGGGAGATGAAGAGACGGAGCCATCAACCAAGAAGGCCAAGAAGGTAAAAAAAATTATAGACTATAAATCTAATAAGACTTATAAAAAATATTTCAAAAATAAGGTTCTTATACCTGAAAGATCCATTAAGATGGCTGATATTAAAAATGAAGGTTTCTTGGATGTATTAAAATTCTACCAGTTTGAGAAACTGAACAAATCATGTATTGGGAAAATCTCTCAAACAATAGTTAGAGAATTTTACTCAAATCTTTGGGCTGAAATTGAACAAGAAGAAGAGGATCAACAACTGGTGTTTCTGAGAGAGAAACTTATAGATTTAAATGTTGGTGTCATCAATAAATTTTATGGGTTTAATCTAGTTTCTGATTTTGATATGAAAGATATTGATAATGTGTCCAATACGGATGCAATATAGGAGATTACAGGTATATCAGTTGGTGTCAAGACCCCACAAAATGTATACAAAGATCAATTAAAAACTTTTTATAAATTTTTGCATACCTACATATCTCAGACGCTCAACCCTGCTGGACATGGGTATTCCATCCATCCTGATAGAGTAAATTTTTTTATTATATGGGGAAGAAAAAAAGGATGGATATAGGTTTTTACATGTTTAGTAGAATGATGCATTTCGTGGGAAAACCAACTACAATGACAGCCCTCCCTTTTGGAGGATTTGTATGCTCACTGGCTAGTAAACATTGTGTCCCAAGCTTAACATGGGATGTTTATATCAAAAACAAAGGCCCCATAAGAAAACTAACTTTCAGTCAAATGTTTGGACATCGGGCAGCAGCAAGCAAACCATCAACATTAGGAATCCTAACCACCAAGGACAAGGTAGATTACTTTACAATTTTATTGTTGCAAACTTTGAGAAAGTCTTCAACGAGATGAAGACTATATCTGACACCCAGAAATTGATTTTGGATAAGATGAACCAGCTAGAGGTAGAATTTGTGGATGAAGAAAAAGAAGAAGAAAGGAGAAGAAGGTGAACGGGGGCGAGCCCCAACTGGTGGTGGAATTTTTTGGAGGTATTGAGTAATAATATTACTAGTGCAATTTTATATTTTTTTCTTATTCTACTACTCTTGATGACTTCTTAATCTAATAGACATATTGATACTCTAATGTTAGAACCCGCACTATGCACATTGATACTCTAATATTGGAATATGTACTTGCATATTGATACTCTAATGTTAGAACTCGCACTATGCACATTGATACTCTAATGTTAGAACTCGTACTGTGCACATTGATACAGAAAGGTTCATCATTGAACAACTTGATACAGAAGGGTTCATCATAGTAGCAAAATCATGAGTGATTTTGGCCCTAATACAGAAGGGTTCATCCTAGTACAACTTGATATCATCTGTAATCCTTCTTGTGTCTTCAGCAAACCACTTTAGAGCTAGCTCAAAGGCTAGCCCTTATTTTGATCATTATATTTATGTTTCTAGATGTCATTTCAAATTATACAGTGAGTCCCTACTGACTATAATTTTTGAATCCGTCCCTCCAAATCGAGGTGATGGAGAATTTGAAGAAGAAGAAAAAGAAGAAAAAAAAAGATCAAGAAGAAGATTAATCTTTTAAAAAAATTATTTTATTTTGGAATGTAATATTTGAAATTGTAATATGGTTCAGATTTACAGTTGGTCTTGGTGGTTAAACTCTGAAATGTGTTTGGAAATTTGTTTATTGGACTTTGCAGTTAAACTAAGCACCGTTGGGGTGCGTGGTGCGTATTTGTTTGGAAAATTGTAATATGGTTTAGAATTTACAGTAGGTCTAAAAATTGTGATTTGTTTGGTTGAAGCATTTATATATGTTTGGATAATTTATTTAAATATTAATTCAGCTAAGTTGGGTGCATTCCTTTAATTTGCAGTTGGCATTCACATATTTTATTGATTTCTTGGTGTATTCCTTTGATTTGCAGTTGGCCTTCATAGATTTTATGACTCCTAGGTGCATTCCTTTGATTTGCAGTTGGTCTTCATTCTGGGTGCATTCATAAAAATATTAAAGCTTTATTTGATTGGAATATATTTTGCTTTCTGTAAAAATTTAGTACATAGATGCTATAAATATCAATTCGTTGTCAGCATAATGAAGATTATATTAATGCGTTGGATGGTAAATTTTGAAAATTTTGAATCAGTGCTGTATTATCCCTTTAAGAGTTAAAAAGGCATACATATAATCATGCATGTTCATCCCTTCTTATTGTTGAAGCAAACTGCGTAAGAAAAATTCTCTTAGATAATAGGTTAATTATATTCGAACAATCGCAAAAAATTTATTTTTGTCACCATATTTTGTGCAGCCATACAATAGGGAAGTTTAAAAGTTAACTTGGTATTTAAAAATTGTGTAGAGCGACGCCATCAAGATTATTTCGATGGAATCTTAATGCATATTGTATTAAATAGCACATATCTTCCTTATATAAACCGACTTTTACATGGCTCAAAATTGAGTTGTCTAAGTCGTTAGTAAATATTCAACCAATTAAATTTTAAAAAAATTAATTACGGTAGATAAATAAAATCTTAAAATAACTTCCATCTTATTCGTCCAAACCCATAATAAATACTCTTAAATAACAAAAAATAAATGGTAGATTAAAAAAAAAACCTAAAACCAACTTCCTTCTCATCATCCGTAACCCACTATTTTCTTCCAACAAACTTAAATACTAAATTTAAAATCATTTAAATACTAATTTAAAAATTAATTTAAAAAATACCAAAAAATATGAAAATTGTTATCAAATTTTAAGTCAAATATATTTAAATATTTGAACTAAGTACATGGTATTATTTGACTCACATATCCAAAACTATAAAAATATATCTATAAAAAATTATAATTAATATATATATAAATTATATTTTAAATTTTGTAAATAATTTAAATTTTTATATAGTTTTTTAATAATTTTCTTTTTATGTGCAACGCACGTGGAGGTAACAAGTTAATATACATAGATGTATATTATTGGAGAACAAAATCAGTAAATAAAGTAAATATATTTTTATATTACTAGAGTAATAATAATTTGAATACAGGTTACAAACTTATAACTTTGGTAATAAATTAACGGTAATTAGATAATTATATGTTAACCGTAATCAACCAACAAATATATATCACAAACCAAAATTCTTTTCCCTTTAACACGAAAAATATTTAATATTGAATGAAAAAATGATATTTAGATTACCTTGACCTTGTTTTAAGATTTCCCTCAATTGAATAGTAGGTTCATGATATTCATTAAGAATAAAAATTATGAGATTTGCTTATATTTTCGATAGATGATATTCAAATTAACGAAAATATTCGAATATAACTTTTGAAAATTGAAAGAAGAAATGATATTCAAACTACTGTAAATATTAGATATCAGTTTAATATGATAAAATATCACAACCAAAAAATAATCCGTTTACTTTTCTACATTAAAACCAAGAAATATTATCGTTAGAAAACCAAAAATATTATTAAAATTTTATATATTATTTTTAAAAAAGAACAACAGGCAAATTTTTTTGCAGAAAAGAAACAACAGGCGTTAAACTAGGAGGAATTTTTAAAAAAAAATAGCAGGCGTTAAACTAGGAGGGGTATTTTTTTAAAAAAATAGGCGTTAAACTAGGAGGGTTTTTTTTTAAAAATCAGCAAGTGTTGAACTATAAAATAAAAAAGTATGTGTCAAATACAAGTTAATGTAGGGTGGGGAATAGAAATATTGAATGTCCAATGTCCATCAAATTACGATAATTTAGGAGGGGTTTTTTAAATAAGTGAGTAGGTTAATAAAGAAAAAGTCAAAGAGACAACTTTCACAATTTACAATGCACTTGTCTGGGATGTATCGATACAAAGCATGTATTATAGAAGGACCACATATATATATATATATATATATATATATATATATATATATATATATATATATATATATATATATATAGGGGGTCCAACCGGAGTGCCCTAGTGCTAATGTCCAGGAGCAGCTTCGGGTCTCTCTACAGAACCTAGAGATGGCAGCGAACGAGTAATCACTGCTCGAGCAGGTCCGGGAGGCGACGCACCTAGAAGAAGTTCAATTGGCCCAGCGCACAAAGTGCGCCTGGCTTAAGGAGGGTCAACGTTGTATGAAATTTTTATGCGACATCATCAAAACAAGACAACATCATAATTCCGTTTCCAAACTCATTAACGAGGATGGCATGGAAGTGGCGGCACAAGATATACAAGAGGAGGCAATAGAGTTCTACAAAAACTCTATAATCAGGAAGACTACTGTGAAGTTTATTCAGAGATAACATGCAAAAGGCTGGTCTCTACGAGGGGCAACCAACATCTGCTAGCTTGCATCTCGATGGAGGAGGTGAAAGTAGTAGTTAAGGGAGCTGACCCAAACAAAGCACAGGGGCTAGATGCGTTTAATAGTAAGTTCTTCAAAGTTCACTGGGAGGAATTAAAATATATGATCATTTCTGTCGTGCAGGATTTCTTCATCAATAGGAGGCTTCTAAAAGAATTGAATCACACTTTTCTTACTCTTATTCCTAAAAAGGAGGGGGCTAACGCACTGTCAGACTTTTGTCCTATCGCTTGCTACAATTTCTTGTATAAGATCATCACTTTAATTATGTGCAAACGTATGGAGGTGATTATGCAAGGACTTATCTCCGATAACCAGGCCGCATTCATTAAGGGGAGGTCTATTGCTGAGAACAGTTTGTTGGCACATGAAATGGTCAGAAACTTCAACAAGTTAGGCAGGAGCAAGGCGTGTATGAAACTAGATCTTCGAAAGGAGTATGACTCGGATAACAGGGAGTTTGTTTGCAAGGTGATGCAGGCCATGGGTTTCAAGGATAAGTGGGTGGCATTGATATGGGAATGTATCTCGACACCATCCTTTTCTGTCCTCATCAAGGAGCTACCATACGGTTACTTTAAAAGTAAGCGGGGTCTGAGACGGGGGACCCTCTGTCGCCATATTTATTTATGTTTGTGATAAAGTACTTCTCATGCATGATGGATCTGGCGGTACATAGCAAATAGATTACTCCGATGTACAGGAAAGTCGATCCAACAATTTTCCATCTGATTTACGCAGATGACCTATTAGTATTCATGATACCCTCCTATAGGGGTTTGAATGCCATGGTGAGACTTCTACAGGAGTTTAGACTCCTATTGGGTCTGTAACTAAACAAAGATAAAAGCAAAATCTACATCAGTGCACATTGTCCGAATCAGGAGGAATTAAGGAGCATCATTCAAATAGAGAGAGGACAGCTTCCCGTTAAGTACCTGGGATTCCCCCTGTCAGTGAATTACGCTCGGGACCTGGAGTGTCGTAGCATGGTAGAGTACTTACAACGTCGCATTGAAGGCTAGCAGGCACAATGCCTATCTTTCGGTGGATGTATAGAACTTGTCCGGTCAGTGGTTACCGCCATCTCATCCTTCTAGCTTCAAACAATCATGCTTCCGGTAGCTACGATTAACAAGGTCAAAAAGATATGCGCTGACTTTATATGGCGAGGGGGTATACATGCCATAGAATGGAAGGATCTGTGCAGGCCCAAAGGAAAGGGTGGAGTGAGTTTGCGATCATTACTAACGTTAAAAGATCTGTCTGCAATGAAGATGGTCTGGAACTTCATCCAAATAAGGTCATTATGGGCGAGATGGACGCAAAATAGGTACATGAAGGATGCAAATTTTTGGATGACCCGAATAGACAATAATCAGTCGGTGACATTTAAAACCATCCTGCGATTCAGAGGCAAGGTGAAACAGCTTATCACAAGGGAGATTTGCGATGGCAGGGACACGCATTTATGGTTCGACCCGTGGATCAATCACTAGAGTATTATAGACAGGATGGGTGGCAGGTTTTCAAACTAGTAGGGAGGGAGGAGTGGGTGAACTCCATTATTTGGGGTGCCGACTGGAAACTGGAAGGGCATGTTGCTGGCGGCCATTTCACAGAGGAGATCAGAGCCATCAATATTCAGCCACATATTAGTAGAGATAGGTGGAGATGGGAGACATCCCCGAGCGGCCACTTTTGTTTTTTTGCATCATATGACCATATTCGGCTTCATCATACGAGGGAAAGGTATACTAAATTTATTGGGTTAAAGGATTGGCAAATAAAATAAAGTTAAGTATGTATAAAGCAGTGAAGGATAGGCTACTTAGACGTATGTGTGTTATGCCTAGGGGCTCCGGAGAGGCTGGAGAGGCTGGGTATAAATATACAAGGACAGCAGTATGTGTGTTATGCCTAGGGACTCTGGAGACGCTGGGTATAAATATACAAGGACAGCAGTATGTGTGTTATGCCTAGGGGCTCCGGAGACGCTTAACCACCTATTTTTCCAGTGTGCAGTATCAAGCCAAATATGGGGCAGGGAATGCCAAGCGCTACATCTATCGTACAGAGGAGGTGACGATTGGAGAGAAGATGGATAAAATTGGTAGTAGCCAAAGGAGAGGTGGTCAATGGGTCAGAGCAGCCAAGATAAGATTAGAAGCTAGTGTATGGCATGTATGGAGAGAGCGCAATAAGAGAGTTTTTAAAGCTCAGGCATCCTCCCCGGAGGAGATTTTGTACAGCATTGAAGCTGATGGAAAGTATATGGTGTGATGGCAGTTTTGGTCTTCATACTGTTTTAATAAAATTACATTTTTTAATATATATATATATATATATATATATATATATATATATATATATATATATATATATATGGGGCTAGATATTGCACCAAGCTTATTGTACTAATATTGCACTAAACAATCTTAACCATATATTTTTTTGAATCATGTGGTTATAAAGCATGCTGGTATGACAACAACTTTAGAGGATGCTTTATAACCACATGATTCAAAAATTTGTGTGGTTGAGATTGTTTGGTGCAATAATGGTGCAATAAGCCTTGGTTGTAATCCCTCTGGATTTAGTGTAGGATTTATTCTTGGAATTTTAGATTAATTTGGATTAGTACGGTAAGTTCTCAATTTCCTTTACCATGAAGTGTTTGGTATTAATTAGGTTTATTTGTAACCAATTAAATTATCTCTTAGATTTTTTATAGCACTTGATACTCTTCACCATGACTTTAATATCTTGAGCACTACCTAGCATTTTCCTTCCAATCAACTTTGCATACTTGACCTAGTCGAGCCAAATTATGCTCATGTCATGATTGTCACTCACAAACTTATCTTTTCATGCTTCATTTTAGTCGCACAACTTCCGCGACGCATTTTTACGCAAAAATAAACTTATATCCTTTCTCGTTGCGGACGATTTTAATACGCAACACTGATTCAATTTTTCTAAAAATTTAATATTCATGAGCCTAACTGGACATGCTACACACATGGAAATGGTATTATTTGAGCCCCCGCATGCTTCTTACACATTATTAATCACCTTGACTATTTATATTGCCTTAATAGACACCTATGATTAAATTACCCTAAACCGAGCCCAAATACCTAACCCAAACCCTTGAATCAACTTCTATAAATCATGCACAATAGCCCACACCTATCTCCTACTCTATAACACACAAAACACCTATTTTCACACACAAAATCTCATTATTCACTCTCTTGAAATTTAAATTCAGTATTTTTCCAATTTAGTATATAATCCTATGTACTTTCCATCTTTGTAATCCATTTAAATCCTATAGAATTTAAATAGCAGTCTCCTATGCTTATATCACAGCCCTTACATGCCATTTTAAGCCCTCATTAATCCTAACCATATGATTTAAACATCTAACAATCTAACCATCCATGCATGCATCTAATCCTAACATATATATATACTTTCTCTCTAAACCCTAATGGCCGACCCCCTCTTCCTCATATTTTTTTGAACAGAAGTAGCCTCCCCTTCCCCCTCTCTTCCTCATCATCTTCCTCACCTCCCTCTCCATCTTCGTCTCCTATATTTTCCTACCAGAGCCCAAAACCCGACAGAACCAAAGGAGGCCGAGAGCAACCCAAGCCGACCTTGCTATTGCTATTGTGCACGACTGTGTATAGCAATGTGAAGCCCCTCCTAAGGCTAAAAATACCTCCCCCTCGAGGCCAAAACATCCTCCTTCGAGTCCCAAGTGGTTTGTGTCACCCCCACATTTCAGATTAGGAGTATCTTCGTCTTTTCATAATTAATATGTTAAAATATTGCATGATATTTAATTATAATTAATTACCGTAATTTTATTTGATTGTTGCACATTACCGTTGCTTCGATATTCGAGCGCTACCCTAGCCTTTGCCTTCCAACAAATTTCATAACCTTGTCCTAGACATGTCCGCCTTCTTTTCTGACCTTTGTGTAACTCATAATTATGTTCTCTTGTGCTTTATTTTAGCCGCACAATTTTCGTCGCAGACGTTATTATTAAATTTTGAATAAATCTAACCTTGGATCCTTGTGCGTTCCAATTGAAATTGGAGACACAATCTTGACCTATTTTGAGCAACCCAAATTAGGATAATATTCTATTCTGAGTCTACTTCATTCATGACACTTGTGCCCCACTTAATTTTAGTCCCTTGTACTTCTAATTTATTTTAGAACACCAATTGCATTTATTTTAATTTAATTAAACCATAAACCCAACTTTGTATAATTTTCCAATTGTTGGACACTTTTGTACAAAAGTGTATTAAGGTATCCACCCCGTTGGATACGACACGTGAATAAACTCATTTTCCCTTCGTGTATATTCTTCCACAATTTTTGGGAGTGTGTAATTCAACACCAGCCTCCTTAAGACCATGGCCCTCAAACCTTAAACTAATTGAATCCTAGCCGTTCGTTTTGAACCCAACCAAATCCTGGCCATTGAAATCCTACATGAGAAGGACCAATCCCAAGAGGGCTTTGACCAATTCAATTTCTAGGTCAAACCAAGACCTGCACATATATATATATTCTTTTCCCTTTTCTTTATTTTTCCTTTTCTTTTTCTATCCCAATCACCCAAAAGTTTCAGCCGACTCTCTCCCCTTCCAGTTTATTTTCTTCCTCCCATCTCATCGGAGACTTGCCGGAGTAGCCACCTCATCGACCCAAGCCGCTGACCCGCCATCGACTGCACTCCTCGACCGATCCTTCCCGCCGGATCCACACTCGACGAGCCGCCGGGCTCGACAACCGTGCACGACCCGACTTCCCCCCTCACCTGAACGACTGCATCGGAGCGCCGCTGCACCAGCCGTGAACTCGACAGTCTCGACCGGAACCACCACCACGTCGACCTCCCACAATCCATCTCCACCTTCCTCTGCCTGAAGCCCACCACGACTGCCTGCACAGCCGTTGATCTCGCGCTCGAGCAGACCGCCTGCTGTCAGCCACTCAACCCGTGCACGACTATCATCTCCTCTGCCGAGCACCGCTGTCCATCGCCTGGACGACCATCGGAAGCAGCCGGACCTCCCTCTGCTCCTCCCTGTTCCCTTCTCCTCGACTCATCAGCATCATCATCCTCACCATCATACTGGATCTCACCACCACCATGATCACCTCAATCTCCTCCCCACTTCCCTGCCTCCTCCTCTTTTAACGACCACCACTCTACACCACCACCGTCCAGCAGCCATCCCTTCCTCCAGACTCTTCAGCCATCCTCCTGCCTGAGCTCCTCTGGCCATCCCTGGTCGCCTTCAGCATTACCAGCACCATCATCTTCATCATCACCTCCATCGTCATCGTCGTCGTCAACACCATCGTCATCATCGTCGTGCCCGTGCGCAGGTTCGTTCCTGCCCTCCTTCAGGATTTTGTATGTATGTATATAGTATACATTTAGTATTTGTATCATATATGTATTCCATTAGGATATGTTTAATAGGTATATCATTGGTATATATATACATATATAAATATAGTATATATACTCAATTAATCTACATTTGGTATATGGGTATTGTTCAATTGGTATAGTATGTACATATATTTAGTATGTGTACATTATTCAATATGATATATATATATATATTTAGTATATATATATTGTTCAAACTAGTATATATTGTATATGTATTTAATTGGTATACATATATACTATGAGTATTAATGTTATATGCTAAATAATAATATATATATGTATATGTACTAGGTGACCCGAGTGTAACCATGGATACCCCATAGTTACATTGACCTGTGACCCTGTAAATGTTAGAAGACTGCCATTATGTACACTGACGTACTGGCGAGCCCTGTATCATTTTGACTGTCTGTCTTGCACAGCAATAACAGACGTGACAGCCGTGTAACTTGATGCATACTTGACCCTAGTTGACCAATGTCATACCTAGCGTAGCCCAGAGTCTAGTGTATTTATAATTGTGTGTTAGAGTAATATCTGATGCAATGTTGTATTATATAATGTCTATAGGATTGTTGGATTATTCAGACAAGACTTCGAAATCAGGTTATTGGTCTTGCCAGCAGCAGGACCCAGGCGAGTACATTCTCTGACAGTTTCTATTATGTTGATTATCTCTATAATTCTAGTTGTATAGCGTACATGATTCTAACACTGTTGTTTACACGAGTTGGCATCATCGAGACCTGTCATGAGGAGTCGTGATTGGAATCCATTGTGCTAGCTGGGAAAACGGGGAAATATTAGTAGCTTATATGATCATACCCAAACTTTATATGAATCATAGCTCACCCATACCTCACGTCAGTGCAGCCTGACCATTTCATGCCTCATAGCCTGTTATGTATGACTAGCCTGACTATTGCTTGCATCATAGCTATCCGGATGGTTAGCCTGACCTTACATGAATCATAGCTAGTCATACATAGCAAGCCTGATCAGTCCCAAGCCGATCACATGATATGCTGATGTTTCACACACTTAGTTAGGTGTTCTTGACATGTATCTCTAGTATATTGATATAGCATTCCTTATGTTCTAGTCATGGTTCTAGCATTTACTTATATACCAGTTCATTGTTCTAGCGTATACTTGTATTCTTGTTCATTGCTAGTTGTACCATTGACATGACATATGCTCCAGTACTTTATTATTCCAGTATTTCTTTATTTTAATACTCTATTATTCTAGTATTTTTTATTGCCAGGATTCATATATGTCTTGTATTTCTTTACACTGTGATATAATTTTTGTCAATATACATGGAACTGCTTTTAGTGCTTGTACTTCGTTTCAATCCTGACTGGATATTTTTTCTATATTGTGACATAGAGGATTTGTTTCCAGCATACTTGGAGACTGGATGTTATTGATTGCAGGTTAGACTATTTATTGTTGTTTAGACTTGTCTTGTATTTTATTTATTTTCTTTGATATCTCATCGTGCTCGAGTTTATGTGATTGAGTATTCCATATTATATTATGATATCTGTGTCTCCTTATGGAGTTGGATATTCATGTAAGATTGATTAGATAGTTATATGACCTAGACAGCGTTCTACCGCCGATGCTGCGGCGTAGGCTGGACGTACCCACACACTCGTGCCCCTATACCGGGTACGAGTCGTGACACATTTTTAGTGGTGGCCCATGTAGGTCAGACTTCGCAAGTTGTGCGATGTCGTGGTAGTGCGACGTCTTAGTTGTACTACTGCGTGCCTGTGATAGGATATAGGACATAGGATACTAGGATGAGAGAGGATACTCAATTACAAATTCTTGAGAGATTTTTGGGACGACCCTTGAGAATCTTATTATAATTTCTAATTTAAATCTTTTCCCCTTGTTTTTGTCCGTCCTCACTTGTTGATATTGAGTTTGATTCTTGTTGACCAGTTGTTAAATTTAATTCTTGGTATAGTTGTTGAGTTAATTTCTTTTCGAGATGAATTTTACGGACTAAACTTTACGGTATCATCTGATGACATATGTTGATGAGGACAGTGAGAAAGGTAAAACGTCTACTTTGGTTATGGAACCTAGAGTTTATCGCAGCCACGTTAGCTGTCATGACGAGAACGTAGGAACCTGACTTGGATGTACATACTTTAGTTATAAAATTTAGAGTTTCTCGCAGCCATACCGGTTGGCATGGCGAGGATTCTATATGACGTGATTATAGAGTTGCATACCTTAGTTATGGAACCTGTCGTTTATCGCATCTATGCTTACTGGCGTGGCGAGAATTCTGAGTGTCATGATTTTGGACAGACATGTATGATTATCAGGTCGTATCTTAAATTGGTTCTTAAAGTATCATCTTAATACTTATCTACTTCTGTTATTCTAGGACTTTGTTCCATCATTCCTTTGCTAGCAGTAGCGATACCTTCAGTCCTTAACCCAGTTTCTTTTAAAGTTTTATTTCTTCAAGGATTCCTTGTTAGTGTGATAATTGGTGACTTGTAATTAGGTCTGTGTCAAGTATCAGTGTTGACTGTTGAGAGTGTGACTTGTGAGTTTGTAAGTATTTCTTGGTTGGATATGTGAGTAATAGGCATCAATCTAGAGTTAACCCGTAGCGTAGTACCCTGTAGCAATAGTTCTATGATAAGGTGTCATTATAATTGGTATTATAGGTAGAAGGAGTAAAGAGTATCAGTGATGGTTCCAGGAGTAAGTATCAGAATAAGCATACCAGTCCTGGATAGTCATAAATTTATGTAATTGGATGATCTATATAAATAATTAAGTATCGAGGAATTGTATTAAAAATTAATGGAGCATGATATTCAATTTGATGATTGATTACTTGGGTGTGTCAAGAGTAAAGAAATGTATATGCATAAAGGGTTTTAATGAGATGCCATGAGTAGAGAGATATCAAGATTTGTAATGGAAGATATATAGTGTATCAGTCTGTAAAAGATTTAAAAGAAGATACGTATACATAAATCGAGATATGGAACGATATGTCGCCTTTGAGAGTGAAGTGGAGCATGTGTATTATATAAGTTAATAATAGTACGAATGATTGTGAGTTCTAATAAGTGATGAGATGATCTAATGATGAAGCTAGTGTTACCATACCAAGAGAGTTAGTGCTTCTATATCAAGGGTTAGTGCTAATAACAGGAAGTACTTCGTGTGATAATTAATATATTGGTGTATCAATTAATACAGATAGAAAATTATTGGAGAAAATATGTGTGATGATAACTTTGATTATTGGAAGTAATATTACAAGAAATTTGGGCAGTACAAATTTCAGAACACAGTTGAGGGTTGTAGACAATTGGTGTATTTGAGTGCACCTTGAGTATTAGAGACTGTGAGTATTTATATGTATACTTGTGGATTTAAATTTATAATTTGAAGAGTGGAAATGAATTTCAATTTTTAAGAATTTTTGAGGAGTTGAAATTTTATGTTATTAAATTTTTGAGGATTCAAATTCAATTCAATAAACATAGTCAAAGCTATAAAGATTTTTGGAAGTGATAAAAATTTTATTTCGATATTTGAATATTTAACTTTTGAGGAAAGTATATGCATTTTATTTTAAATTGTTCAAGAAGTTAAATTTTGATGATTTTATTTTGAGGATTAATTTTATGGTGGGCAAGAAAAGTATAACAGTATATGAGTGGTTGATGTGCATGTGTAAGGATCTATTGGCTTGAGAATGCTTGGGATGGCACTACAAATAGACTTGGGTGTCCATCTAGAGTTGTATTAGAATGAGTAGTACTTAGTATGGTGTGTTGCACTTGGTATGCACTTGAGTGATAAGAACAACTAGTATGAACAATTATAGTAGGAAAGAGATTCTAGCAGTGGGTGTGCTAGTAGTAGAAACAGTGGTACTAAAGAGATAGAGGTATCAAACTTTGGATCCATCATTAAACATATGGTTATGTTAAAGGTCCTTGGAGTAAGATTTTGGTAGCAATAGACATGTGTGTGTAATGTGGATGTATCCATGGATATCTTGTGGACTAGTGATTAGTTGATATGGGTAACAGTGCATAGGGACAGGAAATTATAAATAAATGTGCCAGAGTTAAGTGTATGATAGAGGTTGAAGATGTCCAAGTAATGGGTTAGAAGACTATGTTCTGTTCTTTTTCTTCTGTTCCTTTTTTCGTCTTTTGATTGATTGATTTCTTAGTACCGTAGTTTGTATCAATGATCTTCTTGCTAGGAATGTAGTTAATAGTACACCCTGACAGAGACTATAATACCATGACAAAAGTGACCATAACCATACATGTTTTCCCTAGATTGTATGTTGGATGACTGTAGGTAGAATTTTCTTAGACTTTGATTGTTGGAAGTTTGACCGAAGTGAAGAATTGATGAAGAGGTTATGACTTGACAAAGAGAGACAAGGTGTCTTAAATTTCGAGGATAAACATTTATTTAAATAAAGAGTTGAGAATTTAATATTGCAGAATTGACGATTCGTTAAAACATTTATTTTTATGAAGATTATGAAATGATTGAATTGTCATTAAATTTTGAGGAATTTAAGAAGGTTATCATTATATTTATTTGACTGCAAGATATGAAATTAAAAATTTATATTTTGAAAGTTATATTTGAAGATTTGTGAGTAATATATTATTTGATTATTGTGTGGAAAAAGAATAGAAGAGTAAGATCGTTAATGGATTAGTGTTGAATTCAAATTTTGGGATAAGATTTTTAAATTTTATAAATATGCATTGACTGGATTTCAATTAAAGGATTGGATAGTAAATCTTGTATTTAGTGATTTACTTAAAATTTGAGGAGTAAGATGATTAATGGATTAGTTTTTGAATTCAAACTTTTCGGATGAGATTTTAAATTTTATAAATGTGCATTGATTGGATTTAAAATTAGAGGATTGGATATTAAATTTTTGAGTATTTAATTATTAAACATCAAATTTTTGAGGAGATCATAATACAAATGGAATTTGATTTTTTTTATTTCCAGGATTTTCAGGAATATGATAATTACAGAATTTTGAAAAGTTATGAAATAACGATATGGATTTACTTATGATTATATGGTTTGAAGAATTTAAATTTTGATGGTGAATAAATAAATAAATAAATACATCTATGAGAATCTTATATTTCGAGGACGAAATTCTTTTAAGGAGGGTAGACTTGTCACCCCCACATTTCAGATTAGGGGTATTTTTGTCTTTTCATAATTAATGTGTGAAAATATTGCATGATATTTAATTATAATTAATTACCGTAATTTTATTTGATTGTTGCACATTATCGCTGCTTCGATATTCGAGCGCTACCCTAGCCTTTGCCTTCCAACAAATTTCACAACCTTGTCCTAGACATGTCCGCCTTCTTTTCTGACCTTTGTATAACTCATAATTATTTCTCTTGTGCTTCATTTTAGCCGCACAATTTTCGTCGCAGACGTTATTATTAAATTTTGAATAAATCTAACCTTGGATCCTTGTGCGTTCTAATTGAAATTGGAGACACAATCTCGACCTATTTTGAGCAACCCAAATTAGGGTAATATTTTATTTAGAGTCTACTTCATTCATGACACTTGTATCCTACTTAATTTTAGTCCCTTGTACTTTTAATTTATTTTAGAACACCAATTGCATTTATTTTAATTTAATTAAACCATAAATCCAACTTTGTGCAATTTTTTAATTGTTGGGCACTTTTGTGAAAAAGTGCATTAAGGTATCCACCCCGTTGGATACGATACGTGAATAAACTCATTTTACCTTCGTGTATATTCTTCCACAATTTTTGGGAGTGTGTAATTCAACACCAACCTCCTTAAGACCATGGCCCTCAAACCTTGAACCAATTGAATCCTAGCCGTTCGTTTTGAACCCAACCAAATCCTGGCCCTTGAAATCCTACATGAGAAGGCCCAATCCCAAGAGGGCTTTGACCAAAAAATTTCTAGGTCAAACCAAGACCTACACATATATATATTCTTTTCCCTTTTCTTTATTTTTCCTTTTCTTTTTCTATCCCAATCACCCAAAAGTTTTAGCCGACTCTCTCCCCTTCCTGTTCATTTTCTTCCTCCCATCTCGCCGGAGACTTGCCGGAGTATCCACCTCGTCGACCCAAGCCGCTGACCCGCCATCGACTGCACTCCTCGACCGATCCTTCCCACCGGATCCACACTCGATGAGCCGCCGGGCTCGACAACCGTGCACGACCCGACTTCCCCCTCGCCTGAACGACTGCACCGGAGCGCCGCTGCACCCGCCGTGAACTCGACAGTCTCGACCGGATCCACCACTACGTTGACCTCCCTCAACCCATCTCCACCTTCCTCCGCCAGAAGCCCACCACGACTGCCTGCACAACCGCTGATCCCGCGCTCGAGCAGACCGCCTGCTGTCAGCCACTCGACCCGTGCACGACTCTTATCTCCTCGGTCGAGCACCGCTGTCCATCGCCTGGACGACCACCGAAAGTAACCGGACCTCCATCTGCTCCTCCCTGTTCCTTTCTCCTTGACTCATCAGCATCATCATCCTCACCATCATGCCGGATCTCACCACCACCACCATGATCACCTCAATCTCCTTCCCTCTTCCCTGCCTCCTCCTCTTTTAACCACTACCACTCTACACCACCACCGTCCAGCAGCTATCCCTTCCTCCAGACTCCTCGGCCATCCTCCTACCTAAGCTCCTCCGGCCATCCCTGGTCGCCTTCAGCATTACCAACACCATCATCTTCATCATCACCTCCATCGTCATCATCGTCGTCAACACCATCGTCATCATCGTCGTCAACACCATCGTCATCATCGTCGTGCCCGTGCGCAGGTTCGTTCCTGCCCTCCTTCATGATTTTGTATGTATGTGTATAGTATACATTTACTATTTGTATCGTATATGTATTCCATTAGTATATGTTTAATAGGTATATCATTGGTATATATATACATATATAAATATAGTATATATACTCAATTAATCTATATTTGGTATATGAGTATTGTTCAATTGGTATAGTATATACATATATTTAGTATGTGTACATTATTCAATATGATATATATATATATATATATATATATATATATATATATATATATATATTGTTCAAACTAGTATATATTGTATATGTATTTAATTGGTATACATATATACTATGAGTATTAATGCTATATGCTAATTAATAATATATATATATGTATATGTACTAGGTGACCCGAGTGTAACCACGAATACCCCGTAGTTATATTGACCTGTGACCCTGTAAATGTTAGAAGACTGCCATTATGTACACTGACGTACTGGCGAGCCCTGTATCATTTTGACTGTCTGTCTTGCACAGCAATAACAGATGCGACACCCGTGTAATTTGACGCACACTTGACCCTAGTTGACCAGTGTCATACCTAGCATAGCCCTGAGTCCAGTGTATTTATAATTATGTGTTAGAGTAATGTCTGATGCAATGTTGTATTATATGATGTCTATAGGATTGTTGGATTATTCAGACAAGACTTCAGAATCAGTTTATTGGTATTACCAGCAGCAGGATCCCAGGCGAGTACATTCTCTGACTGTTTTCATTATGTTGATTATCTCTATAATTCTAGTTGTATAGCGTACATGATTCTGACATTGTTGTTTACACGAGTTGGCATCATCGAGACCCGTCACGAGGAGTCATGATTGGAATCTATCATGCTAGCTGGGGAAACGGGGAAATATTAGTAGCTTATGTGATCATACCCAAACTTTACATGAATCATAGCTCACCCACACCTCACGTCGGTGCAGCCTGACCATTTCATGCCTCATAGCCTGTTATGTGTGACTAGCCTGACTATTGCTCGCATCATAGATATCCGGATGGTTAGCCTGAGCTTACATGAATCATAGCTAGTCATACATAGCAAGCTTGATCAGTCCCAAGCCGATCACATGATATGTTGATGTTTCACACACTTAGTTAGGTGTTCTTGACATGTATCTCTAGTATATTGATATAGCATTCCTTATGTTCTAGTCATGGTTCTAGCATTCACTTATATACCAGTTCATTGTTCTAGCGTGTACTTGTATTCTTGTTCATTGCTAGTTGTACCATTGACATGACATGACATATGCTCCAGTACTTTATTATTCCAGTATTCCTTTATTTCAGTACTCCATTATTCCAGTATTTTTTATTGCCAGTATTCATATCTGTCTTGTATTTCTTTATACTGTGTTATAGTTTTTGTCAATATACATGGAACTGGTGTTAGTGCTTGTACTTCGTTCCAATCCTGACTGGATATTTTTTCCAAACTGTGACATAGAGGATTTGTTTCCATCATACTTGGAGACTGGATGTTATTTATTGCAGGTTAGACTATTTATTGTTGTTTAGACTTGTCTTGTATTTTATTTGTTTTCTTTGATATCTCATCGTGCTCGAGTTTATGTGATTGAGTATTCCATATTATATTGTGATATCTGTGTCTCCTTATGGAGTTGGATATTCATGTGAGATTGATTAGATAGTTACATGACCTAGACAGCGTTCTACCGCCGATGCTGCGGCGTAGGCTGGACGTACCCACACACTCGTGCCCCTATACCGGGTGCAGGTCGTGACAGTTTGGAATTCGTTCGAATCTCCTAGAGGCCGAAAATGCGTCATGAACACCTACTATAATCAAACTAGGTATTGTTCTCTAACACTTTCAATCCTCCTCCATCTTTCTCTCATGATAATTATTTTGAGTATCAATGATGTAAAGCTTTGAAAATACATACCCATGTCATGCAAATCCTATTAATCTTGTAAAAAACCTATGAATCAAAGCTTGTTAATAACCTAGTTTATGCGTAGTTTTTTAGATCTAGAAATGGATTTTTGTTCCGAGTTTTTTGTGATTTAAAATAAAATTTCAGAATTTAAGATTTTATTTCAAACTCATTTTGATGATTAGATGCATGATTTAGAGGCCTTAATAATCGTTTAGTTGATGTACAAGTAGTGTGTAACTTTAAATCTTCGTTCATGTGATATTATGAATATATATATATATATTGTTTGCTATTAAAATATGGGATTGCTTTAATAACAAACTAAAGAAGTACAAAAAGGTCCTAGACAGATAATCTAAGTACAATTTTTTGATTCTGGGGTGTGACGATGGACAAAGAGCGCTATGGCGGCTCCTTTACTCCGTTGACGGTCCGATAAGGAAGTGAGGATGCTCTCCTTGATGTTCTCTCTCCTGTGCTTGGGGTGGTCTGGTCTCTCTGAAGTAGAGAAAAAGTCGACCTTTGGGACGCCCCAGCTGCTCCTATTTATAGCCATCGTACTGATGGTTTACAGGCACCGCATATGCCCCTATTTGGTGGCCGTAGGGGACTCCTTCAACTGGATACGGTTATAACTGTAGCCTTCTAGTATGGGTCAAGTCTCGAGCGAGCTGCCACATGGATATTTTGTTGGGATTTTTCGTTTGTTAAAGATTCTGGCAGTTCTCATCTTCCATTACGTGACTCGGTCAGCTTGACACATGGCCCACGTTTTATTGGGAGAGAATCAGATCAGAAAGATCTTGTCATGTAAGACGCGCGGTGTCTGAAACGCAGGGGGCTAGGGACGCATGAAGCGCATGGAACCTGGACCGCAAGGGGGGCCAAAGATGCATGGAGTCTGGACAACATAGGGCCAGATATGCATGGAACGCATAGAGTCTAGACCGCATAGGTCCTCGTGCTTGTGGCACTGCATATTTTATCAGAATTCATGATTAGTCTAACGAGGGCTTCTTGTCGCTTAGTGTGCTCACATTTTCTAAAGCGCTCAGAAAATTATTTTTGTTAGGATCCTGTGTCATACATAATCCTTGTGTCAGGCCTTCATGTGGCCAATGTTTGGGGGTGTGCGGATGCTGCTTCTTCCCTGTGGCAGGGTCATCTTGCGGCCTGGTTTCTTGGGGCGTATATTTGTTAGAGCGCATGGATCCGTATTTTTTATGCTTCTACATGACCCCCTTCAAAGTTTTCAAACTTATAAGTTTGGAATACTTTGAATAAGAAGCATGGAAGAGATATCCTTGGGCCGCATGGAGGATGGGTCGTATGGTCGAGTCTTTTCCAGGCTGTCAAATCTCTATTAAATGCAGGATTTGGCTCGATGCTTGGGGAGATTTCCTGGGATTCTAAACTATCTCCCGACATGGAGCCCGAGGCAACGGTTTGCTCCTGGGTGAGGCAGTTTTTGAGGAGATAAATATAGATCACGTGAATCGAGACATCTGGTTTATCCTCATAACTGTCTGGTTTATCTCCTCGAACTTTTTACGCATTCCAGGAGCCTATAAATAGGCTGGCTCGGTAGGGGGAGAGAGAACTCTTATCTCTCGGTTCTCCCCTTTTGTGAAAGAATATGTCGAAGGCTACTATTTATCTCGCCGAGGAGTTTTTCAAGAGACGCGTTGATCCGTGGCCTCTTGATGATGAAGTTCTCTTTTGGAGGTAAGGGTGTGTCATGGTAGCATGGACACAGAGACGCCATTACACAGCCTCACAGTATGGATGAGAAATTATCTAGAACATGCGCAGGCCCCACCCTCACATGATTTTGCCGCATAGTTGTGCAGTCATCTGCCACATGTGTGAGGAGCCTATTTCTGGCTCGGCCGCATGGATAGGGAATTGGTTCATCTATGGCTTAGCCACATGGCTGAGAGTTTCTCTCGCTCATGCGTGTGGACTTGCCTATCTCGAGAGGTCCCCTCCTGCGCGTGGCTGCGCCCTAGAAATGACATGCGACCACTGTATATTTTTGAAATCTTCGTTAGAGACTGATCACTACTAGAATAAGCGGGATTAGCGACGTTTTTTAGCGACTCCATGTAAAAACGTCGCTAATTTAGCGACTCCATGTAAAAATGTCGCTAGACGTCGCTAATTGGCGACATTTAGCGACGTTTAGCGACTTTTATTCAGTTTTTAAAAGATTAGTCGCTATAAGTTCAATTTAGGTCGCTAAACGTCGCTAATATGTTTTATTTAGCGACGTTTAGCGACGTTTTTAGCGACGTATATATTTTGGACATTTAGCGACGTCATTAGCGACGTCTTAAACGTCGCTAAATTAGCGACGTCATTATTGGCGTCGCTAAATCGTCGCTAAATTCTAAATTAGCGACGTCATTATTGGCGTCACTAAAACGTCGCTAAATTTTTTACTTAGGGCTGATTCCCCCCATTTTCTTCGATCTCTCCCTCTCCCTCTCCAAAAATTCAAATCCGCTCTCGATCTCTCCCACTCCGGCTCCTCCTTCCTCCCTCCGGTGACCCCCCTCGGCCGCGTCCTCCCCCTCCGGCTCCCCTCCTCCCTCTGGCGCCCCCTCCTCCCTCCCGGCGACCCCCCTCCAGCCGCGTCCTCCGCCCTCTGGCCGCGTTCTCCCCCCTCCTCCTCCTCCTCCTCCTCCTCTAGGTAAACCCTAACCCTCTCTCTCTCTCTCTCTCTCTCTCTCTTACAGAACACACATGTGACACTGACACAGACACGACACACACACACACACACTGACACAGACACAGACACTGATCAGGACCTAGGGTTAGGGTTAGGGTTAGGTTTTTTGACCTGGGGTTAGGGTTAGGATTTTTGATCAGGATTAAGGCCCCATTCTTCTTCCATGGGTCTGATTTGAGTTTTAGTTCATTTGAGGAGACTGATTTCTCCAGGTTGTTGTACCTTGAGACAAACATACTTTAGTTTGACTTGTATCAATTGAAATTAAGGTTTAAGAAGCCAGGTGTCCATTTTGCAGAGCGTGCCTTTTTCATACTATTGCTGTTATTTGTTGCTTATTTTGATAAACAAGTATCATAGCTTTTCACCCAATTGCGTTTGAGAATGCAAGTACAAAGTGTTTAATGAAACTTATTCTTTTAAGCTAATTAAAGACTCAGCAGAAGTATTTATTTATCTGTAGTGTTCGTAGTTGTATTATTTCCTCAAAAAAAAAATCGACACGTGGTGTCGGTTCATGCGTCGGTTTTCCGATGCGGTTTACGTAGAAGCGTTCAATTTAAATTTGCGCTCTTATCAATTCACTCAAGGGAAAAATAGGAATACATTTTTTATAAAATGGAGGATAATTAGAGCATCTTCAACCCTATTGTCTTGTTTTGTACTGTGATTCCTACGTGGCATTAGGCACAAGACAATATCTTTCCTATGTGGCAAGATTATATTTACACAAGACAATGAGATAGAAAAGTGTTCTCTAATGCATAAGTAATGAGAAGATAAAAAAATAAAAAAATTTAACTTCCAAGACAAATTTTTTATTTTTTTTGGTGTTAGTGGTTGCTCCCAACTTTATGGAACTTAATCCGTTGTTACTGCTCTCTCTCTCTTTTTTCCTTGAATGCAAGTCTTTAATTTAATGCAGACATTGGTTAATAAGTTGATTATAGAAGCATCATGCTGCAACTTATTATATCGAAATGAACATTTTTCCTATTAATTTTGTATTTGTTTTTGCAAAATTTGACAACAAAGTTGACATTGTTTGGTATTCATGGTTGAACTTGGCTTTTGTGAGATGGCTTTCTTGACTGTTTAGGCTCCTCTTCTAATGTTCTCATAACGGAAATCTTAAATATGTGAAATAACTATTTAGACATCAATACTGAAGCCTTTATCTCGAAATTCTTGAGTTCATGGAGATCTGAAAAGTTTATATTCTTGCTGTCTACCTAAAGAACTAATCATGTTTCTAGGATCGGAACTGAGAGTGAGAATATAAGAGACATTTAGTGCTCAAATAGTTATTGATGTTAATAAAATTAGTCATCCTATATTTTGCCAACCAATTTTTAGAAACAGCATCAGTACCTTTCGTGCAATACATATATAGAACTGATAAGTGAATGAAAATATTATGCTTTTGCCATGTTACTTTAGACTGCATTCTGAACTCAGACCCATCACTCTCTCTCACCCTAGCTTGCATGACACCTATCAGTAATTACAGATATGGACACAACACATGAAGAAAAAAAATATCATGTTATTAAAAAGCTACAATTTATGTATCTAATGACCTTCCAAACAATTCTTCAGCTACAATTTATGTCTCTTGCTCAACTCAAAATTCAATCTACGTTTGAAAATTCTTCAGCTACAATTTATGTATCTAATGACCTTCCAAACAAGATTAAGTGTGTTTTGATAGTTTTTAATTGTCGTGCATCTATAAACTAGCTCAGAAGAATGCCTTACTTCAAAACATGCACTGGACAATTGGATGCCCATTATTTGTCTGGAAAGTTGTGTCATTCTTTCCTATTTTTTCCTTGCAAAACTAAGTTATTGTTGGAACTGGAATGATTTGGTCTCCTGTGGACATACTTGATGTGGAAGATCAGTCCAGAGATAAGCAGGTTGGGGACTGGGTACTTATGAATTTAGAGTTCAACAACATATTAGGTTGAGGCACCTCCCATCTCGTCCAATCTAACCTTGATTGCAGCAAACAAGAGTCAAATAAGAGCGATAGAAGGGAATCTCTATCATTCAGAAACCATATCTTTGGGGATTGGAAAATTCCTTAGCACCCATAAAAAAGTTAATAAAAAAACCTCAAGAAGATGCCAAGCCTCATATCAAGTGTACCAAACTACATTTGGCATATTTTTTCAAAGTCATCTAGAATTTTATGATCAAACTCGGTGTGAATGTCTTATTTGATGGGTGATTTATGAAAGTAAAAGCTCGTCGGGAGTACAGTATAAATATAGTATATAAACGGGTGCCAGCTATTAAAATTATGTAATATTTTTATTCAAATTGCACTCAGAACTTGTAGCAGCAAGGACATAAAAACTTGTTTATAAACTTTGTTTTGAGATCAATGACATCCCAAAGGCCAGAGTCTCCTATGAACCCCATATCTCTTGTTCCATGGCAAAGAGGCTTTGCACCTAGTGAGTGATAAAAACTGTGATCTCTCCTACTAATTTGTGATCAATATTAGTGTAGTTTATAAACAAGTTTTATAAAGATAGTTATAAGAAGCAACTTGTGACTGATAAACCAAATCATATGTATGAGATTTATGTTTGAATAGTTTTATGATTAGTATTATTATTATACTCTCATGTTTTATGATTCGTATCATTATTATACTGCAACAAACAATTTATAGGCAGGGCTGCTGAGGGTATGTCTTAATTAATATATGTTATCAATTATATTCTTTGTGAGTCATCTAATTCTTCCATTCTGCATTATTAAGGGTATGTCTTAAGTAATATCTGTTATCAATTATATTCTTTGTTTTCATCTATCTTACCAGATGGCACCCAAGAGAGAGACACCTCCTACTGTTAAGGAGGAAGTGATGCCTCCTACTGTTAAGGAGGAAGTGATGCCTCCTACTGTTAAGGAGGAAGAGATACCACCTGCTGTATCTCAGACGGGGATTTCCAGTCACCCAGCACCTATAGCGGCTGTATCTCAGACGGGGAGTTCCAGTCACCCAGCACCCATAGCGGAGATTGATCACATAGACGCTGTTTATGCGCAGTATCTGAGGGACTGGTATGTGCCCCAACGTATTGGATATCCTCGAGATTGATACTGTGATGTTTCATATACTTTTATTGTGGTTATTGTGTGATACAAACAACTTATATATTATGCCCATTGTGTGACTGTGATACTTATATATTATGCATTTTGTGTGACTGTGATACTTTTATTTTGTGTGTATTGTGTGACTGTGATATTTTATATATTTTTTGTGTTATTTCGTACCCAAAAAATTTAATGGAGGGTTGCTCCAGGTCTGTCTATAATATTTGTGTGTATTGTATGACTGTGATACTTTTTATTCATATTAAATGATGTTAATTTACGGGTGTTGAGTGTTCCACCGAAGGGGTCGGCGAACCCAGAGAATTCAACGGAGGGTTGCTCCGGGTCTATTTTTAATTAGAAATTCATAAATTGCAGGAATAATAGTTTGAAAACAATTTAGTATTTTTTTAATTTTTTTTGTAAAATTAGCGAGTTTTTAGCGACGTTTAGCGACGTTTATACACGTCGCTGACTACGTCGCTAATTAGCGACGTTAATAAATGTCGCTAAATACGTCGCTAAAAACGTCGCTAAATACATCGATGTACGTCGCAAATTGCTGACATGGCAGTACTGCCAGGTCATTAAAGACATCGCTGTCACGTCGCTATATAAGTCACTAATTAGCGACGTTTAGCGACGTTTGTTTACGTCGCTAATTAGTGACGCTGCGTCGCTAAATGTCGCTAATTTAGCGACACATTTAAGTCGCTAAAAAATATCGGTATAGCGACGTTTTTCCTTTCAGCGACGTACCGATTTCCGACTTCTGTAAAACATCGCTAATTACGTCGCTAAACATGATTAGCGACATTTTTTTGTCATTTAGTGACGTTTTTTGACGTTGCTAATTTGACTTTTTCTGGTAGTGGATGTGTGTTCTCCTTATGCAGGTTTTACCACCTTTCTCGGTGCCCATGATGGAGCATAAAAGGATATCAACAAACCCGTCATTCGAAGAGAACGTCACCCGTATGCGGCAGTTCCTCGTCAAGAACAAATCCGAGAGACGAGGAAGGTTCGTCAAGAACTGATCCAGGAGACGATGATGAACATCCTGCTTCATGTGCGAAGTTGTCCTTGTTCATGCAGCATGCTAGCTGCATTTCTCCTATTTATGCAACTTGCTACCGGCTAGGGGCCTGCAGTGTCGATAATATAATTTAGATTAATTGCCATTCATGTCTTCGGTTTTCCCGCCTGGTTGTAGGGTGCTTTCTCCTTATCCTCCTTTGTTATCTATCAGTATGGATTCTTTCTCATATACTGAGGTTTACACTATAGAGGGACGATCCAAAAAATATTGAGCTATGTTGCTGGGTCCACTTGTGTCAGTAGCTGCAACGGCTTGGAGGGGCACCTCTAATAAAAAAGGTTTGTATCAATGAGACTTCATGGAAACCTTTAAAATAAGTTTCCATCATATGTACTCGTGACCTTGAATGCTAATGAGAAATCCTTGGATGTAATATATTTTCGTCATATGTACTCATGATCTTGAACTTTAATCAATAGAGACTCTCATTTTTCAATAGTTATATATTTGTGGACTTTGGATATTGTACTAGAGGTAATAAGGACATAGTACAACACCGTAGTCGTCAAGGATATCCCACTGGGGGATCTTTGGGGGACACATTACTTCTTGCACATGAGAGTGCAAGTAATAAGTTCGAAGCGGGCCTTGCCAGAGGTGATATGGACGTTGAGACGACGACTGATGATAGTCGTAGGGAGAGGTTTGGTCAGAGGTAATATGGACATGGCAAACTCTCGGGGGAGGATGTGAGGATGATATCTCAGGGGTGACGTAGACGTGAGCATCGACAATCATACCGAGAGGTTAGGTACGATCCTGATATTTTTGGTGGAAGGAAAAGGAAAACAAGCCAGAGGTAATATGGACGTGGCTGTCTTCTTTGGATGGAGAACATGGGCAGTTCATAGTTTAGAGGTAATATAGACGTGAACTATTTGCTTCTATTGGGGACATCCCACTGGGGGATCTTTGGTGGACTTATTACTTCTTGTGCACTAGAGTGCAACTAATAAATTTGAAACAAAATCCTATCAGAGGTAATATGGACATGATAGGTTTTATGGACCCATTACTCCTTGCGCACCTGAGTGCAAGTAATAGGTTTTAGACAAGCTCTGCCAGAGGTAATTTGGATATAGCAGATTTTGTAGGCTTAATACCGCTGGCGTACTTAGAGTTAAGTACGGATGCTAAGTTGAGATGACAATCAATATCAGAGGTAATATGGACATGATGATCGATAGTCAAACCCGGAGGGTTTGCTCAGAGGTAATATGGACATGGCAAACTCGGCCGGGAAGAAATGTTAGGACAGCAGTTCAGAGGTAATATGGACATGAACCAATGTTCGAAGAGATTCACTGAGGAGTGATTTGCTGAGTGTGGTCTATCCAGGAATATAGATGACCTGAGGGTTGCTCCATTGGGGAGATTGGTAGGATGATAGCTCAGAGGTAATGTGAACATGGCTAGTGTCTAACGAGATTGGTTTGAGTGGTCACTGCGGGAGTATGCAAGTGGACCTGAGGATTGCTCTATTGGGGAGATTTTGAGGATCCATTATCCGTTGCTTATCCAAGACTCTTGAACAGGAAGGGTAATGTCGTGCATAGGTACTCACTAGGGGAGAAGAGACATGAGTGAAAATAGCATACGTCTTGGTTGTCTTCATGTGGATAGGGGAGTACCAGCCTAGACTTAGACATAGTACTTTTTTAAGAACTTGTCGTTAATGGACATCATGACCAAGTCCCCATTGGGCTTCGCCAGACGGTAGGCGTCGTTGGAGAATACAGATTCTATAATGAACGGGCCTTCCCATTTGGGTTATAATTTGCTGGTCGTCTTGTGTCATAACCATCAGCCTCCTTAAGGCCAGGACGAGATCACCCACTTGGTAGGTCCTCTTATTCACCCATTTGTTGAAGGCCCCCGAGAGACGCGCTTGGTATAGCTCAATGAGTTGTTGAGCTAAGAGACATTCCTCGTCGAGTGCTTCTAACTCTTGTAGCCATCAGCGGTGATTGTCATCGACGGTTAATTGGTTAGAGAGGGCCACTCGTAGTGAAGGGATTTGGACCTCGAGGGGGAGGACTGCTTCGCTCCCGTAGAACAAAGAGAATGGCGTGCTACCAGTCCAGATCGTTGTACAGCAGGCCCAAAGATATTTACCAAGTTTCTCATTCCAGTCGTATTTGTTGGATGACACGAACTTCCTGAGAAGTTTTATGATGGTCTTGTTGAAGGCTTCTGCCAGACCATTTACTGCTGGGTTGTAGGCAATCGACGCTATATTCTGAATTTGATTTTTGTCGCAAAATTAGTAGAATGCATGACTTGCAAACTATGGACCATTGTCATGGATGATTCTTTGTGCCAAGACAAAGTGGTATATGACGTGATGCTTGACAAAGATGATTACGTTGGAAGTCTTGACCTTTGCGAGTGTTACGGCTTTCGCCCACTTGGAGATGTAGTCGATGATAGCCAAGATGAACCGGTATCCCTTAGCCGAAGGCGGACTGATCGGCCCTATGATATCCATGCCCTAGGCTTTGAAAGGCTAGGACGTCACGGTCGGGTATAAAAACTCCGAGGGTTGGTAGATAAAGTCAGCATGGATTTGGCACGCTTGGCACTTTCTTGCGTAGTTGACGGCATATGCTACCATCGTTGGCCAGTAGTAACCTATTCTCCGAAGAAAGTCATGTAGCTTGTGCCCTGGTTGATGGGTACCGCAAACCCCATCGTAAGCTTCATGGATAGCCTGTTTTGCTTTTGTATTTGATATACATCGTAGCAGAAGACCGTCATAGGAGCGACGATACAGCATTTTGGTAACCGTATCGTAATAGAACCGGAGGAAATATCTTCTGATAGAAGTAGCTTCCTTTGGGTTCTCTGGGAGAATTCCATAGACTGCGTGAACGGCTGAATGGAAGTCTCTAGCCTTGGGAGTCGGCGCTTGTCTCTACTTAGTAGCTCCAGTACATAGAGAGGTTGTTCTTCTATGTACGAGTAGGAGCCGGTCTTTCTGAAGAAGACCGTCATAAGAGATGATCGACATCGCAGCAGAAGACCATCATAAGAGAGTGATCCATAATTGGGACTATTAATACTAGAGGGCTCATTAGGTATTCCTTGATGTCGTTGAAGGTGCGCTGGCATTCTTCGTTCCAGACAAAGGATACTCCCTTCTTTATGATCTGCATGAACGGCTGACAACGTCCAGAGAGGTTTGTTATGAACCTCCTGATATAGGCCAGTCTTCCTTGAAGGCCATAAAGTTCTCTGAGGTTCTTCGGTGGGCGCATTTCAAGGATTGCTTTAGACATGTCAAGGTCTACGAGGATACCCTTCGAAGTTAGGATAAAACCCAGAAATTTGCTACCGGAGACTCCTAGGAAAGATTTGGTAGGGTGCATCTTGAGCTGGTGTGTACGCATGAGGTCGAACACAGTCTTCAAGTCCCGGAGGTGATCAACTTTGGGACGACTCTTGACGGCGATGTCATCAATATAACACTCGACCATCTTGCATAGATGCTCACGGAAGATGGTGCTCATAGCTCGCTAGTATATAGCACCCACGTTCTTCAGACCGAAGGACGTGACTGTGTAGCAGTATACTCTTATCGGTGTTCGGAACGATGTATGCTTCTGATCGTCAGGAGATATCTTGATTTGATTGTAGCATGAGAATCCATCCATGAAAGACATACGCCCGAAGCCACAGGTATTGTCGATCATTATGTTTGTGATTGGAAGGGGGAATTAGTCCTTAGGATAGGCCGCATTTAGATCACGAAAGTCAATGTAGTCTGGATTTTCCTATTATTTTTTACGATGGGCACGATGTTGGCTACCCAATATGGATATTGTTCTTCGTGGATGAAGCCACTACTGTTTGTGGTAGAAAACGAAAGAATGAAATATATTCAAGACGGGGTTTATACGAAACCCGTGTTCTTTGGTTTACAAACAAACTTGTACAATTTTAATCCTATACGAGGATGTGGGAGTACAATTTATTTAATCTGGGTAGATATTGCTATAGGTGTCTGATCTGCAGTCGATCACTTTAGCCCTTGGACCACACGATGATGAAGAAGTGTCGTAGAAGACGGGAAGTAGCTTCGAAGGTTGCAAAAGAGGGTGGATGCACGATGCCAAGGTTGTCGATCCCTACCCTTTTCCTGAGCTCCGAATTCTTCTCTCTCTCTCGATCTCTTCTCTTCTTGTTTTTCTCGACCTTGTTCGATCTTCTTTTCAAAAGTTCGATCTTGGGATCTATTCCCTTTTTTTTGTCGACCTTTTTCTCTGTTGATAGAGGTCTCTATTTATAGAGTTTTAGTGACAGTGACCACTCAGTTGGTGTAAAAACCGAGGAGTGGACAGTACAGCACCTTTTTACACAACGGTTGAAATAACCAATATCTGCGTATAGATGATCTTCTGAATGAGCGTGTGACGCGGGTCCAACTAAGGGACAAAACGCGTATAACTGCTACAAAGATCACGGCGTAAAAGCCACGCAGGTAGGTATCCCTCATGTAGAAGAGGTTGGCGTAGAAGCCAATGTCTGTCACCATGGCATAGAAGCCAAGTAGGCATAGAAGCCAGGTAGGCGTAGAAGCCGAGTGGTCATAGAGGTCGAATGGGCGTAGGAGCCGAGTAGGCGTAGAAGCCGAGTGGTCGTAGAGGCCGAGTAAGCACAGAAGCTGAATGGGCGTAGGAGCCGAGTAGGCGTAGAAGCCGAGTGGTCGTAGAGACCGAGTAAGCACAGAAGCTTGAATGGGCGTAGAAGCCGTTGCGTAAGGTGCCAGAGCGCTGATGTGGACGTCTTAGCCGAGTAGGCGCAGAAGATATAATCAAATCCCTTGCATTAAATGCAAAGATCTGCCACCATCCTGTGCATTAAATGCAGATGCTTGTCTTTAAGATTTGCCATTATTCTGCACATTAAATATAGACACGCGTCTCGAATCCTGTGTGCAGAGTAGATGCTGACGTGGCAGGCTGTTTGTCTTCTGTAGAGCGTAAGAAGCTCACGTCTGCCTGTGTAGAACTAGGCAGCGTATTTCCTTGCATGCGTAGGAGTAGTTTACGCGAAGGGGATGTCACTAAACGATGGTTCGGTGAAATTAAATCAAATCCCTTGCATTAAATGCAGAGATCCGCCATTATTCTGCGCATTAAATGCAGAGGGGTGTTCCGAAGGTCTGCAGCCCTTCTGTGCATCAGACGCAGAGACGTGCCTCGAGAAACTGTCACCGCTCTGTGCATTAAATACAGAGCTGTGCCTCGAGCCCTATACGAAGCGCAGCTTTTGACGTGGCAGGCGGTTCGTCTTCCGCGGAGCGTAAACAACTCACATCCGCCTGTGTAAAACTAGGCGGCGTAGTCCTCTGTACGCGAAAAAATGGTTTACGCAAAGGGAAAGGCAGTAAACGACAGCCTGGGTTGCAGTGTCACGCTATCATTATAGCCGTCGCCTGGGTAGTCGAGCAGTATCCCTTTGTCAGAAGTCCAGACGTCAGGTTCATTTTGCAGGACATGACAGGTTCACTTCGGAGAACACGAAGCGTTCCTCGTACGCTTTAATGCTGTTTTGAAAGCGGATGTGTTTTACGCCATATAGGCGATGAAGCACCCTGTCTTACGCTGAGGCGGCCTGGACGTACTGCTTTGCGCGGATGGTCCTCTGATGGCTCTGAAGTCATCTCTTTACGTTGCCCTGCACCAATAAGCTGCGTATAGCCATCTGGCGTATTTTTCATGCTTCTACAAGACCCCCTTCAAAGCTTTCAAATTCCTCGAAATTTGAAACGCTTTGAATGAAGCATGAACCGTTCCTCGTAACTCAAAACGCTTCTGAATGGAGCCCAAAACGGTCAAGTTTGACACGTTCTTTCAGGCCAGTCTTTATGGCGGAGTTATTGGGGGTAGGTGTGAATTTTTTTGCCTATAAAAGGCTGAGGAGTTAACCCTTTCTGCCCGCATTCCTTTCACCACACCGAGATGATCGCCGGAGTTCGTCGGGTCGATCTGAGGAAGACGAAGGCCATGTTCTTCCAGCATGTAGGGAGCCGAAAAAGACGGCGTCTTCGAGCAAGTGTCATCCGCAACGATGGATCATAGAAGGATATCATAGCCTCCCTTGCTCGGAATAATCAGCAACTTTATATGGCGGTTTGTCCAGGAGAAGGGAAGGGTCCCATTAGACCAGGATGCTTGCAAGTGGCACCTTCTCCCGTTATACTCTCAGGGATGAGAGAGAAGACAAGCTGTAACAGCCGTCCTCCCGTATTGAGTTGGGTATAAAACCCCAACTCAATGGCGCACGGAGCGTGGGACCTGCATAATTTATGCAAGCCCCAACTCTGTATCCCCCCGCCGTTGATCATTGCCATGTCAGTCAGTTTGCGGGAACTGACTAACTGCTGGAGAAGATGGATGAAGAATTGACGCCAAGGCGAGAACCTGTCAGAACAGATTCTGGGCGATCTTCAGACGACGATGAGGAAATCCTTTGTAGACGGGATTTCCCTCATGTGTAATCACGAAAATGAAGAAAAACCCCTTGTAGATAGGATTTCCCTCATATGTAATTGTGATTTTAATCTTTAATAAAGTCGTCTTCTTCTCTGTATATGATCGTTTTGCCATACGTTGCTGTGAAGTCTGAATATGTGTAGATTCGACACGTCTGATTCTTTACGCCGACTCTGTTCTTAGAAAGAGTGATAGGTCATGTCCTATCTTTTGTGCATAACTAGTGACACGCAGAAAGCTGCTTTAGGAATGAGGAACCGCGTAGAATTCTGAACTGTTGCTTCTGATAAACAGAGTTCTTTGTTCAGACATCATCTTCAAGAATGACTTCTCGAAAATCCCTTGGAACAGGGTTGAGAAGTGGCTGTAAAACTGAGTTGCCATCTTGAACTGTAGATGAAATATTCAGACTGGAGTTTGGATGAACTTCCGATCGACCCACGGAGAAGAGTGATTTTTCAATGTTGAACTCTTGTATGCTTCGGGTACTTGGGATATTTTGAGGTCAAGAAGGAGTATCTTCTGTGTGAACTCCTGTAATCGACCGCCATGAGAACTGTTCGGATATGCAGAAAGTCAGAGATCCGTAGTGTAGATGGGCTGAAAATCCTGAGTTCGTAGCCTATTGAGCGTAGAAAGCCACCGAGCGTGAAATCGTAGATTTGTAGCTTCTGAGCGTGAAGTCGTAGGTTTGTAGCCTCTCGAGCGTAAAAGCTACCGAGCACAAAGGCATCCGGGCGTAAAACCATAGACTTATAGCTTACGAGCGTAAAACCGTAGATCTGTAGCTGTCGAGCGTAGAAAGCTCATTGGCGTAGAACTGTAGATTTGTAGCCTGTAAAAAAGAAATCTTCCGAGCGTAAGGTTGTGGATCTGTCGCCTCCGAGCGTAAACTAAACGCCACCGAGCATGAGACCATAGATTTTGTATCTGCAGAGCGTGAAGTCGTAGGTTTGTAGCCTCTCGAGCGTAAAAGCTACCGAGCACAAAGGCATCCGGGCGTAAAACCATAGACTTATAGCTTGCGAGCGTAAAACCGTAGATCTGTAGCTGTCGAGCGTAGAAAGCTCTTTGACGTAGAACCACGAATCTGCTTTGCACGAAAAACTTTTCGAATTTGCTGACTGTCCGTCTTTCGAGAGTAGTGGGCTGACGTAGTACCCAATCATAACCAAATATTAATTGCGAGATTTGGTTAGTGTTTCGAGGAGTCCGTCCGAGGATTCGAGGAGTCGACCCGAACTCTATATATATCCCAAGCTTTTGAGAGAAAAAGTTTTCATCCGTCTTCTGCGAAAGAGAGCCTTCGACTGTTCGAGTTTTTCTTCGTTCCCTCTCCGAGCACTCCGAGTCTTCAGAAATGGCGCCGAAACAAACCCCCTCCACTAAGGGAAAGAGTATAGGTTCTTCTTCTCATTCTTCTGCTCCGGCGAGAGAGTCTTCGGTCGGGCAAGGTGAACTTCATTCCGAGCGAAGTATCCCACCGACGAGCAGCGCTCCCGGCCTTAGAGGTAGAGCCTTTGGGATGACAAAGAACGACAAAAAATCCTTCGCATACGTTGAACGTGACCGCGCTAGGTCGTCTTCTGTGCTGATAGCCTCTTTGAGGAAGATGATGCACGGAGACGTTTTCATCTTTTACGCCCATATTCCTAATGTGTCAGCGCAAAAGCTCCAAATTTTCGCAGTTTTGAGCGTAAAAGCTCCGACTGCCGAAAACTTGGTGTATACTATAAAATTTTAGTTTTACGCTTGTGGATGGAACCTCTGGCGTAATAACTAGAATTTTGGCAGCCTGGCGTAAAGCACGGACTGTATACCGCCAATTACGCTTCTGGATGAGACTTCCGGCGTAAAAATAACCAAATTCGTACAGTCTTGGCGTAAAGCACAGACTGTCGTTTCTTGGTCTTTATGTTGCAAGATTTGTAATGACGTGTTTTCCTTGCACTTTTGCAGTTAACTTGCATGAGTCCCCACTGGCCGAGGTGATGGGTTCCGCTGCCGGGATGCTGCACTCAAACTATCTGGAGGATCTGTCCCACGTGGCATTTCCTGTCTCCGGTCCCCAGTATCCTGAAGGCAGAGAGATGTTGATATCGGCTCAGGGCGAGCGGACGCTGCTGAACATGATTAACGGAGAGCCCCTGACGTACATAGACGGGGACCAGTACATAAAGCCGGCTTTTCTCTTTGGGGACATGATCGACAAACAGTCCCAGACGAAGCCCAAGAGAGAACCCTGGGTTTTCCCTGCCGGGAACTTGGTTTTTTATCTGCCAACGATGCCGAGAGATTATCCCATCTCGGCCTTCTTCCATGCAACTCATCCCAGGAGGATGTCGTGGACGCTGACTCCCGATCTTCACGGTAAGCCGGGGAAGATCTTTCATCTGAAAGGAGCTGACCAGGGGTCGTTTGTCAGCCGCCCTTCCGGCCTTGTGACGATGTTCAGGGGACTGTGCCCGGGCAGTGTCCCGAGTGAAGATAGTTTAGTGATCCAGCCGGTCCAATTGCCGACTTTCTGCAATGACTTCATGGGGCGAGGGGGGGTATACCCCAAGGAGAATCCTCGGTGCAACGGGTGGATCTCCCCAATAAACCGCCGATGGGCTTGCCTAGTTGACTGGGCCTTGAAGCATTTTCAGAGAGAGTTGGAGGGCATTGGACTGTATGCCGCTGTGAGTGCGACCAGTGTTGGGTTGCTTCCCAACCCTAACATGTTTCTGGCACTGATGGAGCGATACATTTCGCTCACCGGGACTTTCGCCACTCCGCTGGGGGAGTTGGGATTGGCCCTCCATGAGATGGCAGTGATCTCGAGACTGCCGATGGGGGACACTCCATATGAAGAGTATGTTCCCACCAACCGGGAGTTGGGGGACTTGGACCCTCGGGCGGTGGAAGTGTATCAGGAGCTGATGTGCCAATACTTCGCGTGCACTGCCTTTTATAACGAGCCTTCTGATTTGGCTCATACCACCAAGTGGACGTCCTACCTCTTCTTCCACGGGGCCAGGGCCGTCAAGTCGGAGAAAGTCTCGGGGGGCAAGGATGAGCCCGTAAACTATTTGGGTGTGCTCAGTGCCCAGGTCGTCGAGGATCTTATGGAGGACGCTAAGGCTCCAGATCAGATTCTTGATGACGGGGTAGGAAAGTACCCTGAAGGCACTAAGGCCTACAGTTACTTGAGGCGCTGCCGCAGGCCTCTGTCTAAGGAAGCCCGACTGGCCGATTTCCTCTCCATATGGCTGCGTCGAGTAGTGGTGCCCGGCACTGCATCTGCGGACCGCATTCACCGGAATATCCTGTGGCCTACAGTACGTCTGGTGTTCGGGGCAAGACTGGGCTTGCTCCCTGCCATGGTGTGCCGTATACAGGCTGGCCTGAGAGCCATGACTGATGGGCTGCTCACCGATGACACTCGGCGTGAAAGCTTTCCCAGGGTAGAACTACAATACCTGTACTTGATGGGATGGCTAATTCTCCACAACCCCCGGGTGATGTCTCCCGGCTCTAGTAGTAGCTCGGGGGGTAGTTTCCTGCTAAACTACAAGGACTCTCCCTGGAATGTGAACACAGTTTTAGACTGTCGGTTGGCACTGAACCTCAGTCACGGCTGGAAGCTCCTCTGCATCGTCCCCTCGGTACATCGCAATCAATCGGGGATTAGGCTTGAGGATTTAGGTGGAGAGAAGACCAATCTTTCTCCGGAAGCTTTTAATTGGCTGGTCTGCATCAGACCCTCCCATTTGCTGTACAGGAGCGAAGATCATTGCTTCTTTGAGCCCTACTTGCCCAGTCGGTTTGCCAGGCAATTTGGGTACGATCAGTTGCACGTGGGCAATGCCGTCACCAGCTTCAGGTCCAGGGGCGGACTCATTGATGGAGCCAAAGGATGGCGATATTTCATCATGGGTTGCACTGGAGCAAACTTTATCGTGTCGGTCATTACACTCTCCACGGAGCTACGCATCCTCCACTCGTATGCCCAGTTCTATGTGGCGATCAACACCTTCCATCGCGATTTTAACATGCGTGGAAGTTTTAGGGTGCCTTCTCCCAAGCCTGGGGGAAGAGTCGAAGTCCCTTCGGTTTCTTCTGACGAGGGTGAGGAGTTCGTTACTCCGGATGAGCCTCTGGTGTCGGTGCCGAGGTGTGAAGTACCTCCGTCTGCAGGGGCTTTGGTAGTCTCTGTGAAGCGAAGAGCTCCTGCTTCGAAGCAGACTTCCCCCCGCAAGAGGAGGAAGAAGATGGTTGATCGTCCTCTCCGGATTCCTGGTATTGAGGCTCCTAGAGAGGAACCTGCTGTCTCCCCTGTTGGGGATGTCTCTTTGATTGGAGGTTCCTCGCATTTTAGAGAGGGATCCTTAGTTTCGGCTGGCGGTGCTGGAGTACTCCTGCCTGAGGCTGCCGTTGCTGCCACTGCCTCCGGTAGTGGAACGAAGTCGCCTCCGGGGCTGAGTATAAGATTTCATATACCTTTATCCGGACCAGCGTTGGGAGAGACCCCTTTCGTGCCTGCGAGCCCACCTGATGAGCCTCGGTTGGATTTTGAGGAGGACCTGGAAGACAGCTTGCCGGTGTCGGTTAGCAGACCCCTTTCTCCAGGTATGACAGCCCGCCTAGCCTCATTAAGAAATGATTTAGCTGTACAGGCTGCAGATGCGACGTATATGTCGTCGGCCGTGGGTAAATATCGTCTTTTACGCCCTTCTTTTTGGAGAAATTAACATCGCGTGGATTATTAACTTTCTCGTCTTCTTTTCAGGGGCAGAGGGGGAGGAGAGCGCTGAAGGACTTTTTGGCTCGGCTTCGGCTTCTAGCGGTGACATGGAGGCGCCCGGCCTCGAGGAGGAAATATCTTCGGGTGCCGGCTTGCCTTTAGTAGTTTCGGCATCTCAAGAGGAGGATGAGCCCGTCATTGTGACATCGCCTCCTGCGAGTATGCCGATGACTTCGGTTGTCGTTGTCGCATCTCCTTTGGTCGCACCACCTGTTGAGGCGACGACTGTGGCCACATCGTCTGCAATCACTCCTGGAGGGGGACTCGCCAATATTGCGGCCACTCCTGGCGTTCAATCGGATCTGGCTGCGCTGACCGATCAATATACCAGCATCTTCTACGCCAGCTTGAAAATGCTGATACCAATGGTGTTGGCGAAGAATCTGGACTTCGATCGTCTGAAGAAGGCTTCCCAGTTTTCGATCGGGGCGGTCAGGGAATTCGGCGACTCTGGGGTAGCTGATGCCCTGGAGGCGATGGTTAATGGTTTGGAGCAACCCATTAACGAATACTTGCAGCTGACTCAGGGCAGCATCGAAGCTGAGGTCCAGACCAGATACGACTTCATGACAGCGCGGTTTACTAAACAGCTGGAAAGCCTGGATAAATCCGCCAAAACACATAAGCTGGAGATGGATAAAAGAAAAGTTATCGTGGAGGAGGATCTTGCTCTTCAGACGAAGTGCCAATCCGAGCATGAAAGGAATGTAGCGAGGGCTCGCAAGTTGAAAGAAAAGCTCGCTCAGGCAGAGGAGTGGGCTTCTCAGTCGTTGGCAGGTCTAGATGTAGCGACTGGTCGACTGAGCGCAGCGCGACGGTATTTGGAGCGTGCAGAAGCTGCCCGTGCGGGTTCCCTTCGGGCAAGGGCCGAATTATCCCTTATGAGCAATCACGAGGCACGGCTGGAGCGGGCCCGCGCTGATGCCTTGGTTTCCCGTAATGAGAGGATAGCTGTACTGACGCAGCTGATTCGCGATCTGACCGCTCCCCCACAATGATGTACCCTTCCTTCCTTTTGCTTCCTAGATGTAATTCTGCTCTCTTTTGGGAATAAATAAAGCGACTCTTTTCTGACTTTATGGACCCATCATTTCGGAATGTAAATGACAGGTTTGGGCGAGAGTGATATCAGAGGTAGTATGGACGTGATAGACTCTCGGTAAACTTTAGCGGGACATATTTATTCAGAGGTCATACGGACATGATAGAATATGCTTTGGTAGAACATATCTATTCATAGGTCATACGGACATGATAGAATATGCTTTGACGGGACATATCTATTCATAGGTCATACGGACATGATAGAATATGCTTTGATAGAACATATCTATTCATAGGTCATACAGACATGATAGAATATGCTTTGACGGGACATATCTATTCATAGGTCATACGGACATGATAGAATATGCTTTGACTAAAGTTTGTAGACAAGACACTATCAGAGGTAATATGGACGTGATAGGTATTGCATTTCCAAATTAGTCGAACATATCTATTCAGAGGTTATATGGACATGATAGAATATGACCCAACTAGTTTTGTTTTGGAAGTAGTTTTGTCAGAATTGAGGTTTTCGCTATTATTCCACTTTGAGCAGAGGAGATTAAGCATAGTACCTTTTCAGGAATTTGCCATTGATAGGAGCCATTAACAGGTCTCCATTAGGCTGGGCTAACCTGTAAGCGCCGTTTGAGAACGTTGTCTCGATCACATAAGGGCCTTCCTATTTGGGCTGGAATTTGCCCTTACTCCTGTGAGTAAGAATCATCGGCCTTCTTACGGATAAAACTAGCTCGCCGACGATGAACACTCTTTCCTTTACTTTATGATTGAAAGCTCTGGAAATGCGTGCTTTGTAGAGCGCGATGCGCTGTTGAGCTTGGAGGCATTTCTCGTCTAATCCTTCTAGCTCTTGAAGCCTTAAAAGGTTATTCTTTTCTTGAGTCAGCTCATTAGTCACGGCTATTCTGAGTGACGGGATCTGGATTTCAATGGGAAGAACTGCTTCGCTCCCGTAGACCAGTGAGAATGGGGTACAACCTGTCGGTGTTCGTACCGTCGTGCGGTATGCCCAGAGGCATGCGCCCAGCTTCTCATTCCAATCTCTCTTGTTTGAAGAGACGAACTTCTTCAAGAGTTTGATAATGGTTTTGTTGAAAGCTTCCGCCAAACCATTAGCAGCTGGATAATATGCCGTAGAGGCAATATTATGTATCCGATTTTTATTGCAAAATCGATGAAACGCTTGGCTGATGAACTGAGGCCCATTATCGTGAATTATCCTCCGGGGTACCCCAAAGCGATAAATGACGTGATGCTTGATGAAGCTGATCACATTAGACGCCTTTACCTCAGCAAGAGAGATCGCCTCTACCCATTTGGAGAAGTAATCCGTGATGGCCAGTATGAACCGGTGACCTCTGGAAGAAGACGGGTGAATAGGACCAATGATATCCATACCCCATGCTTCGAAAGGCCAGGATGCGACCGTAGGATGTAGATGTTCAGACGGTTGATGTATGAAGTCTACATGAACCTGACAGGCTCTGCTTTGTCTTGCATATTTGATTGTGTCTGCGATCATGGTAGGCCAGTAATAGCCCATTCTCCTGATACGATCCTGCAGCTTAGGACCGGGTTGATGCGCTCCGCATACGCCGTCATGAGCTTCGCGGATAATCTGCTGTGCTTCGTCGTTAGAGAGACATCTCAATAGCAGTCCGTCGTAGGTCCGGCGATATAGGCATTGTGAGGACGCATCGAAGTAGAAGCGTAATGATCGTCTTTTGACGGATACTGCTTCTTTAGGGTCCTCTGGCAAGATTCCGTATGCCACAAAATCTATGAAGGGACTTTTCCAAACTCTCGTAGGAGGATCGGTGTTTACAGCGTAGCTGCGTTCTATGTGAGAGTTGTTCTTCACACAGAATAGATCTCTGTTAAGAAGGATTACCGAATTCTGCCTTCTTATAGGAGTAGCTAAATCTGCAGCTAGACTGGCTAGGGCATCAGCTTCCAGATTCTGAGATTGAGGTACATGCTCTAGAAAGAATCCTTTGAATGTCATAGCTATCTCGACTGCTGCTTGGTGATAGGGGATGAGGTCTGGATTCCGGACTTCATATATTCCCCTGACTTAATTGACGATCAACAGAGAATCACCGAAAGCTTCCAGAGACTCGACCCCCAGTTCTTTAGCGACTTGGAGTCCGATTAGTAGAGCGTTATACTCCGCGACGTTGTTGGAACAGGGCTCGCTAAGAGAGTATGCTCGGTAGATGACGAGTTTGTCGGGGGTAACCAGGACAACTCCTACCCCTGAAACCACGTTTCCCCTAGGACCAGTTCTGGAGGCACCATCGAAGAATAGTTGCCATGCGTCACTTTCCATTGCGGAATTACATTCTGCGACTTCATCAGGGATGTCCTCGTATAGCTTGGAGGTCTCCGGGATCGGATGAGCAGCTAGAAAGTCGGCCAATGCTTGGCCTTTGATGGACTTCTGAGGGACGTACACCATGTCATACGGTGTTAACAGCATCGCCCAAGTCGCGAGTCGGGAATTAAGAGCACTTGGCTTGCTCATCAGTACTCGAAGAGGGTTGATCCTGGAGATGATATGAATCGTCTGGCCCGTGACATAGTGTCGCGTCTTCTGGATAGCGAATATTAGAGCCAAGCATTCTTTCTCCACTGGGTTGTACCGGTGTTCGGCTCCGACCATCATCCTACTGAGGTAGTAGATAGCTTATTCATGACCCATATCGTTCTTCTGTGCGAGAAGAGCTCCTAGTGAATGATCCATCGCTCGAACGTACAGCAAGAATGGTCTTTCCATGACGGGAGGCACCAGAACTGGCGGACTGGTGAGGTAGCGCTTGATATCTCCGAACGCTTGCTGACAGGTCTCGTCCCATACGAAGGATACACCTTTCTTCATGAGATGAGAAAAGGGCTGACACCTTCCCTAGAGGTTGGATATGAATCTCCGGATATAAGCTAGACGGCCTTGAAATCCCCGGAGTTCCCTCAGATTATGGGGCGGTCGCATTTCTACGATGGCCTGGACTTTATAAGGGTCCACTTGAATGCCTTTAGCGGTAATGACAAATCCCAGAAACTTGCCACTAGATACCCCCAGAAAGGACTTGGTAGGATTCATCTTGAGTTGATGTTGGCGCATTAACTCGAACACCGTCCTCAAGTCTTGGATGTGATGATCTTTGAGGCGGCTCTTGACAGCTATATCATCTACGTAACACTCCATTGTTTTGCGTAAATGCTTGTAGAATATGTTACTCATAGCCCGTTGGTATGTCGCCCCGGCGTTCTTCAATCCGAAGGGCATGACCTTATAGCAATATACCCCCAGTGGTGTCCGGAAAGCAGTATGCTTCTCATCTTCAGGATGCATCTTGATCTGATTGTATCCCGAGAATCCGTCCATGAAGGACATGCGTTCAAAACCGCAGGTGTTGTCGATCATGATGTCTGTGATGGGAAGAGGGAACTCATCCTTGGGGCAGGCTGCATTCAGATCTCGGTAATCGATGCAGATACGTATTTTCCCACTTTTCTTCATGACTGGGACAACATTGGCGACCCAATCGGGATGTTTTTCCTCCCGGATAAAACCGCAGGCTATCAACTTCTTGACTTCAGCTTCAATGGCGTCCATCATATCCGGGCGGAACCGGCGTTGGTGCTGCTTCACAGGCTTTGAATCGGGCAATATGTTGAGTTTATGAGTAGCCACCTTTGGATCAAGTCCGGGCATATCCTCATAATTCCACGCAAAGACGTCGATATATTCTTTTATCAGTTGAATAACTTCTTCCCTTTCAGCTGGGGAAAGATTGTTACTGATAAATATCGGCTTTGGCGAAAGTTCACCCCCAACATCAACCTGGATAACTTTATCTTTGGTGGGAGGTTCTCTCTGCTCGAAGCGGAACTCCCATTGTGTATCCATTTGTTGGGCCCAAGAGTCATTCTCAAACGGCTCGGATTCTTGTTCGTCTGATTCGAAGGGATCCGTCACTACCATATTTACTGGTAATGTTCGCTGGAGAGCATGAGATGAGTCGGAGGGCGACGAGCCGTCTTGAGAAGAGGAACAGGCATCCTCGCTTGACTTAGAAGTCATAAGGGAGGCGGCATACCCTAACCCGAAACGGGTTTGTTGATAGTGGGGATTGCCGAGCAGTGGCGTTCGTCTGCCTCTTCCGTAGTTGAGGCCTGGCTTTCGCTTCAAGTCGTAGCCCATGTTTTGTATGATCCTCAAAGCTTGTGGGCTGTACCTGTGAACTTGTATTTCACCAGCGTCGTCGAAGACATCTTCTCGTATAGTCGACTTGTTGCGCATGTGGCCGAAGACTATTGGATGCTGACTGCTGCTGGTAGGCGGAACAATTGTCACTACCACATTTTAGGAAAAAGGGTATTTTAGTAATTTCCTATTTAAATAAATATTGTGCTTGGTAAATAATTATTGTTGTATTATTTAATTGTTGTTAGATGTTATTTAATTATTTTGGACTTATATTAGTGGACCCAACTAGTTTAGTTTGGACCCATGGACCAACATGAATTAATTAGTTAGACTTGGCCCATTTAGAAAGCCCATAGTTAAGGAGATGGATTAAATTAATTAAGTGATTAGACTAGAAGCTTCCTTCCTTAATTATTTCTTCATGAGAGGCCCCAAGGGGTACATTGGACATTTCATAATTGCTTGGGGAGGGGGACATGGACGGCCTATATTAGAGGGAGGGAAATTTCTCTCTCCTCTCATTCTCATTTCCAATCTAGATCTAGAATTTCCCACTACCAAATTTCCCTCCATTCCTAATCCAATTCCCTACCAAATTTATTCCAAATTCTTCCCAATTCACCATTAGAAAGTTGAGAAGCAAGGATCTAGAAGAAGGAAGCAAGGATCTAGAAAGAGGAGCAAGGATCTACAATTTGGAAGCAAGTTCATCTCAATTGGAGGTTTCATTGGGAATCCATCTCCCAATAGGTATAATTCAGTTTTTCCCATTTAAATAGCTTCCAAATCTGAGATTTAATCATGTAAAATCAACCTATATGTATGTACTACCCATAGGACTTTGTTTTGTGTTCATAGGAGACCCATGGAGAAAGTTATGGTGCTTTTTGTGTCAATTTTGTTGGAATTCCGAATTTACATTTTGTTGTGTGTGTCAATTGATCCTATAGATCAATTGGGCATGTGCTTATGTGTTTGAGGCTAGTGTCATGTCCACAATTTGGTGAATGTGGTTCGTATCCCAACTATTTGGTGATACGTGTCACTTTGGGGGTTTTCCTCCGACACGGGGCTTTGTACATGTCGTATTTTAACACGGACACATAGATCTACTTTTGACACTTTGATTTATTCATAAATATTATTTGTGACTTGTTTGTGTCCTTCGGGGTGCATTTGGTTGTGTGTTGGACTCGTGTCGCATGCGTATCCTAGATCTAGTGGGATACGGTGTGATACTATCCAATTGTGTGTATTTTTTTATAGATCTAATTATTTGTGGTTTAATTCTTCATTTATAATTAGTAAATATATATAGATATTATATATTATTTTAGTGTATTTATTATGGTATTTATTGTAGCATAGATCTATATATTTTTGTGTGCTAATGTGATGTACCAATATAATATGTAGCTTTCTTGCATGCAATTATATATGTACTTATGTTAATAAATTAAATTATGCATAAATTATACTTATGTGTTTAATTGTGTAATTATATTATTTATAATTATTATATAATTATTTGTATATTAATGAATGTATTTTTATGTGTGCTTCTAGCCATGTAAAATACGTACATTAATATGTGCATGTGTTTTAGTATATATTTGTATATATATAAGTATGTATATATTTTTATCTAATTGTTATATATATATATATATATATATATATATATATATATATATATATATATATATATTTTCTGATATAGATTTATATATATATATATATATATATTTATATATATTTTTGTGTTTTAGTGACAGTAGGTTTTGTGACAGAAAACTGTCATTATTTAGGCGGGTCAGCAGCAGCCGCTGTAGCAGTGGCGGCGGGTATTAATGACAGAGCCGCCACTGTCATTAATAACCCATGCAGCGGGCGGGATTCGCAGCAGCAGTGACAGATTTTTTCTGCGACAGTTGAGGACTGTCACCAATGGGTGACAACAGTGCAGTTTGCACAGCAGCTTGGGCGACGATGGTTTCAGTGACAGTAGGAACTGTCACTGAAAGCCTATTTTATTTAATTTGTTTTTCAGCTCACTGTTCAGTGACATTTTGGCTGATTTAAATTATATTTTATATATTATAATTGTATAAATATATGTATATATATATATGTGCTTATTGTAAAGTATAAATTAGTAATAATATATTATTTTATTTGTATAAATATTGGTTGTATATACATTATTTTAGAGTGTGCATTAATTATATTATTAGTATACTTATGTGGGTATCTTTTGGGATCTAATTTTGATTCCTAAATTGTTGTATTTTATTTCTATATTATTTTTATAGATGTCTTGTGAGGATTACCTTGGTTTGACCATGTTTGACTTTAGTTGACTTTAGAGTTGACCATAGTTGACTTTTGACTTAGAATTGACTTATTGACCTAGAAGTTGCCTAGTTTGACTTGTTCTCTTTCCGGGACCTTGTATTAATGTGGTATTCCATATCTAGGTCTTCGAGGCACCAAGTCAGACATCTGTGAGACTATTCATTGGACTTCAGGCGAGTACATTCTCTGATAGTTTCTCATTTATGATATCCTCTATGTTCGTTGTATCTAGTGTAGATATACATGTTTCTCTTGACACTATGGTTACACGGATTGGTATATCCGGATCTCGTCATGAGATGTTATTCCTTGGTATATGGTGTATATGGTGCAAGTATTGTTTCATTGGTTATCTTGTACATGTACAGACACCGATTTTCGGGAGGAGTCGCTCTCTTCTTGGGGAATCTAGTGCCATAGCATACCGTGGTTGGATCTATTATACCAGTCGGGGGTGGGGAGTATTAGTATAGATATGTGATCAAATCCCTATTGAATAAAGTACTGGTAAGCGAATAGTGTTGATCATGCACCGCACGTATGATTAGCCAGGCCGCATTGCATCTTGCCCAAGCCGATCACATGTTAAGCTAGTACTCACACACTTAGTCATTAGTATTCTTGTTTCATTGGCATATTGTTCCTTATTGTATTTATTTCCAGTATTTCCTTATTGTACATATATATCTCTCCTATCTATTGTGCATCTTGTTTATCCATAGCTATTTACTGTTACATAGTTTTTATCATTGTTTGAGAACTGCTGTTAGGGTTGTACTCTGCTCCTTTCCTGACTGGATATATTTTTCCAGATGACACTGAGGAGTACCCTACCTTTTATGGACCCCAGGATGTTGTGGGTTTAGATTCTGAGACCCTGGCTCAAGAGGGACTTATCCCAACTGAGACAGTTGACCCTGGAGTTGTAGCTTTGTAGCTTTGTAGCTTTGTAGTATTCTTTTGTACTGGATTTGTCTCCAGCTTATTTGTTATTTCTTCAGACTCATTGATGTATTATTTTAGACTCATGAGTTGTATTGTGACTATTCTATTCTTATCTGATTCGTGCTCATTTCTATCTTAGTTCTGTGATTGAGTATTCTATCATTATTGGTGGTTCATTATATTAGATAGACTTTCTAGACAGCGTTCTACCGCCGATTCTGCGGCGTAGGCTGGGCGTTGTTTCCGACTAGTACCCTTATACCGGGTGCAGGTCGTGACACATTTTTGGTGGTGGCCCATGCAGGTCCTAGCTTCACAAGTATGTGATATCGTGGTAGTGCGACAACTTAGTTGTACTACTGCGAGCCTGCGATAGGATATAGGAATAGGCTGAGATACTCAATCACATCTAGGAAAATTCTTTTGATTCAACTATTCTCCTTTGACATTGATACTTGATCCCTTAAACTGTCCTTTCCTTGATGTCTTACATCTTGTGCCATATTGACTCTTTCTTTCGCTTTGTCTCAGGATGCCGCCTAAGACTAGATCACAGCAGGGGAGAGCAGTTTCTGAGAGGTCTGCGACATCCCGAGGGCCTGCACCAGTCACTTCTCCGGTGATTGGAGTGTCAGCTGCTTTCGGAGGTCCACCACCTACTCAGAGGACTGTGCCAGCTGTATCTGAGGGGCTTCCACCTCCACCTCCTGTGCCAGCAGAGGCGTCACAGATGTTTACACTGTTTCGTGAGATGCTCGAGGCACAGAGGGCTCAGTCAGAGGCACATCAGAGGCAGACCGACGTTCTACGGCAGGGCATCGAGAGTGCTCATCAGCTTGCTCGTGCTGTAGTCGAGAGAGGAGTTCCGGTCCAGCAGCAGGTTGTTCCTCAAGTTGCTCAGCTTCGGCCAGGCAACATTCAGGACTTCAAGAAACTGGAGCCTAGGGTTTTCAAAGGGACGGAGGGCATCGTCTATGCTGATGATTGGCTCGAGGACATTGAGCGTCTTATGAGGGTGTCCCGTCTTTCTGAAGATCTAAAGGTTGAGGCGGTAGGACTTCAACTGTTCGACGTCGCTCGCACTTGGTTCAGGAATGAGCCAGTTCTGGTTGACGTAGGACAATCTTGGGAGGTATTCAAGGACCTTTTCAAGAAGAAGTTTTTCGCCCGGATAGACAGGCTTGACTTGGGGAGACAATTTGAGAGTCTCATTCAGGGGAGCATGTCTGTGGAGGAATACGCTGCGGAGTTCGGTAGGTTGAGCCGATTTGCAGAGTATTTGGTGAGGGAGCCGGAGGTTCGAGCTATTCGTTTCTGTGAGGGTCTAAACTGGGAAGTGAAGATTCTCATTCCGTCTTTTTATGAGACATACTCGGAGATACTTGCGGAGGCACGCAAGGTTGAGCGGGATCTGGGTTTGAAGACCAAGAGAGACCGTGATTCTTTTCTGGGGGCCAACGGCAGTGCAGTATCTGCCAAACGTCCTTATTTCCAGTCCAGACCTTTCCAGCAGCCACAGCAGAACCAGACTCCAGCTAGAGCGCCTTTTCACCAGGCACCTCAGCAGCAGAGGCAGTTACAGCAAGCTCCGTGCAACTTCTGCAAGAAGCCCGGCCACATCTGGGAAGTTTGCAGGAGGAGGCTAGGAGTTTGTTTGTATTGTGGTACTGAAGGGCATCAATCGAGGGAGTGTCCTCGTCGTACAGTCCAGGGAGCAGCTCCAGCTCCGAGGGCACAGACGAGACCACCTGCAGCACAGCCAAGGGGACCGCTTCCGACACAGCAGCAGCGTTTTGTCCAGCATCAACAGTAGGGAGGTGCTAGGCAGGGACGAGCGTTTGCTATGACAGTCGAAAAGGAGGAACCCACAGGAGATGTCATCGCAGGTTCTATTCTTCTTGATTCCATTCCAGCTTTAGCTTTGTTTGATAGTGGTGCTTCCCATAGTTTTGTATCTGTTTCTTTTGCTCTAAAGCATGGTTTGGTAGCTGAGTCTTTGCTTAGGACTTGCAAGATCATGACCGGGGGAGGCATTATCCTGGTTAATGATATTTGCAAGGATCAAAGAGTTACTCTGGGAGGCCGGGAGTTGAGGGCGTGTCTACTTGTAATGCCACTTCCGAGCTACGACATTGTACTCGGGATGGATTGGTTGAGTAGGCACCGTGCTAGCATAGATTGTAGAGGAGGTAGAGTTTTGTTTGGTCCGCCAGGAGAGCCAGAGTTCGAGTTTGCTAGAGGAGTTGCAGAGCAAGGCGAAGGCATTATTTGTGGAGCTATGGTGGAAGACAAGGAATTGCCACATCCGTTGATAGCAGAGTTCTTGGATGTGTTTCCTGAGGAATTGCCAGGATTGCCGCCAGATCGAGATGTTGAATTTTCTATAGACTTGGTGCCAGGTGCAGAACCAATTTTGCAGCATGTCTATAGAGTAAACAACAGCGAGCTGGTCGAGTTGAAGAAGCAGGTGGACGAATTGCAGGATAAGGGATTTATCAGATCGAGTTCTTCACCGTGGGGAGCCCCGGTATTGTTTGTACCGAAGAAGGATGGATCGGTGCGTATGTGCATTGATTACAGGGCTTTGAATAATCTCACTATCAAGAATAAGTATCCTTTACCACGGATAGATGATCTGTTTGATCAGTTGGGTGGTGCGAAGGTATTTTCTAAGATAGATTTGAGATCAGGCTACCATCAGGTGAAGGTGAAACCGGAGGACATACCGAAGACTGCTTTTAGAACTCGGTATGGTCAGTACGAGTTTATGGTGATGCCGTTTGGTTTGACTAATGCACCGGCGGTATTTATGAACTTGATGAACAAGGTGTTCCACCAGTACCTTGACAAGTTCGTGGTGGTGTTCATCGACGACATACTCATATACTCGAGGACACCGGAGGAGCATCAGGAGCATTTGAGGATTGTGTTGGACGTGCTAAGGAAGGAGAAGCTATATGGGAAGTTGTCCAAGTGTGAGTTTTTCTTGGACAAGGTGGAATTCTTGGGGCATGTTGTGACTGGTGATGGTATTTCAGTGGATCCGAAGAAGATTTCAGCAGTGGAATCTTGGAAGACTCCGAGTTCGGTAGCAGAGATCAGGAGTTTCTTGGGATTGGCAGGCTACTACAGGAAGTTTGTGCAAGATTTTTCGAGGATTGCCGAGCCGATGACCAGACTCACAAGGAAGGATGTGGAGTTTGTTTGGACGGAGGATTGCCAGTTTGCTTTTGAGGAGTTGAAGAAGAGGTTGACGTCTGCTCCTATTTTGACGTTGCCATCAGGGTCCGGAGGTTTCACTATTTATAGTGATGCATCGGGAAAGGGTTTGGGTTGTGTTCTTCAGCAACATGGGAAAGTGATTGCCTATGCATCCAGGCAATTGCGTCCTCATGAAAAGAACTATCCTACCCATGATTTGGAGTTGGCAGCTGTCATATTCGCCCTGAAGTTGTGGAAACATTATTTGTACGGGGAGCGTGTGGAGATCTGCACAGACCACAAAAGCTTGAAGTACGTTTTCACGCAGAAGGAGTTGAACATGAGGCAGCGTCGGTGGTTGGAACTGATGAAGGATTTTGATATCTCTTTGCAATATCATCCTGGGAAAGCCAATATAGTTGTCGATGCTTTGAGCAGGTATCCGGTAGCTATGTTCTTGACGCAGGATCGATATTTGTTGGAGAACTTGGAGAGCTTGGGCATTGAGGTGATTGTTCCTGGGTGTGCTATGCAGATGTGGGGATTGCAGATACACTCAGATCTGATGGACAGGATCAAGGCAGCACAGTATGATGATGTATCTTTGAGGAGTATCAGGGCTCAGGTGAGAGCAGGATTAGAGGATGATTTCACTATTGCAGAGGATGGATCTTTGAGGCATGGAGTTAGATTGTGTGTGCCTAGTGGGGAGTTGCGTGAGGAGGTATTGCAGGAAGCGCATCGCTCTCAGTATTCCATACATCCAGGTGCTAATAAGATGTATCGGGATATGCGAGAGAGTGTGTGGTGGTATGGCATGAAGAGAGAAGTGGCACAGTTTGTATCCAGATGCTTAGTGTGCCAGCAGGTGAAAGCCGAGAGGCAGAGGCCAGGAGGTTTACTTCAGCCATTACCCATTCCAGAGTGGAAGTGGGAACACATTACTATGGATTTTGTGTCCGGACTTCCACGATCTCCAGGAGGGAAAGACGCGATTTGGGTCATTGTTGATAGGTTGACCAAGTCGGCCCACTTTTTGCCTTTCAAGGTGGGTTTGTCTACGGAGAAGCTGGCAGAGATGTATGTGAGGCAGATCGTTAGGATACATAGAGTTCCCGTCAGCATAGTCTCAGATCGAGATAGTCGTTTCACTTCTCATTTCTGGAGGAGTTTGTAGGAGAGTTTGGGCACTCAGCTCAAGTTCAGTACTGCATATCATCCCCAGACAGATGGGCAGTCAGAGAGGACTATCCAGACTCTCGAGGATATGTTGCGCACTTGTGTACTAGATTTCGGGGGTTCTTGGGAGGACCATCTCCATTTGGTAGAGTTTGCTTACAACAACAGTTACCAGGCCAGTATAGAGATGTCGCCTTTTGAAGCTCTATATGGTCGGAGGTGTCGTACTCCTTTGTCTTGGGACGATGTTGGAGAGAGAGTTTTGCTTGGGCCAGAGATGGTTGTGGATGCAGCAGAGAAGGTTCAGTTGATCAGAGACAGACTTCGAGTGGCGCAGGACAGACAGCGGCATTGGGCCGATAGCCATCGGAGACCTTTGGAGTTCGATGTATAGTTTAGATTTTGTTTGTGCTTGTTCTTGTTTGTTATAGATTAAGTTCTTAAGATGGTGTTTTGTTCTAGGTGGGTAGTTTGGTGTTTCTGAGGATTTCTCCGACACGAGGCACGATTCGCTTCGGTGGAGGCGGAAAGCTTAGTCCGCGATTCATCGGACCTTTCACTATTCTAGAGAGGGTCGGTGCAGTTGCTTATAGACTAGACTTGCCACCTGCATTGGAGGGAGTGCACAACGTGTTTTATGTGTCGCAGTTGAGACGATACGTGGCCGATCCTAGTCATGTATTAGATCACTCAGAGATAGAGGTGGGCCCTACTCTTAGCTATCCAGAGCAGCCAGTTGAGATTCTGGATCGGAGAGAGAAGGTGCTGAGGAACCAGACTATTTCTTTGGTGCGCGTCGCATGGAGGCATCACTCTCCGGGGGAGTCTACCTGGGAGAGAGAGGATGACATGCGAGAGCGTTATCCATATTTGTTTGTACCTTGAGGTATGTTATTTCTAGTTATGTTCTTTCATTAGTTAATTGTGATTCTTTAGTTCTGTTCTGTGATTTTCTGGGGGTAGTTTTCGTCTTTGAATTTCGAGGACGAAATTATTTTAAGGAGGGTAGACTTGTCACTACCACATTTTAGAAAAAAGGGTATTTTAGTAATTTCCTATTTAAATAAATATTGTGCTTGGTAAATAATTATTGTTGTATTATTTAATTGTTGTTAGATGTTATTTGATTATTTTGGACTTATATTAGTGGACCCAACTAGTTTAGTTTGGACCCATGGACCAACATGAATTAATTAGTTAGACTTGGCCCATTTAGAAAGTCCATAGTTAAGGAGATGGATTAAATTAATTAAGTGATTAGACTAGAAGCTTCCTTCCTTAATTATTTCTTCATGAGAGGCCCCAAGGGGTACATTGGACATTTCATAATTGCTTGGAGAGGGGGACATGGCCGGCCTATATTAGAGGGAGGGAAATTTCTCTCTCCTCTCATTCTCATTTCCAATCTAGATCTAGAATTTCCCACTACCAAATTTCCCTCCATTCCCAATCCAATTCCCTACCAAATTTATTCCAAATTCTTCCCAATTCACCATTAGAAAGTTGAGAAGCAAGGATCTAGAAGAAGGAAGCAAGGATCTAGAAAGAGGAGCAAGGATCTACAATTTGGAAGCAAGTTCATCTCAATTGGAGGTTTCATTGGGAATCCATCTCCCAATAGGTATAATTCAGTTTTTTCCATTTAAATAGCTTCCAAATCTGAGATTTAATCATGTAAAATCAACCTATATGTATGTACTACCCATAGGACTTTGTTTTGTGTTCATAGGAGACCCATGGAGAAAGTTATGGTGCTTTTTGTGTCAATTTTGTTGGAATTCCGAATTTACATTTTGTTGTGTGTGTCAATTGATCCTATAGATCAATTGGGCATGTGCTTATGTGTTTGAGGCTAGTGTCGTGTCCACAATTTGGTGCATGTGGTTCGTATCCCAACTATTTGGTGATACGTGTCACTTTGGGGGTTTTCCTCCGACACGGGGCTTTGTACATGTCGTATTTTGACACGGACACATAGATCTACTTTTGACACTTTGATTTATTCATAAATATTATTTGTGACTTGTTTGTGTCCTTCGGGGTGCATTTGGTTGTGTGTTGGACTCGTGTCGCATGCGTATCCTAGATCTAGTGGGATACGGTGTGATACTCTCCAATTGTGTGTATTTTTTTATAGATCTAATTATTTGTGGTTTAATTCTTCATTTATAATTATTAAATATATATAGATATTATATATTATTTTAGGGTATTTATTATGGTATTTATTGTAGCATAGATCTATATATTTTTGTGTGCTAATGTGATGTACCAATATAATATGTAGCTTTCTTGCATGCAATTATATATGTACTTATGTTAATAAATTAAATTATGCATAAATTATATTTATGTGTTTAATTGTGTAATTATATTATTTATAATTATTATATAATTATTTGTATATTAATGAATGTATTTTTATGTGTGCTTCTTGCCATGTAAAATACGTACATTAATATGTGCATGTGTTTTAGTATATATTTGTATATATATAAGTATGTATATATTTTTATCTAATTGTTTTATATATATATATATATATATATATATATATATATATATATATATTTATTTATTTATTTTCTGATATAGATTTTTATATATATATATATATATTTATATATATTTCTGTGTTTTAGTGACAGTAGGTTTTGTGACAGAAAACTGTCATTATTTAGGCGGGTCAGCAGCAGCCGTTGTAGCAGTGGCGGCGGGTATTAATGACAGAGCCGCCACTGTCATTAATAACCCATGCAGCGGGCGGGATTCGCAGCAGCAGTGACGGATTTTTTCTGCGACAGTTGAGGACTGTCACCAATGGGTGACAGCAGTACAGTTTGCACAGCAGCTTGGGCGACGGTGGTTTCAGTGACAGTAGGAACTGTCACTGAAAGCCTATTTTATTTAATTTGTTTTTCAGCTCACTGTTCAGTGACATTTTGGCTGATTTAAATTATATTTTATATATTATAATTGTATAAATATATGTATATATATATGTGCTTATTGTAAAGTATAAATTAGTAATAATATATTATTTTATTTGTATATATATTGGTTGTATATACATTATTTTAGAGTGTGCATTAATTATATTATTAGTATACTTATGTGGGTATCTTTTGGGATCTAATTTTGATTCCTAAATTGTTGTATTTTATTTCTATATTATTTTTATAGATGTCTTGTGAGGATTACCTTGGTTTGACCATGTTTGACTTTAGTTGACTTTAGAGTTGACCATAGTTGACTTTTGACTTAGAATTGACTTATTGACCTAGAAGTTGCCTAGTTTGACTTGTTCTCTTTCCAGGACCTTGTATTAATGTGGTATTCCATATCTAGGTCTTCGAGGCACCGAGTCAGACATCTGTGAGACTATTCATTGGACTTCAGGCGAGTACATTCTCTGATAGTTTCTCATTTATGATATCCTCTATGTTCGTTGTATCTAGTGTAGATATACATGTTTCTCTTGACACTATGGTTACACGGATTGGTATATCCGGATCTCGTCATGAGATGTTATTCCTTGGTATATGGTGTATATGGTGCAAGTATTGTTTCATTGGTTATCTTGTACATGTACAGACACCGATTTTCGGGAGGAGTCGCTCTCTTCTTGGGGAATCTAGTGCCATAGCATACCGTGGTTGGATCTATTATACCAGTCGGGGGTGGGGAGTATTAGTATAGATATGTGATCAAATCCCTATTGAATAAAGTACTGGTAAGCGAATAGTGTTGATCATGTACCGCACGTATGATTAGCCAGGCCGCATTGCATCTTGCCCAAGCCGATCACATGTTAAGCTAGTACTCACACACTTAGTCATTAGTATTCTTGTTTCATTGGCATATTGTTCCTTATTGTATTTATTTCCAGTATTTCCTTATTGTACATATATATCTCTCCTATCTATTGTGCATCTTGTTTATCCATAGCTATTTACTGTTACATAGTTTTTATCATTGTTTGAGAACTGCTGTTAGGGTTGTACTCTGCTCCTTTCCTGACTGGATATATTTTTCCAGATGACACTGAGGAGTACCCTACCTTTTATGGACCCCAGGATGTTGTGGGTTTAGATTCTGAGACCCTGGCTCAAGAGGGACTTATCCCAACTGAGACAGTTGACCCTGGAGTTGTAGCTTTATAGCTTTGTAGCTTTGTAGTATTCTTTTATACTGGATTTGTCTCCAGCTTATTTGTTATTTCTTCAGACTCATTGATGTATTATTTTAGACTCATGAGTTGTATTGTGACTATTCTATTCTTATCTGATTCGTGCTCATTTCTATCTTAGTTCTGTGATTGAGTATTCTATCATTATTGGTGGTTCATTATATTAGATAGACTTTCTAGATAGCGTTCTACCGCCGATTCTGCGGCGTAGGCTGGGCGTTGTTTCCGACTAGTACCCTTACATCGGGTGCGGGTCGTGACAACAATGAAGATGGAATCCTCATGTGGTCCATATGTCGTGACGACATTGGATGATGATGCTACCTCCCATATGTACGGATGATAAGAATCCATAGCTTCCAAGAATTTTTGCGCTATAGGTCCTATATCGTCATGGGGAGAGGATTCCTGATTTGGAATCGGAGCATCGATATACTGGAAAAGAGGATATTTATTATCATCTGGAACTCCGTTCCTGGTTGCATTTACATCAGTCGGCTGCCTGTTGCGCCGAAGGTTGATGACCAAGGGTGGAGGCTTCTGGTTCAACGTGATCACTAGAGGATCACCCCTTTTCCTGACCTGGTCTTGTTCAGGTGGATAGCCATAGGCTCCATGGATCTTGGACGGGTGGTTCGTCCTTTCACTCTGATTGACAGCGGTAGTGTGGCAGAGGGTTCTTCTGGCTCCCGGCGGGATTCCTTCTCTGCTTGCGCTGACACGTCTTTCGTGTGGTCTTGAGAGTATAACACGGCATCGGAGTAGTAGGATTCTACTCCCTTGAACGGGTTCAGGTCAGCAACCTCCGTCTGTACTGTTCCTTGGGCGTCTACATATTTAAGGCATTGATGTAGAGTCGAAGGAACGATGTTGTGGTTGTGGATCCACGGTCTTCCCAGCAAAATATTGTAGGACACCTCTGAATCGATGACATAACATGTAGCCACAGATCTGAGGTTGCCAATCTGGATCCTCAGGCGAATTTTTCCCAACGGCTTACTTCTTCCGGCGTTGAAACCCACGATTGTAGTGGTGGTGTAAGCCAATTCGCTGGTGGGAATCCTCAGTGGTCTGAGCAGACTGTGAGGGATGATGCTGATCGACGATCCCGGATCTATGTGGATCCGATCGACCTCCATGGAACCGACGTACCCGGTATAATAGAGGGGTCTATCATGTCTGTTATGTCGTCTTGAGTGAAAGTGATATTTGGGACCACCTCCATTACACTGTGGCATTGAGGACACGCCACGGGTTCTTCGTCGGGAGACTTGAGCTGGGTCAAGTATGCCTCCGCCTGTATCAGTGCTTCACTCAGGGCTAGACGAGTGTCTTGGGAGAGCCTGAGTAGCTCGAAGATGGACAGCCTGGCTGGTGTATTGGCCAGTTGGGCCAGGATGTCAAAGTTGTATGGCTTCTCTAAACCTTTGTTTGGAATGTTTTTCACAGGTTTATCGAAGCGCACTTCTTTTTGCTTCCCCTTGTCCGCCGAAGTTGGCCTTGAAGGACCGGCGTCTGGTACGACGGGCTCTGGTTCTGAAGGCTTGGTGGCTGAAGCGTCAGCCGGTGCATCTTCCTGACTCGCTCCGGAGTCCTTGAGGTAAGCTTTCCCTGAGCGGGTCGCAGCCAGTACCTCGTCTTCGTCTGACGCTAAAGAAGTCGCAACCATATGGCATGGTTTGCATTTGGAGCTCTTTCTAGACGTAGCCTTAGTAGCATTAGTCTCTTCCTCGAGCTCTGACACCAAATCGGGATGAACCCACATAATTTTGCCCCGTCGGGTGGTTAGGGGTACCAGGTCATGATTTTGACCCCTAGCTGGAGGGAGATTGACGATGTTCATCGTGGTCCGGGAAATGGGTGTGATACCGTCCGAGACTTCTTGGGGAGGCAGATTGCCAAATCGCAGAGAGATCATGTTGGCCGTGACCGTCTTCTCGGTGTTGTGCAGAGTGATGGCCTTAACATCGATCAACCCCTGGATCTTCCTCTTCAGTATGTAACACGCCTTCGTCGGGTGGTGTACGTATCTGTGGAAGATGTAGTATTTGGGGTCGTTAGTACTGCCGGCTTCTTGGGGCCGTCTCTGTTCCGGAAGGGTGATCTTGCCACTTTTGACGAGACACTCGAATATACTCGGGATATCGTCGTCGTCGAAAGAGTATACCTCGACGGGCCTGGAAGTCGCAGGTCTCGTCTGTGCGGTTGCCGCAATCTTTTGTCTGGACGTATTGATCGCCAGAGCTTCCTTCCCTTTGGGACCACGAGGATGGTCGTTGCTGGGAGATAACTTCTTGCCTCTGTCAGAGGCGGAGATCATGATGCCATTGTCGAGCGCCTTGCGACTGTTGTCTTCGGCGGCTACGGCCGTGATGATGAACGAGGGCCAATCACGGAACTGATATGGTCCTGTGAACACCGAGACCACGGGAAGGAGGTTCTTTCTGCAAATGTCTACCAACGCAGAGTCTGGAACTCCTGGAGGCATCTGTAAGGTGGCTTGACGAAAACGTTCGATGAAGGTGCGAACGTCCTCCTTTTCCCTCTGCTTGACTTCGATGAGAGAGGACATAGACATGTCCATTCCTCCCTCATAGAATCGCGTGAAGAATAAAGCTTTGAAGTCCTCGAAGGAAGTAATGCAGTTGTCCGCCAAGCTACGGTACCACTGATAGGCTACTCCTGAGAGACAACCTTTGAACACCCGAGTGAGGAGGGCGTCGTTCCCTTGCAGCAACACCGTCATCATACTAAAATAGTTCATGTACTGACTTGGTGATGTTTTTCCCTCGAACAGAGCCATAGTCTGAGGTTTGTATCTCGGAGGGAAAGGGACCTCTTCCCAGATAGCTGGGTAAGGCTGGTTGATTCCCAGTTTCTTGAGCTGATCTTTGTGCTTCAAGGCGTCAAACTGGGCTTTCAACTCCCGTACTTCCTGCATCGGATTCTCAGCCGGAAGCGGGACTACGGAGTGGTGTGGAGTTGGTTGTATCGTGACTCCAACGGGAGGCAATATATTCTCCGAGTGAGGAAGCGGAGGAACTGCTGACTCTTGATCTAGAGCAGGCTCTTGGCTCGGGTTTGGTGGTGGTAAGTCCACCCCCACACGTATCTGAGTTGGCGGGACCGATGCTTGAGCCATGGCAGTTGTGTGCTGAGTTAGCATCATCTGGTGCATGTTCTCCATCATGGATTGCATTTGTTTCAGGGATGTCTCTAATATAGTGATGCGTTGTTCCGCGCTCCCTGACGGCGAAGCTTCCTCGCGTTCATCTTCAACGGCATAAACTCCCATCTCCCTGGGTGTCATTGAAGAATGAGTATAGGTTGCCGTAGAGGTTGACTCTATACTCTCAGCATCTGATTCGGGGGATTGGCGACCCCCAGCGTCGGAATCAGAAGAGTACGCAGCTGGTTGTCGCGACCTTGCACGAGTGTTTTGGAACACCCCAGCTTCAGCGTTCCTGAGGAGCCCATTAAATCTCCTTCGACTCGGAGGCCTGGAGGGATGACGTCTTGAGTTCGAACCTCCTCTAGGTATGTGTGAAGCCATGTTCACAGATGCATGCGCAGGCTCTTCTTCCTGGAAAGACAGAGAGTAGCTCAACCGGTCGAAAATCGACCGTTTTGCTTCAAAACAGCAGCAATTAATCACAACCTTATGACTATTACAACAGTGTTTGCTAGGAGGCGCAATAGACATGTTGGAAGGTCCCCTCTCTTTATGCTTCTGGATTAGATATTTGTACAGGTCAGGAGGAGTCGCAGAAGAAGAAGACGATGGCTTGTTTCCTCTGTTTCCATCAGTGGGCATGCGGAGGTTGGGAACCATGGTTCTCCCTGTGCCACCTGTGTACAATAGGTTAGCCATCTGGGTAGCGAATAATCCCTGAGGAGGGTGTCTTCCCGCAACCTGAGCTTGCTTTACGCCGAGGGACTTCGTCTGGCGTAATTTGGAGATTTGCTCAGACTGGCGTAAAGCTGAAGAGGTCCTCAGTTGGCCGTCAGCTTCTCGCGTAATACGGAGGGTAGGCCGATTGTTCCCTCGCTGGCGTAAAGGCCGAGAAGTTGAGTAGTCCGCCGCTTGCTTTCCCCTGCGTAGATTGCAGGGATCATCTGCTTTTTTGCGGAAGGCAGATGAATGTTTACGCGCAGAACGCGTTTGAAATTTTTGATTTGGCGCCAAGGCTTCATCAGAAATGTTGTCTATTCCGCCAGTGACGGGAGACTGCATTTTACGCGCAGGGCGCGGAGTGGACTTCTGGACTAGCGTTAAGCCATTTCCAGAAGTTTTGTCGGCCCTGTCAGAGACAGGCGACTGATTTTTACGCGCAAGATGCAGAGTATACTCCTGGGTTAGCGCTGAGGCATTGCCAGAAGTTTTGTCGGCCCTGTCAGAGACAGGCGACTGAATTTTACGTGCAGGGCACGGAGGGAGCAATGCTACAACCTCATTGGTCGGAGAGATCGGAGAGATCGAAGAGTCCACAGGAATGGTAGAGGATGTCTTGGGCATCCAGACCTTGCGCAGCTTCCTGTTGTCTTGGACGGAGAGAGGGTGAGAGCTACCCCCGGTTCGAAGCATGTCTTCGTAGGCAGACTGGTCGAATTGGACGACCAGTGTCTTCTTCACGGTTCCTACAGATACCGCATCGTGTTGAGAAATTACTTCCTCATCAAAAGAGAAAGACGTCCCCAGCAGAGTCGCTATCTTGTTTGTGGTAGAAAACGAAAGAATGAAATGTATTCAAGACGGGGTTTATACGAAACCCGTGTTCTTTGGTTTACAAACAAACTTGTACAATTTTAATCCTATACGAGGATGTGGGAGTACAATTTATTTAATCTGGGTAGATATTGCTATAGGTGTCTGATCTGCAGTCGATCACTTTAGCCCTTGGACCACACGATGATGAAGAAGTGCCGTAGAAGACGGGAAGTAGCTTCGAAGGTTGCAAAAGAGGGTGGATGCACGATGCCAAGGTCGTCGATCCCTACCCTTTGCCTGAGCTCCGGATTCTTCTCTCTCTCTCTCGATCTCTTCTCTCCTTGTTTTTCTCGACCTTGTTCGATCTTCTTTTCAAAAGTTCGATCTTGGGATCTATTCCCTTTTTTTGTCGACCTTTTCCTCTGTTGATAGAGGTCTCTATTTATAGAGTTTTAGTGACAGTGACCACTCAGTTGGTGTAAAAACCGAGGAGTGGACAGTACATCACCTTTTTACACAACGGTTGAAATAACCAATATCTGCGTATAGATGATCTTCTGAATGAGCGTGTGACGCGGGTCCAACTAAGGGACAAAACACGTATAACTGCTACGAAGATCACGACGTAAAAGCCACGCAGGTAGGTATCCCTCGTGTAGAAGAGGTTGGCGTAGAAGCCAATGTCTGTCACCATGGCATAGAAGCCAAGTAGGCATAGAAGCCAGGTAGGCGTAGAAGCCGAGTGGTCATAGAGGCCGAATGGGCGTAGGAGCCGAGTAGGCGTAGAAGCCGAGTGGTCATAGAGGCCGAGTAAGCACAGAAGCTGAATGGGCGTAGGAGCCGAGTAGGCGTAGAAGCCGAGTGGTCGTAGAGACCGAGTAAGCACAGAAGCTTGAATGGGCGTAGAAGCCGTTGCGTAAGGTGCCAGAGCGCTGATGTGGACGTCTTAGCCGAGTAGGCACAGAAGATATAATCAAATCCATTGCATTAAATACAGAGATCTGCCACCATCCTGTGCATTAAATGCAGATGCTTATCTTTAAGATTTGCCATCATTCTGCACATTAAATGTAGACATGCATCTCGAATCCTGTGTGCAGAGTAGCTGCTGACGTGGCAGGCTGTTTGTCTTCTGTGGAGCGTAAGAAGCTCACGTCTGCCTGTGTAGAACTAGGCAGCGTATTTCCTTGCATGCGTAGGAGTAGTTTACGCGAAGGGGATGTCACTAAACGACGGTTCGGTGACATTAAATCAAATCCCTTGCATTAAATGCAGAGATCCGCCATTATTCTGCGCATTAAATGCAGAGGCGTGTTCCGAAGGTCTGCAGCCCTTCTGTGCATCAGACGCAGAGACGTGCCTTGAGAAACTGTCACCGCTCTGTGCATTAAATGCAGAGCTGTGCCTCGAGCCCTGTACGAAGTGCAGCTTTTGACGTGGGAGGCGGTTCGTCTTTCGCGGAGCGTAAACAGCTCACATCCGCCTGTATAAAACTAGGCGGCGTAGTCCTCTGTACGCGAAAAAGCGGTTTACGCAAAGGGAAAGGCAGTAAATGACAGCCTGGGTTGCAGTGTCGCGCTATCATTATAGCCGTCGCCTGGGTAGTCGAGCAGTATCCCTTTGTCAGAAGTCCAGACGTCAGGTTCATTTTGCAGGACATGACAGGTTCACTTCGGAGAACACGAAGCGTTCCTCGTACGCTTTAATGCTGTTTTGAAAGCGGATGTGTTTTACGCCATATAGGCGATAAAGCACCCTGTCTTACACTGAGGCGGCCTGGACGTACTGCTTTGCGCGAATGGTCCTCTGATGGCTCTGAAGTCATCTCTTTACGCTGCCCTACACCAATAAGCTGCGCATAGCGATCTGGCGTATTTTTCATGCTTCTACAACTACTATCAGTTTATTGACTTCAGCTTCGATGGCGTTCATGATGTCCAGTCGGAACAGTCGTTGCTTCTGCTTGACCGGCTTAGAGTTCGGCAAGATATTGAATTTTTGGACCGCAATTTGGGGATCCAGTCCTAACATGTCTGCATAAATCCAAGAAAAGATATCGATGTAATCCCTGATGAGTTGTAGCAGGAATTCTCGGTCCTTATCAGTCAGACTCTTGCTGATGAAGATAGGTTTGGGGGAGGATTCGTTGACCAGATTGACTTGTATGACTTTGTCCTCGGTAGGAGATTCTCATTGTTTGAACCGTATCTCCTATTATGTGTCTAGGCGTTGGGCCTATGATTCTACTTTAAAGAGTTCTGGTGGATCCTCATCATCTTCCTCAAGGTTAGCTGACACCATGTTGGCAGACAATGTTTGTTTGAGTATCTCCCCGATATTGACGTCGGAGTCCCAAGAGGAAGACTCTGAAGATTAAGAGTGTAACTCATCTTCTTCATCTGAGCCTTCGGGAGTTGTGGGAGGCGCGACGTACCCTAAGCCGTGCTTGGTCTTATGGTAGTAGTCCTCGGACTTGCCTGCAGGAGTCCGCAGTTGCAGAGAAAGCCGTCGGACTTTGCCGTAGTTAAAGCCCCTTGCGGCTTCAGATCGTACCCCATCTTCTGTATGAGGTACTTTGTTCGAGAACTATACTGGTGAAATGGTATCTTTCCAGTATCAAGTTCTGATTCCAGTTCCTCCGGGATAAAGGATCAGAGACTTTCTATTATATCAAAGATGATGAGTTTGTCTCCCACCTTCCTTGCTAGAACTATGAAGTAAGAGTTTTGACTGACGAGAATTCGGTTGGCTGCATATGTAGCAGTCACCTGTGTATGCAGGTGGAGGCCCAAACCATGCTCAAGAGAATTTAGTACTTTGAGATGTTCAACATCTGAGTAGTTCAAAGACAGCCCTTTATTGATGAAATTAGGTATCTCATCTTCCAAAATTACATCGTCAAGAGAAGGGACGTTAGCATGAGCGGATACGTACTCCTCCAGATCATCTTTCCGAGCTCTACCCCCAGTGTGAGCTACGGCTTCATAGGTTTCCTGCACAGCTTTACTACTAAAGGTTTGGACATCGTAGTGGGTGCCGAAACTTTCTCCAGTAATCGACTCGGTCTACGAAGGCGAACAACCAGAGGTTCGGGCACTTTCTTGTACAGTTTTACCCTGAGCGGAGGAGCTATGTCAGGAGTGCATGCTTTGAGATAACTCTAAAGGGCTCATCCTATTTTGTCCCAGTATCCACCTTATCGTCGGTATCATAGTCACCTTCATCCTGGTGGACATGTTTGTAGAGAATCGAGTCAGAGTAGTAGGCCTCGACCCCTTTGAATGGATCAACGTAGACAAATTCAGTCTTAATGACGACGGCATCGTCTACGTACTTCAAGTACTGGTGCAAGGTTGATGGTACGATCATATACTGATATATACATAGACGTCCCAACAAGACATTGCAGGATACGTCTACATCTATGATGCAGTAGGTGACCTCTGTTTTTAAGTCGTCGATGTGATATTTTAAGCGAATCTTGTCCAAATGGTAGCTTCTTTCAGCGTTGAAGCCACCGATGGCAATATTGGTTGCTGCCAGGCGATGCATTGGGATGCCCAAAGTCTGAAACAGACTCCGCGGGATAATGTTGATTGATGAACCATGGTCGATATGCATCCAGTCCACCTTAATAGTGTCGATATACCCTGTGTAATACAGAGGACGGTCGTACCAATTATTCTTCAACAATATGTCCTATTATGAGAATGTGATATTGGGAATCGCCTCCGTCATATTATTGTAGTGGGGGCATGCAGCAGGATCCTCAGCTGGAGGCTTGACCTGCGCTAGGTAGGTGTCAATATTTTGCAATACCTCGCTACGAGCGATCCAAGTATCTTTAGAGAGTCGGAGAAGCTCGAATAGAGATAACTTCGCTGGAGTGTTGGCGAGCTGGGCCAACATGTCAAAGTTGTAGGGCTTTTCCATCCCCTGAGCTGAATGTTTGCGTAGCGACTTGTTGAAGCTAGTTTTTTTCTGCTTAGACTTGCCCGCTGCTGGAGGCTGGGATAGAACCGGATCCGATGATGCGGGTGCCACTATTGGACGTGCACATGTCATGACCCGCACCCGATATAGGGGCACGAGCAGTGAACAAGGCCTAACCTACGCTGCAGCATTGGCGGTAGAACGCTGTTTGGGTAAATTATCTATCTAATAATCAAGACATTAACAATGCCACCAATATAATATGAATATACTCAATCACAGATCTATAGATGGAATAAAGCAAGAATATGATAAAATAATAGAAGAGTCATAAATACGGCTCATAAATAATATCCAATGAGTCATATCAAAGAAATACTAATAACAATATGCTGGAAATAAATCCAGTACAAAAGATCTAACTACTCTACAACAAGTCCTGGGTCATCTGTCTTAGTCGGGATGAGACCCTCCTGAGCCAATGTCTCTGGCTCTAAGCCAACAACATCCTGAGGCCCATAGTGAGTGGGGTACCACTCCTCAGTGTCATCTGGGAAAAATATATCCAGTCAGGAAAGGAGCAAAGTACATCTCTAACAGCAGTTCTAATAAATGATATAAACTATGTAATAGTAAATAAAGTGAATATACAAGATATAATATATAGGTACAAGAGATATGCAATAAAGGGAATACTGGAAATAAATACAATAATGAGCATCATAGGAATAAAAAAGAAATACCAATACTAAGTGAGTGAGTACCAGTTTTAACATGTGATCGGCTTGGAAACTTGCACAAGGATAATGGCCTGGTTAATCATACGTGCGGTGTATGATCAACACTCACAAGGAACAAGATATGCACAAGGAGGGTATGATCACATATCTACACTAAATACTCTCTGTCCCCAACTGGTATAGTGGATCCAACCATGGTACACTATGACACGAAATTCTCTGGGTAGGTAGCTAATCTTCCCAAGAATCAATGTTTGTACATGTACAAGAAGAACAAGAAACAAGGCTTCATAAGATACACCATAAATACCAAGGAATAATATCTCATAACGAGATCCGGATATACCAATCCGTATAACCATCGTGTCAAGAAATCAAGGATATCTACAATAAATATAAGAGACATAGAGGATATCATAAATGAGAAACTATCGGAGAATGTACTCGTATAAAATCCGGTGAACAGTATCAAAGGTGTCCGGTACGGTGCCTCTAAGACCTAAATATGGAATATTATATCAATACAAGATTTTGGGACAAAAATAAGTTAAACTAGTCAACTTCTAGGTCATAAAGCCATTTCTAAGTCAAACTAGGTCAACTCTAGGTCAAACTTGGTCAAACTAGCTATTTCTTGGTTGTATGAGTCCATCTCTAAGATATTGGGTCCATACACTATGTAACTAGGCCATACTAGCTATACTAGGATACTAGGAATCAACAAGATACTGTATCATAAGATACGCAATTTATTAGATATAAAAATATCATAATATGCATATACAAACAACAATTTATAATACTCCTAACAAAACTAAAGCTAAGTGGATACCTTGGCTTTGAACCAAATGCGGTATCACACTACCTACACTCCATCTTGATGTGTAAACCCTATACCTTGAGTAAAATCCAATACTTTGACATTACCTTGGTATCACAAGGTAATTCAATATCTAATATATAACTAATACCCATACACCTCACTATACATTAATATGTATTAAACTTATGACAATACAATACTAAACTACTATACTAACATACCCCTTCGGATATTCAATACCCGTACCCAAGATACCTCTCTCTCATTACCTTGGTGTATCTCAAGGTAATCCAGAAATACTACTAATAAATACTAACTAGTATTTATCTACATATATATCTCCATATATATATATATATATATATATATATATATATATATATATATATATATATATATATATATATATATATATATATATATATAATTACCTATACAACTTACTGACTTGAGCTATAAGCTCTAGGCTAACCTCCCTTCGAGTGCACACTTCATGAAGTTGTTGCTCTAGCTACCCTTGCTACTGCAGTTGCTGCAGTTCTTGCTGTTGCTGCTGCAACTTCTCTTGCTCTTGCTGTTGTTGCTACTGCAGTTGTTGCTGTTGTTGCAGCTGCTAGCATTGTTGCTGCTGCAGTTGCTGGCATTGCTGCTACTGCTTATGCTTTGCTGCTACTACTACACTGCTTTGCTGCTACTGCCTATGCTTTGCTGCTACTGCTACACTGCTTTGCTGCTACTGCCTATTTTGCTACTGCCTATGTTGTTTATGCTAGCAACCCGATCCCCCTAGCACACACACACACACACACACACACACACACACATACACACATATATATATATATATATATATATATATATATATATATATATATATATATATATATATATATATATATATATATATATATATATATACCTCATCATATATCCATCTATACATATATACATAACACTAGATATATACATATAAACACCATTAGATATATATACACATATAAACACAATATCACTATACATACATATATATACACATAACCATACAAATATAACACTCTAATAGCTATAACCAAGTTATATTGAATTGAAATACAAAGAAACAAATACGTGGAGTGCATCGCACCCGTATCACACTAGATCTATGATACGCTTGCGATACGGCTCCACCACACAACCAATTGTATTCCAACGGATACGAGCAAGTCTAAAATAATAATTATGAATAATACGAAGAGCTAAATACGAAGAGCTAACTACTCATCTACGTGTCTGTGTCAAAATGTGACATCTTCAAACCCCCGTGTCGGAGGAAAATCCATAAATCAATCTGTATCTCTAAATTGTCGGGATACGGCCTACATGTATCCAATTGTGGACACGACACTAGCCACACATAATCAAATACATGTCAATTTGGTCTAATTGGCCTATTGACAAACACAAGTTGTGTCAATCTCGTAATTCCCCCAAAATTGACACAAAATATATCATAACTTTCTCCATAGGCCTCCTATGAACCTAATTTCAATTTTTATGGGTAGCCTTAGCATATAGAGTGGTTCCTAATAATTAAAACACAGATTTAGAGTCTAATTAGAGGGGGAAAACTGAATTATACCTATTGGGAGATGGATTCCCAATAAAACCTCCAAATCGAGTGAAAATAGCTTCCAACTTGTAGATCCTTGCTCCTCCTTATAGATTTTTGCTTCCTTCTTGTAGATCCTTGCTTTAATAGCCTCTAATGATAATTTGGGAAGAAATTGGGAAGAAATTTGGGAGAAATTTGATGTGGGAATAAAGAAATTTGGAAGAGAAAATTCTAGATCTAGATTTGAAATAAAAATGAAGAGAGAGAAAATTTTCTCCTATTTTTAAAAATGGCCGGCCACTATTCCCCCTCCCCATGCTACTATATAAAGTCTAAAATACCCCTTGGGGCCTCTCATGAAGAAAATAATTAAGGAAGGAAGGTTCTAGTCTAATTGGTTTGACTTAATTAATCATCCTCCTAATGATTGGGCTTATTATTGGGCTCAATTCTAACTAGAATTAAATATTGGTCCATGGATCTAATCTAAACTAGTTAGGTCCACTAACACAAGTCCAAAATAATAAATTAACATCTAACAATCAATAAATAATATAATAAATAAATTTATAATATGTACAATATTTAATTAATTATGAAATGACCAAAATATCCTTTCCTATAAAATATGGTAGTGACAGCACCCTCATCAGGGATATCGTACTCTCATTGGTACACTAGGCCTGACCTTGTTGTTCCTGCTATTGCTTCTTCGGACGAGATAGAAACCGTATAGCAGCATTTGGATTTCTTGCCCTTAATCTTGGTGGAGACAATGGTGTCTGTTGCATCAATTCTGTAGCAAGATCGGAGTGAACCCACATGATCTCCCCACGTGGCATGGTGAGAGGTATCAACCCGATTGTTTGGTCATGAACTAGCAGAAGATTGACGACCTCTATCGTTGCCCGGGGAATCGGGATTACTCCGTCTTGGGCCTCTATCATCGGAAAGTTGTCGAACTAAAGAGATACCATATTTGCGGCAACTGTCTTGTCATCAAAATCTAGGGTTAGGACCTTGGTGTCGAGCAAGCACTGAATTTATCACTTCAGGGTGTAGCAGTCCCGCATCGAATGGTGGATGTAATGGTAGTAGTGGCAGTACTTTGGATTATTCATCCTGGCTGCCTCAATAGAGCGTTTGACATCGGGGAGCCGAAGCTTGTTTTCCTGCATCAGAACGTCGAAGATTGTCATGAAATCATCATCTTCGAATGAATAGATTTCCTTCAGTTTTAGAGCTTCAGCCGACTTCTGCTCAGGCTTCTTTGTTAAGTTGGCGATAAGGGCCTGCTTTTCTCTGCCATCACGACTATTGTTGCCGCTGTTATTGTTGTTGTTGCAGGGGCATTTTTCCCTATCCTTGGCAATATGAATCTGTATGCCCAAAAGACGGGCATCCTTGACCATCTTTTCATCACCGACAGCGTTGATGATGAACGACGTCCAGTCTTTTAATTGAATGTCATCCATCCAGAGGCTGACTGCTGGAAGTAGATTTCTGTGGCACATGTCCATTAGTGTGGACTCAAGATTGCTAGGAGGCAACTTCAGTGCTGCTTGCCTGTATCGTTCGACGTAGGTGCGTACAGGCTCCTTTTCTTTCTTCGTAATATCCATTTATCATGACCCGCACCCAGTGAAGGGACATGAGTACGTAGGTATGTCCAGACTACGCCAAAGCATCGGTGGTAGAACGTTGTCTAGGTCGACTATACTATCTAATATATCTCACATTAATATATAATCTGCCAACAATATCTCAACTCTAAGAAGGAGGGCACTAAACTTAATGCAACACAATACTCAATCATAAATCTTTGGTACGAGAAGATATCAAAGAAGTCTAACATAACTATGTAGTCTAAATATAACAATAATAAATAGAAACAATATCCAAGTCTCAAATATATGCCGAAAACAAATCTGGTACCAAAATACTAAAGAAAACTAACTATAAAAGACTAGTGATCCGGATAAACCTCCCGACAATCACACTAGAACTAGTGGGTCCAAGGCTGCACCATCTATAGGTCGAGGTCCGTAGTATGTCGGACACCAATATCCCGGATCCTCTGAAAAATGTTATCCAGTCAGGAATGGAGCAAAGTACAACCCAATAGCAATTCCAATTAATTGACAAAAACTATAAAACAGTAAAATAGAGAATCCTATCTACGATGAGAATATAACTGATGATCAAGAACAATGAAGGAATAAGTAATACTAGCAATATAAATCAAAACGTACAAGAATGAAGGAATAAACTATAATGTCAGAATAGAACAAGGTAATCTATGAACTGAATATGAAGTCTACAATATACTATGTGTTTTGAGATACTAACTAAATATGTGATCGGCCGGGGAGATTCAACGATTATACTAAGGAACTAACTCAACCATACATGAAGTGCACGATTAGTTAGTAGCCAATGATTACACTACTAGCCGATAGTTTCTTGATCACATATTTAATTGGTATTTCTCCCGCCTCGACTGATATGATGGATCAAATCATGACACGTTACTAGCCAATTTATCCAATATTTAACCTACAATATTCAATTTTATCCAATACCAATAAGGACAGTATCTGATACCATCTCAATAATCAAGGTAATATCTCATGACTGGCAATCCAATAACAATACCAATCCGTGTACCATCGTGTCAAGAATCATATGTAATATTTCTAATTACTTGAATTATAGTAGTAATCAAATAATGGAAACTATCAGAGAATGTACTCGCCTATGGTCCAGAGCAAATGATGCAAATCGGTGTCCGAACTGGTGTCACACAGACCTAATATATAGAATATTTTATTAATACTAGGTTTGGAATAAAATTAAGTTAAACTAGTCAACTTCTAGGTCAAAAAGTCATTTCTAAGTCATAACAGTCAAACTAGGTCAACTCTAGGTCAAACTAGCTATTTCTAGGTTGTATGAGTCTATTTCTAAGAGATTGGGTCCATACACTATGCCACTATGCCACACTAGCTATACTAGGATACTAGAAAATCAATAGGATACCGTATCGCAAAATACGCAAATTAATAGATAGGATAATATCACAATATGCATATACAATCATCAATATATAACATTCTTAACTAAGCTAAAGCTAAGTGGATATCTTGGCTTTGAACCAACGCAGTATCGCACTACCTACACACTCATCTCGATAATCAAACTCAATACCTTGAGTATCCACCAAATACCTTGACATTACCTTAGTATCACAAGGTAAATCAAATCCTAATATGCAATTAACTACCAATACACTAACTATATACTAACATTAACTAAACTATATAGAATACTACTACCTACCTAACATGCAATACCTATATACAATACATACCTACATATAGCTACTTAGTCTAACAAGTATGTACATATATATAACTATTAGATAACATGCATTTATACAACTACTATACTATGCACTTAACTACTACACTATCATGTACTACTAAATAACTTACAAGAACTAACTAGACCATTAATAACTACTAGCTAATCTTAACAAACTAACTAAACCACTAACTTTACCAATACATATATATACACACACATAGCTACTAGTAAACAAGTATATACATCTAATTATTAGACTAACAATATATATATATATATGGTACTACTTCGATATCAATATGTACACTTAACTACTCAAAACTATTAATGAAATAACAAAACCTCTCCTAACTAATTGAACCCCCTGACATGCCTCACATTGCTGAATGCATTAGCTGCTACTTGCCTCGACTCGTTGTAGGTGAAGGTTGCTGTTGCATCCACGTGCTGCTGCAGCTTGCTGCTGCGTTGCTCGAGATGTGCTCGCTGCTACTCGCTGCAGCAGTTGTTGTTGTGCTCGCACACGCTGCTACTTCCTTTGCACCCGCTGCAGCACGCTTGCTGCTGTTGCTGCAGCAGTCGCTGCTGTGCACACGCTGCTGCTGCAATATGCTGTTGTGCTTTGCTGCTGCTGTGCTTCACGGCTATCCATGCTGCCACTGAACTGCTATGCTGCAGCAGTTGCATACTGCTTCTCTCCCTTGCTGCATATTGCTTATTACTCTTCTTCTTCACTGTACACCACTACAACCCTCTCCCTCACTCACACACTCAATCACTCAAACACAAAGACACACACACACACACACACACACACACACGAATATATATATATATATATATATATATATATATATATATATATATATATATATATATATATAACATATCTATCCATATATGTATCACTAACCAACACATACACACAACCATATATATATATATATATATATATATATATATATATATATATATATATATATATATATATATAATACCATTGATATATATATATATACACACATACACATATACATATATAAACACATAAACACGCATCACTACACCTATACATATAGCTATACATACAACTCTATATAATATAATATATACATACATATATACATAACCAAACAATCATATAATATATCATATCTAATAGATATAAATAAGTCAAATGAATTTGAGGTTCAAAGAACAAACAGGTGGAGTGCACAGCACCCGTATCACACTCATTCTATGATACGCTTGCGATACGGATCCACCACACAACCAAACGTGGACACGAGCAAGTCTAAAACAATATCTATGAATAATACAAAGAGTTAATTACATATCTATGTGTCTGTGTCAAAATATGACATGCATAAACCCCCGTGTCGGAGGAAAACTCCCAAATCAAGCCGTATCTCTAAATTGTTGGGATATGACCTACACGTATCCAATTGTGGACACGACACTAGCCACCCATAATCAAACACATGTCAATTTGGTCTAATTGACCAATTGACAAACACAAAATGTGATAATCTCGGAATTCTCCTAAAATTGACACAAAATACACCATAACTTTCTCCATATGCCTCCTGTGAACCTAATTTCAATTCCTATGGGTAGCCTTAGCATATGGGGTGGTTCCTTATGATTAAATCACAAATTTAGAGTCTAATTAGAGGAAAAAAACTGAATTATACATATTGGGAGATGGATTCCTAATGTAACCTCCAAATTGGGTGAAATGAGCCTTCCACTTGTAGATCCTTGCTCCTCTTTGTAGATCCTTGCTTCCTTCTTGTAGATCATTTCTCTACTAGTCTCCAATGGTGATTTGGAAAGAAATTGGGGAGAAATTTGGTATAGGAATGAAGGAATTTGGTTGAGGGAAATTCTAGATCTAGATTTGGAATAAAAAATGAAGAGAGAGAAAGTTTTCACCCCCTTTATATAGGCCTCCCTTGCCCCCTCCCTCAAGCTACTTTTTAAAGTCTAAAATATTCCTTGGGGCCTCTCATGAAGAAATTAATTAAGGAAGGAATGTTTTAGTCTAATGGGTTTAACTTAATTAATCCTCCTCCTAATGATTGGACCTGTCACGCCCCAGTCCCAAAAATACGTAGGACTAGGACACGTAAGCATGCCAGCCGCATGGATATGGCAACTCCAATGTATGAAAACCATAACCCATACGTACGCTGTAAAATGAATATAAACTCACATGTGGTATATATAATGTCACAAGTCACAGATATGCTAATCTCATCCACACAACAAGTCATAGAAAAGAAATACTAAACTAGAATAAGGAGTCTGAAATATCCAAAATAATAGTCGGGTGGAGACAAATCCACTACCAAAGACTATATCCAAAACTAAAATGAGAGAGGAGTATAAAATCTCCAATATAAAATAATGTGAAGACAGAAGTGTATCAGCTAAAAGAATCCATCGCTAGCTAATCAACGATGCTCAGGAGGTAAGACCTCCTCGACAGAAAATAATGCGTCAGGTCCAGGCCCGTACTCCTGCGGATACTCCTGGTCGTCTATACCTGGCAAGGGACCAGGTCCTCAGAGGGACATAACAAGATACATAGAAGCAAGCCAATTTGAATACAGTGAACATGCATAATGTTTGAAAATAAATAAGTACGCTGTACAAGACAATCTATATGAATGCAATGAGGACAACTTTTCAATGTATGGGCAAGGGTAGGCTACTCGATCTACGTCACAACTCACACACACGTCAATGGACATCAGAAATCGATATACCGCGGGGGTAGCGACCAGCGAGACTCCAGAAATCGACATACCGCGGGGGTAGCGACCAGCGCGACACACGCCCGTAGTGCGAACTATATACTACGGTTTACCAGAGTGGTTAAAAGCCCATACGCCTAATGATTATCCTCTATGATACTAAGTGCCATGTGTGTGTCAACATATCTAATATATAGTAATGATTGAAAGGAACTACACATGCAATAAATAAATAGAAATGCAATAAATATACAGAAATATACTAAGCATGCAAAATACTGTAAGCAATTTGGCAAGGTATCTTGCCTGGCAAGAAAGCTGCAAAATGTAATGTCCCGATGTCAACACCAAGAGTCAGAAACTACGGCCTCAGAATGAACGTCTCCGGATGCTGAAATAAATATCACCAACGTTCCCAGAATAAGCAAAATAGCTAAAAAGCACTTCCCTTTCGTCCAATTTGGACACAGGGGCAAAACGGTAATTTCGGGTAAAAGTGGGGTCCACCTGTGGCCCACTTTGCACCGAAAAGCGTGCCAAGGATAACAGTCTCTAAATGGGACAAACTATAGGTCAAACAACTCTAAATGTCAATACGAACCCAACGGTATGTCCAAATGTGGATTCCGATGGGCCGAACACAATTTTGTCAAAAAAGTCAACTGTGGGGCCCGCCAATTGGCGATTGGTCAACCGTATCAGAATTGCGTGAAAATTGGCTCACAGGACCAGCGCGTTACCACGAGTCCAGTGGCGCAAGTTTCATCGCAATCTGAAAAGCGTGCACAAAATACGCACGAGTTCCACAAAAGTTGCGACACGGGGTGTGTCCTCGGATACGGCCTGATTTCGGAGCGCACACGCGTCTGAATCAGTTTCCACAAATTTTTTCGTGTCCGGTTACACTGCGTGCACCGTTCGGTACACTTGGTACACGGCGGGGCAGTCCCGTTTGGCGGGTCGCGCTCCGTTTTCCAACTTTTGGAAATCTAGAAAAAGTGGGTTCACGGGGTTTTGTGACAAATTTAATTCTGTCCACAACAGTTAATAATCTAGGGTTATTTAACAGAAAATAAACTAGGTCAAGTGTTCTACACATATCAAAAAGAATCACCGAATTCGGATCTCTGTGGTGGGAGATACGAACTCGGCAACATGGGTGGTCACCGCAGTTTTCTGCGATCCCAGAATTCGGTCTGCTCGCGCCAACTTGGGCGCTGTTTTCGCCTATGGGTACACGTTGTTCGAGGTCTGCTATTATACAAATATGGAAGAGGGTTAAGGGGTGAGCATACCGGTGAAGACGGAACGGCGTTTGGTTGAGCGAGTCGACGGGAAGCAACTCCGGAACGAAGGCACCTCGTGTGGGAATCTGCAGTGCGCGAGGTCGGGGTCGTCGGGATGGTTTGGACGGCCTGGCGGGGTTCTCTGGCTGCGGTGGCGGCTCTAGATGAGAAGAGGAGGTCTGAAGATTTTAGGTTAGGGTTTTATGAAATAATATATATATATATATTTATATAAGAATAGGGGGAGAGGAAGAGTGGGTCCGCGGGTTGTGGTATTCTAAAATACCAAAGGGGCGCTGTGCTGCTGGCTCGGGAATGGGATGGCTACGTTTGTGTTGAAGTTTGCTTTAAGAATTCGTTTGCTGAAGGAATGGCTAAGTTGCTTTAAGAATTCGTTTGCTGAAGGAATGGCTAAGTTGCTTTAGTGGGATATTAAATTTAGTATTATTAGTATATTATTAATTATTTCTTTATACTTTCTTTTCTTTTCTTTTCTTTTCTTTTCTTCTTCTTAAATATATATATACATATATATATTTGTATATATATATATATATATATATATATATATATATATATATATATATATATATATACACTCATAAGAAATTTATAGATTAGAATAATGCATACCGTTAGGCTAGCAACTGCTCAAGGGGTCTCCTACATGGAATAAATTCCGAAAAATTTCTAATGGTCCCATAAATCCTCTAAGTGCCCGAACACCTAAAATAAAAATTATTAAAAATTTATTTCTCCTATTTAGCACATAATTACCATAATTAAATTATTAATTAATAAAAAAATAATAAATACGATTTTTAGAAATAGGGGTTTTACAGGACCAATTATTGGGCTCAATTCTAACTAGAATAAAATGTTGGTTCATGGATCCAATCTAAACTAGTTAGGTCCACTAACACAAGTCCAAAAATAAAATCTAACATGCTAACAATAAATAATAATACAATAAATAAATATTCAATATGCACAATATTTATTAATTATGAAATGACCAAAATACCCTTTCTTAGAAAATGTGTTAGTGACAAGTTTACCCCCCTTAGCAGAATTTTGTCCTCGAAATTAAAACTCTCACCCCTCTCTCTTGGGCCAGTCATAACCTATTCAAAATATTTTTAACACTGAGGGTTACCAAATACTAGTGATATACTATAGTTCTAGGTCATGGACATACGTAACTCACTGGCACTCGCTACCTAGGATACTATACAAAATACCGCTAAGATACTACCTCATTTATCTGTTTTAGTTCTTGTAATCGCTAAAATTTCTCAACCATTCTCTTGCAAGGAACACTTGTATATTTTTTCAATCATGTGTTTTATTAGCACACCCTTGTCCAACTTGAATATCCCCAATAGGATGTATACTCATATCTTGTTACTGTATACATAAGGCACCAGCTCTCATATGCATTTTAGATTACATCCTCACACCAAGTTACTCATGTCTCTCCTCTACTGCTTGGATTACTTGCACTATTACTTCCAAATAATTTTTTATCCATATTAACTGATACACTAATCCAATATTATCACACAATGTACTTACTGCTACTAGCACATTACTCAACTAATCCCTGATATAGAAATACTAGCACTCTTGATATAGTAGCACTAGCTTCCTAACTACACAACATATGCCCTTAATGTTTTAGGACACTAGCTTATCATTAGATCACCTCATCACACTCACTAGAACACATAATCACTTACATCCAATGCACTAGTTATTAACTTCTATAATACACATGTTTTACTTTACTCTCAAAGGCAGGCACATGGTTCCATATCTCTATTAATGTATATGTATGTCTCCTTAAACCTTTTACAGACTGATACGTTAATCAGTGATACACTACATATCTTTCATGACCAATCTTGATATTTCTCAACCCATGACACACCATTGAAATTTCTAATACTCAGGCTTCTACTTTCTGATACTCATAAACTTCCACACTGACACTCATCACCCACTGTGCATCCTGCACACAATTTCTAGACACTTCTTCGACATATTGCTTCCAACACATCACTATCCTCAATATCAGGTGATATACCTATCACTAGTCATATACTGGTACACTCCTATCTACTCACATCAAGGCTCTACTTCTAAGTTAAAGAATGATGGAACAAATCCTACAATAACAGGAGTGGATAAGTATTGAGATGATACCTTAAGAACCAATTTAAGATACAACATGATAATCATATACGTCTGTCCGAAATCATGACACTCAGAATCCTCACCACGCCAGTAAGCATAGCTGCGATAAACTATAGGTTCCATAACTAAGGTATACAACTCTATAATCATGTCATCTAGAATCCTCACCATGCCAACCGGTATGGCTGCGAAAAACTCTAAATTTTATAACTAAGATATGTACATCCGAAGTCAGGTTCCTATATTTCTGCCACGCCAGCTAATATGACTGTGATAAACTCTAGGCTCTATAACCAAAGCAGACGTTTCACCTTTCTCACTGTCCTCATCAACATATGTCATCAGAAGATACCATAATTTCGTCCATAAAATTCATCTCGATATGAAATCAAACTCAACAACGACACCAAAAATTAAATTCAATAACCGATTCACCAAGAATCAAATTCAATAACAACGAGTGAGAGCGGACGGAAACAAGAGAAAGATTTGAATTAGAATTTATAATAAGATTCTCAAGGGTCGTTCCAGGAATCTCTCAAGAAATTGTGATTGAGTATCCTCTCATCCTTATATCCTATATTCTATCGTAGGCTCGCAGTAGTACAACTAAGTCGTTGCACTACCATGACATCGCACAACTTGCAAAGCCTGACATGCATGGGCCACCACTAAAAACGTGTCACGACCCGCACCCGGTGAAGGGACACGAGTACGTGGGTACGTCCAGCCTATGTCGTAGCATCAACGGTAGAACAATGTCTAGGTCGACTATACTATCTAATCTATCTCATAATAATATATAATCTGCCAATAATATCTCAACTCCAAGAAGGAGGGCACTAAACTTAATGCAACACAATACTCAATCACAAATCTATGGCACGAGAAGATATCGAAAAAGTCTAACATAACTATGTAGTCTAAATATAACAATAACAAATAGAAATAATATCCAAGTCTCAAATATATGCCGAAAACAAATCCGGTACCAAAATGATAAAGAAAACTAACTATAAAAGACTAGTGATCCGGATAAACCTCCCAGCAATCACACCAGAACTAGTGGGTCCAAGGCTGCACCATCTATAGGTCGAGGTCCGTAGTATATCGGACACCAATCTTCCGGATCCTATGAAAAATATTATCCAGTCAGGAATGGAGCAAAGTACAACCTAATAGCAGTTCCAATTAATTGACAAAAACTATAAAACAGTAAAATAGAGAATGCTATCTACGATGAGAATATAACTGATGATCAAGAACAATGAAGGAATAAGCAATACTAGCAATATAAATTAATGCGTACAAGAATGAAGGAATGAACTATAATGTCAGAATAGAACAAGGTAATCTATGAACTGAATATGAAGTCTATAATATACTATGTGTTTTGAGATACTAACTAAATATGTGATCGTCTTGGGAGATTCAATGATTACACTAAGGAGCTAACTCAACCATACGTGAAGTGCATGATTAGTTAGTAGCAAATGATTATACTACTAGCCGATAGTTTTTTGATCACATATTTAATTGGTATTTCTCCTGCCCCGACTGATACGATGGATCGAATCATGACACGTTACTAGCCAATTTATCCAATATTTAACCTACAATATTCAATGTTATCCAATACCAATAAGGACAGTATCTGATACCATCTCAATAATCAAGGTAACATCTCATGACTGGCGATCCAATAACAATACCAATCCATGTACCATCGTGTCAAGAATCATAAGTAACATTTCTAATTACTTGAATTTTAGTAGTAATCAAATAATGGAAACTATCAGAGAATATACTCGCTTGTGGTCCAGAGCAAATGATACAAATTGGTGTCCGAACTGGTGTCACACAGACCTAATATATGGAATATTGCATTAATACTAGGTTTGGAATAAAATTAAGTTAAACTAGTCAACTTCTAGGTCAAAAAGCCATTTCTAAGTCATAACAGTCAAACTAGGTCAACTCTAGGTTAAACTGGTCAAACTAGCTATTTCTAGGTTGTATGAGTCTATTTCTAAGAGATTGGGTCCATACACTATGCCACTAGGCCGCACTAGCTATACTAGGATACTAGAAAATCAATAGAATACCGTATCGCAAGATACGCAAATTAATAGATAGGATAATATCATAATATGCATATACAATCATCAATATATAACATTCTTAACTAAGCTAAAGCTAAGTGGATATCTTGGCTTTGAACCAACGCGGTATCGCACTACCTACACACTCATCTCGATAATCAAACTCAATACCTTGAGTATCCACCAAATACCTTGACATTACCTTGGTATCACAAGGTAAATCAAATCCTAATATGCAATTAACTACCAATACACTAACTATATACTAACATTAACTAAACTATATAGAATACTACTAACTACCTAACATGCAATACCTATATACAATACATACCTACATATAACTACTTAGTCTAACAAGTATGTACATATATATAACTATTAGATAACATGCATTTATACAACTACTATACTATGCACTTAACTACTACACTATCATGTACTACTAACTAACTTACAAGAACTAACTAGACCATTAATAACTACTAGCTAATCTTAACAAACTAACTAAACCACTAACTTTACTAATACATATATATATACACATATAGCTACTAGTAAACAAGTATATACATCTAATTATTAGACTAACAATATATATATATAACTACTTAGATATCAATATGTACACTTAACTACTCAAAACTATTAATGAAACTAACAAAACCTCTCCTAACTAACTAAACCCCTTGACCTGCCTCATATTGTTGAATGCATTGGCTGCTACTGCCTCGACTCGTTGTTGGTGAAGGTTGTTGTTGCATCTACGCGCTGCTGCAGCTCGCTGTTATGTTGCTTGCGCTGTGTTCGTTGCCTCTCGCTGCAGCAGTTGTTGCTGTGCTCGCACACACTGCTACTACCTTTGCACCCACTGCAGCATGTTTGCTGCTGCTGCAGCACTCGCTATTGTGCACACATTGCTGCTGCTGCAATGTGCTGCTGCGCTTCGTTGCTGCTACAATATGTTGTTGTGCTTCGCTACTGTCCATGCTGCCACTGAACTGCTATGCTGCAACAGTTGCACACTGCTTCTCCCCCTTGCTTCATACTGCTTATTACTCTTCTTCTTCACTGCACACCACTACAACCCTCTCCCTCACTCACACACTCAATCACTCAAACACTAAGACACACACACACACGAATATATATATATATATATATATATATATATATATATATATATATATATATATATATATCACTAATATAACATATCTATCCATATATGTATCACTAACCAATACATACACACAACCATATACTATAGATACATAGAGATATCAATATATATATATATATATATATATATATATATATACACACTCTCATCTACACATATATACATATACTCTCTCTCTCACACACACACACACACACACACACACACACACACACACACATATATATATATATATATATATATATAAACATACACATATACATATACATATAGAGATCCACATATACATATCTATATAATACCATAGATATATATATATACACATACACATATACATATATAAACACATAAACACACATCACTACACCTATACATATAGCTATATATACAACTCTATATAATATAATAAATACATACAAATATACATAACCAAACAATCATATAATATATCATATCTAATAGATAGAAACAAGTCAAATGAATTTGAGGTTCAAAGAACAAACTCGTGGAGTGTACCGCACCCATATCACACTCATTCTATGATACGCTTGCGATACGGCTCCACCACACAACCAAACGTATCCCGAAGGACACGAGCAAGTCTAAAATAATATCTATGAACAATACGAAGAGTTAATTACATATCTACGTGTCCGTGTCAAAATGTGACATGCATAAACCCCCGTGTCGGAGGAAAACCTTTACATCAACCCGTATCTCCAAATTATTGGGATACGACCTACACGTATCCAATTGTGGACACGACACTAGTCACCCACAATTAAACACATGTCAATTTGGTCTAATTGACTAATTAACAAACACAAAATGTGTCAATCTCGGAATTCCTCCAAAATTGACACAAAATATACCATAACTTTCTCCATATGCCTCATATGAACATAATTCTAATTCCTATGGATAGCCTTAGCATATGGGGTGGTTCCTTATGATTAAATCATAAATTTATAGTCTAATTAGACAAAAAAACTAAATTGTACCTATTGGGAGATGGATTCCTAATGCAACTTCTAAATTAGGTGAAATGAGCCTTCCACTTGTAGATCCTTGCTCCTCTTTGTAGATCATTGCTTCCTCCTTGTAGATCTTTCTCTACTAGCCTCCAATGGTGATTTGGAAAGAAATTAGGGAGAAATTTGGTGTAGGGATGAAGGAATTTGGTTGAGAAAAATTCTAGATCTAGATTTGGAATAAAAAATAAAGAGAGAGAAAGTTTTTACTCCCTTTATATAGGTCTCCCTTGCCCCCTCCCTTAAGCTACTTTGTAAAGTCTAAAATACCCCTTGGGGCCTCTCATGAAAAAATTAATTAAGGAGGTAAGGTTCCAGTCTATTGGGTTTAACTTAATTAATCCTCCTCCTAATGATTGGCCTATTATTGGGCCCAATTCTAACTAGAATAAAATGTTGGTCCACGGATCTGATCTAAACTAGTTAGATCCACTAACACAAGTCCAAAAATAAAATCTAACATGCTAACAATAAATAATAATACAATAAATAAATATTCAACATGCATGTAAACCCCCAAATTTACTTTTTCAATTTAGCCCTGAAATTCAAATTTTTGGAATTTAGGAATCAATTATTTTGATTCTTATTATAAATACTATTAAGATGTTTGTCCTTATTTTAATTCCTAAATTTTTATTGAGAACTTCCAAAAAAAATTGTATCCTTTAATAATAGTAATATTTTCCCATGTTGGGTTACCTATATTCTATTTTGTATGTATTAATATTCTTAAAATACTCTTTCATCAAGTCTATAGATATTTTCATTATTAAGACTATTCATGGTATTATGATATTATTATATATATGTTTTAGAGGAAGATTTTATTTAAGAAGTGGGTTTTTATTACTATCCATTAGTATTAAATTCCTTGTATTCCCATAACAGCAAACACCTTACCTTTGAATTCTTGCTCCCTCCCTTTCACTCGTTATTCATCTAACCCCCATATATATTTTTCAATTCTTTCAAGAGAACATAACCGAATTTAAATTCACATTTGTTTCTGGTAGGCCCAAGTCCAAAGGCCTACTACCAATTACTTCCCTAAGTAAACCCTAGCAAACACCCTATAAAAACTCAACACTATTCCATTGGTAGCAGCAGCCGCCAACTACCCTCCTTCCTTATTGCCTTCATAAAAAAAAAATGTTTGCTTTATTCCACAGCACCATCTTCATCTCCTTCTTCCTCGTTCTTTTTCTTCTTCTTCTTCTTCAAAGCACCTGGTTCGCCTTGCAAGCACCGGTACTAGCCGCTTCTACCGGCGAGCAAGCCACGCTGCCCGTTGAATCTGCCATAACTTCCACCGTTGATTTGCACCTACACTTCCTCTGACCGCCCTCCCTCATCGTGCCGTGCACGAGTGCGCAACCGGACGCGTGCCCGTGAGCAACCCAGCGCTGAGTTTCCTCGCTCCTGGTGTTCTCCGACCCTCACTTGCCGCAAACCACGATGGGACCTCGTGCGTGACCCTGAGCTGAGCCTCTCTGTTGCCTTATCGAAATACCGACGAGTCCGTAGCAGCCACTTACCGAGACAAATAACGGGAACTTATTGAACGCGCCCTACGGTCGGTCCTCACCGGACCGCTCTCGTCAGAACTCGTAGGTATGAGACTCATTGTTCACACAGAACTTAAAATTTTAGAGGAAGTCAATAGTGTTAGTTGAAAATTTTACAAAGGAACACAATATACATGTGAGCACAGTAGCATGCATGGTTGGAAGCAGACGGGTGGGATTCCATCTCTTGCTTCCATATGTTCATTCATATTAAATAAGTAAGGATTCTTCTTTCTTTGTTTCTTTCTAGATTTGACCTTAACTTGGATGATTCTTTATTTATAAATAAACCCTCATGCCCCACGTCTCTCTCTTAAATGTAAAGAATTTAAGCAATGGAATGAATGCACTATTATGTTACTATTCACATAGGGGATTTAAGCAATGAATATGAATTCTTGTCTTATATCTGAACTTGTTTTCAAAGTTTTCCATTAACCCTCCATTCTTTGGAAATTGATATTTAGTAATTAGTACATACTAATTGGTAATTGATAAATAGTGATATAGTTTACTAAGTATAGTAATTGGTAATTGATAGTTAGTAACAAAGTTTTAGACCTCTAAAAATATATTAATTAACCTACACTCAGATAGAAGTAAGAATGATTACATTATTTATAATATAGATAATATCATTATAACTAATTATTGACCGACATAATTGGGAAAATAACAAATTTTCTTTCGAACAAATTTGGGACAGTTGAACAATCGAGACGTGGACTTTGACCCTCAGTATACAAGACTTGGACAAACTTCAGGCAAGATACCTTGCCAACTCTTGTACATTATATTGCATGCTTTCCTTTTCAGTTGTATTTTCTTGTCGTATATAGTTTCTTGATGCGTTTTCATATTTGATTTGTTCCTGCTGCTCTAGTCTTATTTTCTCGTTTTATGTGCATGTACATTATTTGCTCTTTTCCATGTATCACTATTTGTTTCATAGTCATATTGTGATGATATATGTTTACTCTACGTTTTCTTGAGTTGACTCGATTGGTTTCTTTAGTTCCTAGATGATCGTTATTAGGCATTGACTATACTTGAGCATTCTCGTTTGTGATTACCCATTGTGCTGCGATAGAGACTTGTTCATTTGATTACCTCATTCGTGAGCTCCCATTGGGCTGCGAAAGAGCCATACTATAGATTGGGAGTCCCCATTGGCCTACTTTCTATAGGACCGTGATCTCCTATTGAGCTGCGGTTATCCCGATTTGCTTGTAGTCATGTTTGATAGCATCATCGGTATGCCACCATCTTAGTTGTAGTAATTTCTTATGTCTCAGTTGCTTCTCTTGTATTTATTTTCTTGTCTATCTTGCATGTTCATTTACTGTACTTTTGGCTCATATTTTTTGTATCTTGTTACGTCCCACTGAGGACCTGGTTTTGTTCTCCAGATTTAGGGGACGAAGAGTACCCGCAACTTTATGGACCGACGCCAGACGAGGGTACGATAGCAGTTGATGGCCCTGCTTATACTTAGTTACTTTCTAGCATGCATTTAGTTATATTTTCTTGTCTTTATTCTTTCGGTTATCGGTAGTGGATTTGTCTCCACCCGACTTAGTATTATTTCTTGCTGGATATTCGACAGTGTCTCTACTTTCAGCATTTATTCCAGTTTGCTATTTAGTTCATATACTGTTCTTATGGATGAGATCTAGATACCTGACATTTATATGTATTTTTGTAGATTCTTGGACTATAGTTCACATTAGACAGCTTATACGTATTCGAGTCAGACATGAGTCCTCTTGAATGCGTAGCTGGCCATTGCCACGTGGCTCGGTCCCGTATATTTTGGGACAGGAGCGTGACAATGCACAATATTTAATTAATTATGAAATGACCAAAATATCCTTTCTTAGAAAATGTGGTAGTGACACCATTAGAGAGGACATTGTTATGTCGCTTCCTCTGTCATAGAATCGGGCGAGAAAAAGACCCTTTAGGTCGTCGAACGACGAAATACAGTTGTCCAGCAAGCTGCAGAACCAGTCGAAGGCTACTACCGATAATGCCCCCACAAAGTGCTTAGTGAGGAGAGCGTTACTTGGAGGTAGGTGCCCCATCGTAGTCTCAAAGTAACTCATGTATTGAGGGAGAGATGTATTTTCGTCAAATGGGTTCAGATTAAAAGGCTTATACTTTGGAGGATACGGCACATCCCTCCACACGAGGGGATATTGTTGTCGTATTCTGATCTCGCGGAGTGTGTCCTGATTACCTAACGAGTCCAGGCAGGCTCGCAGTTCTCATACCTCCCAAATTGCTTCTCGGGCTTCATCTGATGAAGAAGGAGAAGACGACCCTGATAGAGCATGACAACTACCGGCAGGAGGTACAGTCGCTTTCAAATCTCTATTGGTCCTATGGTCCTGGTTTGCTTGACCTGAGGCCCTTAGTGGTTGGGAGGCTATACTTGCCTTGATTTCTAGCACTGCTTGGGTCACGCCTTGCATTGACTCTCTCATGGTCTGCATCATAGCCTCGAGGGTTTCGAGGCGTTGCCGATCACTGGGGCCTTCGTACTCGTCCCTTGCCATATATGAAGTTCTCACATGAGGTGAGATGGACGAGATAGTAGACGTGGCACTTTTTGCCTCAAACTCTTACAGCGAATAGTCGTCAAGAAAAGTTAGCAGTGCCGTGTCCCGCTCGAACTCCGATGGAACACTACCCCAGTGTAGGAGGATGCGTCTTCCTGGTGAAGGTGACTACCTTCAAGGATTTTGACCTCTGTTTCTTGGGAATCACTGTCCCTTCGGAATATCGGGTTATCGTGGAGTTCTGGGGGATTGCTACCCCCGGCCTGCAGAGTCTCGGACTATTACAGCACGAGGCGAGAGGCAGCTCCTCCTCCTCTAGTAACTGTACCTATTTTTTGGGATGCTGTCGGGTTGGTGCCTTTGGTTGCAGTCCTTGGAATATTGACTGCCTGTTTGTTGGCACTGCTGCTTTAACACAGCAGCAGTTGATAATGATGTTGGCACATGGGTGTCTTAGAGGGGATACCTCACATGTCGTGGTTGCTTCCCTCGCTTTGCGCTTGTGGTCAATCACGTTGCGCAAATCAGGCGAGTGCTGATCCACCTTTGCACCCTCGTTATGGGCTCGGGTAGGCCGAGCACATAGGTGTGCAGGTGTTGATTTTTCTTCCTGGCCTGGGGTTCGTACAAGAACTTGCCCCAAGTTACCAACGGAAGACTCTTTGGACCGACCATGTCTGATTGCCACCGCGGGTTGGACGCATGGGCCAGTTTTTTATGACTTTCTGTCAGGGGCTCGCATAGTAAGCGACCCTTACTGGCGGTCGGTCAAATGAGCAATTGCTTGAGCTTGACGAGCTCGCATTGCCTTAGACTTCTTCGTCTTGGCACCACCGGTGCGTAGTATGAGGAGTCCAAGTTTAGGTTTTCACTTTTCTCAGCATGGCACATAGGATCAGTGTTGCATGAGATTCGGTTCAAAACAGAGGTTCTGCTACTGTGCCTACCGCATATGGACTTTTGCATAAGGCTGACCATCGGTGCCGTATGTGGACTTTTGTCTGTTGCTGTAGACTTATGCGGCTTCTGCTGTTGCCGCATGGAGCTTGTCTCAACAACCAAACTTTTGGCATTGTAGTATTTTTCTCTGCCTGAGTTTGATCGTTGAGCGCCTTTCTCGACTGCCATATAAACAGGGTCAGTCTGGGTGGACTTATGATGTGCGTCTGCGGCAACAGGTAAAGAAGTAGGGAGCGCATGCTCCGCTGTTAGGTGAGGCACAACGGCCTTCACTACCTATGTCCTGCGGGTCTTCTTAGGCTTTGCTTGCCTTGGAGAAGGAATCGTGCTGTCCCTAGAGAGCATATTCTCGAATGCTTGCTGGCCAAAGCATACTACCAGCATCCTTCGGGTTGAACCCATCTTGGCCGCATCGGACTGCGTCACTGTCTTCTCATCATTAGAGGAGAAGTTTGTCCCCAGCAAAGTCGCCACCTTGTTTGTCATTAAAATATGGGATTGCTTTAATAAAAAATTGAAGAAGTACAAAGAGGTCCTAGACAGACAATCTAAGTACAAATTTTTGATTCTGGGGTATGACGATGGACAAAGAGCGCTATAGCGGCTCCTTTACTCCGTTGACAGTCCGATGAGGAAGTGATGATGCTCTCCTTGCTGTTCTCTCTCATGTGCTTGGGGGATGGTCTGGTCTCTCTGAAGCAGAGAAAAAGTTGACCTTTGGGACGTCCCAGCTGCTCCTATTTATTTCTATCGTACTAATGGGTTATAGACGCCATATATGCCCCAGTTTGGTGTCCGCAGGGGGCTCCTTCAATAGGATGCGACTGCAAATGTAGCCGTCTAATATGGATCGAGTCCCGGGTGAGCTGCCACATGGATGTTTTGTTGGGATTTACCGTTTGTTGGAGATTCTGGCGGTTCTCGTCTTTCGTTGTGTGACTCGGTCATCTTGACATGTGGCCCATGTTTTAGTGGGAGAGAATCGGATCAAAAAGATCTTGTCTCGTGAGACACACGGTGTATGGAACGCAGGGGGCCAGAGACGCATGAAGCACATGGAACCTGGACCACAAGGGGGGCCAGAGACGCATGGAACGTATGGAGTTTGGACCGCATAGGGCCAGAGACGCATGGAACCCATGGAGTCTGGACCGTATAGGGCCTCGTGCTCGTGGCGCTGCACACTTTGTCAGAAGTCATGATTATTCTGACAAGGGCTTCTTGTCGCTTAGTGTGCTCACATTTTCCGAAGCGCTCAAAAAATACTTTTTGTCAGGATTCTGTGTTAGACATAATCCTTATGTCAGGCCTTCATAAGGCCAATGTTTGGGGGGGCGCTGATGCTGCTTCTTCCCTGCGGCAGGGTCATCTTGCGTCCTGGTTTCCTGGGGCGTATATTTGTTAGAGCACATGGATCTTTATTTTCCATGCTTATATATATATATATATATATATATATATATATATATATATATATATATATATATATATATATATATATATATATATATATATAACTCTCATGAACATGTTGATGATGTTCGCGTGACGATTTCCTAATTAGCACCTATGTTGTTAGTGGTTTCATTATTTTTAATTTAAATTATTCTTTAGGTCATTTAGGATCTGCAACATCTTCGGACGTAGATGTTGGACAGACTTTTTCGCAGCAACCGAAAACAGGCAAGTGTACCTTGCCACGACGTATTACAGTTCTTTAAATTATATCATTATATATATTATATTTGTTCTATAGTATTTGTTACCCTAGGATCGTTAGTCGATACTTAGTATCCGCGTCAGGTTTGGGTGTCAACGTACGCCAACGGAGTCGGGTATCGATATTTAGAGTTGTCATCACGATGTCATTGACATTCTTACGTATTTGCATGTTATACCTTAAGACACTTTGACACGACACTTCATGTGACAAATTTCTTACTTGATATTCTCATAGTGACCGGAATCCTTGATTGGTACTAGGACTTTCGACTTTATATTATACATTACTAGTTATTATGACTCAATGATTACTAGTTAGAGGTCCTGGCCAAAGCGAGTCATGGACACGATACCGTGAGGTCACATGGGAGGGGAGAGCATACACCGTGCGCTTGGACTATTTTTCTCATAGTTGTCATGGTCTCATTACTAGAGCTTCAGAATTTTCATAGTTTGCTGCAGTTTCCTTGATGTGGACTGTGGGGTTTTCATGGTTTGCTGGAGTATCTATTGAGATCTTCGGGGTTACACCATGACAATCTAGCTTACGAGTGTTGTTCTCAAGTGCATATCACTTAGATGGTTACTCTAGATTTACCCTACCTTGAGTAGATATATACATACTTATTATACTGTTTACTACTAACATGTTTCTATGCATCTTGTATGTCCCCTGAGAACCTGGTCCCTTTCCAGTTTTGCAGCATAGACTATCGTGGAGTCCTTATAGAGCTGCTGATGTGTATCGTCTTTTTATACAGCTACTGGGACTAGGTACTGATTTTATTTCTTCTACAGTTATATTTGCTTATTCTCGTTGTTTACTCTTCTGTTGTTATAGCCTAGTTTTTGTAGACTCTATTTCTTTCTCGAGTCTATTCAAGCTTGTGTGTTACTGGCGGCCGACTTTAGCACATCTAATTCATTGTTGATTTTTTGTGTTATTGTGGATTGAGATGTAGTTATATTTTTATAGTGATATTTAGATAATACAGCTTATACGTATTCGAGTTGGACTGGAGTCTACTCGATACGTAGCTGGCCATTGCCACGTTGCCTGGTTCCGTGTATTTGGGGACTGGGGAGTAATATTGGTGCAATATCGCGTCCCTATATATATTAGTAAATTCACGTGCATTGCACGTAAAATAATTTTTTCTTCTTCTGATATTAATATAATTTTAAAATATTTAAATATATTTGAATTTATATTTATTATATATATTTATATTATAATTAAATTTTATTATATATTTGATTATATTTTAATTATAATTTATTATTGATATATTTTTACTTTTCAAAAAGAGTTTTAAAAACGGTTAGCCGTCTAAGCATATATTCTCACGTAATTAAAAATAAAAAATTAAATAAATTTAACTAATTATTTAACTACGTAATATTATCTAATTATAAACAGAAATTTTTTCTAACTCATGTGGTTAAGATAGGATGTATTCTTCTTGGTTTGCTAGGTTCGAATCCTTGGAGTATTATTTATAACAAATTTAATTTTTTGAACAATTTTTTTACATAATATTAGTTTTTTCAAAAATAATTAATTAATAATATACATACGGCTTAGACGGCTCATTTTAAAATGAGTCATCTAAGCCGCATTATAATAGTACTAGTAAATTCACGCTCGTTGCACGTAAATTTTTTTTCTTCTTCTGATATTAATATAAAATTATTTAAATATATTTAAATTAAGATTTATTATATATATTTTTATATTTTAATTAGAATTTGTTATATATTTGATTATATTTTAATTATAATTAGTTCTAGATATATTTCTACTTTTCATAAAGAGACTTGAAAACGGTTAGCTACATAATATTATCAAATTATAAACTAATATCTCTTTTAACTGTGGTTAAAGCGGGAGATATTCTCCCTGGTTCTTAAGTTCGAATCATTGTAGAGTTATTTATAACAAATTAAAAAAAAAATTAATAATTATTTTATGTATTATTAATTTTTTTAAATAATTAATTGATAAAATACATATAGCTTAGACGGCTCACTTTTGAGCCATTTTGGCTTCATTATATATATATATATATATATATATATATATATATATATATATATATGAGGAGAGATCCACATCCCCGATTTTTTGTATCTCCAAGCATCCCCATGTTATCAACCATTGGATCTTGTTTAAGTCATCTAATATTATCTATTGATTTGAATGGTTCAAAGCAACGGTTAAAATTAGATGACTTAAACAAGATCAAACGGTTGATAATATGGAGATGCATAATAGGTGGGAATGTGGATCCTTCCTCTCTCTCTCTCTCTCTCTCTCTCTCTCTCTCTCTTTATATATATACTAGTAACATCCACGTGCAATGCACCTGATTACAAAATTAAAAAAAAAATTAATTAGTATTGGATATATGTTTAGATAATACTATTTAGTTAGCTTAAATATAGTTCAAATATTTAATATATATTAATTAAAAATTAAATTGGTTAAGTATTTGCTTACGGTTTAGACGGATAAAAAGGAAGTTGGTTTAAGTTTTTATCTATCTAAAAAATTTTAAAAATTAAATTGGTTGAGTATTTACCATGGTTTTAGAATTTTTTTTAATTTTCGTAAGTTTTAAAAAAAAAAAAAAAATTGAATTGGTTGAGTATTTACTTACGGCTTGGACAGATAATAAGGAAGTTGGTTTTAGTTTTTATTTATCTTCCATAATTTTTTTAAAATTAAATTGGTTGAGTATTTACTTATGGCTTGGACGACCCAATTTTGAGCCAATTCCAAGCCGCATTATAAGATTGGAGGCATGGTTTTAGATTTATTTTTTATTTTTCATAAGTTTTTTTTTTAATTGAATTAGTTGAGTATTTACTTATGAATTGGACAGATAATAGGAAAGTTGGTTTCGGTTTTTATTTATCTTCCCTAAAAAAATTAAATATTAAATTTGTTGAGTATTTACTTACGACTTGGACTACTCAATTTTAAGTATATATATATATATATATATATATATATATATATATATATATATATATATATATATATATATATATATATACTATCGGTTAACACTTGAGCCTCCCGTGGAAATGATCCCGGGATCGAATCTCAGCCCCCTCATGTGGGCGCCTTTAGGCGCGGAGGGTTGCCCACATAAATTTCATACTCCGAGGGTTAGTGCCGCATGAGCGCCAAGACTACTTGAATGGGGTTGGAGCTCCCCATTGAGCTCTCTGGGTTGAGGTCCCTCTCCGCGGAAGGAGAGCTCTGGGTTGTAGACTCCACTCCGATCAGGTTGGAGTGATGATGGCTTCGCCACGAATCCAAAGAGAAATATATATATATATATATATATATATATATATATATATATATATATATTAGGTCTCCACACTAATCATTTCGAGCTAGAGGCAGAGGTTATTGGCAAACAAAATAAAAAATGTCAATGACGCAGGGGATATTAGACCTGGCCTGGCTGGTTAAGTATCATGTTCGGGACCTGCCACTTCTTGAAAGAAAAATAATCAAACATGAAAACTACAAGACACTCCAAATTTTCAAATTTTGAGCATATTCTAACTCCTCTGTATTAATTGATTGGCCCGCAAAAAGTAATCAAAAAAAAAACAGAAAAGAGAGAAAAAATATTACAAAAGAGAGAGAAAAAAACAGATTAATTTGGAGTGTACCATTGTGTGCCAATATTACTGGAACACTCCAAAAATAATAATTTACATAATTTTTAATAATTTGAAGTATTTGTTTGGAGTATAAGGTCCATCCCACATTCTAGATTCTAGATTCAAAATGTAGGAGCTCATTTTGTAGAATAGTAAGTCTCATCCCTAGTTCTAATTTCTGGATTTTCGGTCTCATCTCATCAATAGGTGCTAAGGGTTGGGTTTTCCAATTTCTAGATTCTAGATTGCAGGAACTCATTTTGTAGAATAATAAGTCCCAATTTGAAGTCCAACTTTCTATATTCTAGATTTTACATTTTTTTTTTCTCACATCAATTTTTTGATCACAGAAATCTTTGAAATCGGAGCTCACTTTGTCATTTCCTACCATTCTCGTACAAACCAATCAATTCTATATTTACCTTCTTCTTTTTTTAAATTTGGGTCATAAATTGCATCGAAGAGTCCCAACTACTAATGATGCTCAAAGGCACGTGGTGCTACTAATTTTGAAACTGCAGTCCATTCATGTATAAGTAAATTAGCCATGACATTTTCTCTCTGTTTATACTGAAATCCTCAGCTTCCAAGTCAAGGTGTGTTAAAGGACGGGCGGTCCGAAATCCGGCCCGCTCCGGCCCACTCCCCACCACGGGACCGAGCTGGGTCGGAGGATCCGACCCGCAAGCCCGGTCCGACCGGTCCGTTGTCTGCTCCGTTCGGGCCGAGCCGAATTCGGACAGCCTGGTTTGACCGGCCCAGACCGGTCCAGTTCAGGCCCAAAATACCTCCATTTTAGTGAGTTTTTTGTCTGTTTAGGATTATTTTGATCATTTTTAGCAACATGACCAAAATATTCATTATAACAACTCTTCTTTTAGGATATTTGGGGTCATTTGGACCCAACAAAATTCCTATAAATAGTCCATAATTCATGAAAAATAAACACAATAAAATTTCTTCTCTCCTACAAATTTTTTTCCTTCTCTTAAAAAGTTTAGAAGCAAAGCAATTACAAAGTTTAGAAGCAATGCAATTACTGGAGTCCAACTTCTTCCCTCTCAACGCATTTTCTTGCGATTTCTTTTGGAGTCTTTCTAGCAGACGTTACAAGTAACTTTAATATTACAGAATTTTTTTTTTGTTTACTAATTTGAGATTTTTCTTTCCTCTCTCTCTCTCTCTCTCTTTTGGTAGAGAAGTAATTAATTTAGCTCTAAATTTTTTGAAAAATTATTTTTTTTAAAATATGGATGGACAAGGTTCAAACGAACCTTTTGAAAATTATAATTATTATAATAATATATTTAAAAATAATTATATTTATGATTCTTCGCCACCGACACAAATGTCACCTCCTGAAGTTAGGAGTGTGGCCACGACTACAAATGTTGCTTTATATGAAGAAAGAGTTGTATCAACCCAACTCGGTACAACTGTTCAAGGTAGTAGCTCTGGTTTTATGTCCAAATTATCATATACTAAAGATGTACTGCAAAGGAAGAAACAAAAACAATCTTGCCAACCTACGCAAGAATTGTCCTTATATCTAAATTCTTATGAAGAAGATGAAGATGACTCTTCATCTTATTATTCAATTTTAGAATGGTGGAAGAGACACGAAAAAATGTATCATGTACTTTCTTCTATAACACGCGATATTCTAATTGTCCCTGTGTTCACGGTAGCATCGGAATATTATTTTAGTGCAGGTTCAAGGATGTTAAGCAACAAGAGGAGTCGGTTGCTGCCAAATATTTTTGAAGCTTGTGTCTGTGTTCAAGATTGGACCCGTGCTAAAAAAAGAACTCAAGACTCAAGAGACGAAAGTGTCGATATCTCAGAACTGGACTTTCAATCTCTTACTATCGATGACCTACTGAAGGAGGAGCTAAGCAATAAACTTCAATGAAAGACGGACGACCAAATTTTTTTTTTACAAGCTTTATGCAAATAAAATATCATTTACAAGTTTCTATTTTTTTTTTGTTACTTAATGTTATAATACATTTATAATTTTATTACCATTAATAAAAGAAATTCAGCTTTTTCTTACTCAATGTTGTTAGTTATTTACATTTAGTTTCCTTATGTCTGTATAAATAACTTCTTTAAATTTCAAGTTATAAATTTATATTTAAATTCAAAAATATAGATTTATACATTTTTTATAAGATATTACTTAAAGTTATATAAATATTGATATAAAAAAATTAAATAAATTTTCTAACAAATAATTTTATAAATTTTAAATTATACTTAACATATAACTTATAAATTTTAAATTATACTTAACATATAACTTACAAATTTCAAATAAATTTATACTTAAAGTTATATAAAAAAAAATTCTAACAAATAACTTATAAATTTTAATTATACAAAAATAACTTAGTAACAAAAAAACTATAAATTTTAAGTTGAATTTATTAACATATAAGTTATATCATATAGATTATATATAAAAAAATATATAAATAAATGTAAAAAAAATTAAAATAAAATCGGGCCAGTCCGGCCCGACTGTGAACCGGCTCGGACCCAGACCGGTTCGGCCCAGTCCTCCCCTTACCGGATCATGGACCCGGACTGGGTCGAAATTATTTATGACCGGACCAGGTCGGCCCAGTCCGTGTCTCCTCTCGGATTGAGTCCGATTCGGACTGAACCCGATCAAACCCGGTTGACTCGGGCCGGCACGGACCGGCACAATACACACCATGACTTCCAAGCACCATTACTAGCTAGAACAAAAGTGAACCTAAATTTGTTTGTTAGTGGATGTTATTATCGCTATAAAATTTATTTCCGAAATATTTAAATGTCGGAGAATATAATATTTCCATGAATCATTAAAAAAAAATATTTCTCTCAAAATATGTGCATATATTAATTTTTTATGAAAATAAATCAAATTAGTTCAAATCCGGATTCGAGTTCAAAGTTCGGGTCAGTTAGAATCAATTCACGTCCAAATCGATTGGGGTAAGTACGAGTCAAGTTCTCTTTGGAGACGGTAAAAGTTAACTAACAAATACAAAATTATAATGTCAATAGAAATAGAACCATGTTTTCTTAAATACCAGTCATCATCTTAATCAACTACGTTAAAAGAAATTACAACAACAAATAATAACTATCAAATATTTAATTAACAATTTTTTTTTTAATGCTATATAATCCTAAAAATATTTATGTATTAACCAAATATGAAAATATAATTTTCTCCTAATTCAATTTCAGACAATTTGGTTTTGGAAATATAAAATACCAACTATATAACATTTGCTGTCTGCATACCAAACATACACCTAAAAATATCCTTTATTGAGAAAATTTTGGCTAATATTTGATACAGGTCTGATGTAGTCACATGCCACAGGGTGCAGAGAAGGGAAGTAACTGCCAATCACCACCAGTCACAAGTCAGCCAACTGTCACCAACTGCCACCAACTGCCATAACTGCCACAAGGAAAGGGAAGCATCAGTCTACTGTATAAATAGTAGGGAGAAGAGAGGGTGATGTATGTAAGAAATGAATACTTAGCTTTTACTTGTTTTCCCTCTTCTTGAATTGTAACTGTTCTTCTTCTTCATTCAATAAACAGATTGTTTCACCATTTTAATGGCTGGGACATTTAGGTCTCCTCCCAACCATGGTTCCATGGGAAAGAGACCTAACAACTTGGTATCAGAGCCACTCGACACGGTTCTTGAGACCAGTCGAGAGGAAGGGTCGAGTAGCCGAAGCTCTCGACGAGGATCATCGGAGGACCATCGGAGCTCCGCCGGAGAGGAACGACTGACAGCTTTGGAAGGTACAATTTTAACCCTCAACTCCAAATTTGACAATGTCACTCGAATTCTTGAGGATTTAGTGAAAGGGAAGGGGAGCAGTGAAGTTGCTCCATCTGGGAATGCAACCACAGCAACAGCACCAACCCTTACACCATTACCAAATCCATGTGTACCCCAAGCTCCTCTCATGGGTTTTCTGTCATCTGGACTGAACCCTTACCCAAGCTCCACCACATGACCATCCTCTTCTCTAAGCCCTCATCATGTACCAATGTTTGGCTCCATGGGATTCTTGCAACCCACCAGCTCCCTTGAAGCCAACTATGGGAGACCAATTCTTGGTCCACCTCCACAATTTGACCAGATGCCAATACCCCCACCTGAGCACAGAACAAATCTTGCCCCCTCTCCACAATGGGATCCAAGAAACCCTGGGAATCACAATGCTAGAACACAAAATGGGCATGTTGTCAACCCAGTTGCTCAGAATGCAAACCCCCCTTTAGGATCCACACCATTGCAAGGAACACCACAATTTGGGACACCACAGGGAACATGGGTTCCTGCACCACAAGTTGGGGTGCCACAAGGAACGTGGATTCCTGCCCCAGTTCCATTGCAAGGGATGTCACGCCCCGGTCCCGCCCGGGCCGCCGCTCCGCCCTGCCCCGCCCCGCACGGCCGGGATTTGAACGAACCGGGCACGAATCACCGTGCCTCGGCGCGCCGGACGCGAATCACCGCGCCCGTCCCGCGGGTGCGAGGGAGGAAGGGGAGCTAATCGAATGGCCCGTTCGAGCTTTCGGGGGACGTGATGCCGCACGGGCCTGGGGTTGCGCCCGTGCAAGGCCAATCGTTTAAGTTTATAGTTGGCTATCATCGCATCTATCGAGTAAGCAGCGGAAAGGGACTTGTTGCAATGCAATGCATTAGCCAACTGAGTGTTCAGGACAATCGAGGCAACTTGGGTTCCTTGCTCGTTCCATACATTATGCCCCCTTATACGATAGCATTCTCGGGGCAACAATCGAAACCAGGATTCCGGGTCTTAGGGACTGTGGCACGCCTATCGCTCCCTCGGACGATCCAGTACCTGCAAGCAAGTAAACTGTTGGGGGGTCAGCACTTTTATAAGTACTGGTGAGATAAAACAACTGAACAGAAACAAGCATTCACTCAAACCAACACTAAGTAATCATGTTATAAAATATTATATTACTAGTGATCTTTCTAGTTTTACCTAGGCTCGTTTCATGCAGTTCTAGCAGAGTCGATTTACTCGTTTGGAAACATGTTTGGAAACAGAGTTTCATATACTAAGCAGGCAAGCAAACCGTTCATGTTCCAGGGTGTGCGCAGCGTGTCTCGTGCGACTCGAGGGTCTGATGCAAGACTAGACACACGATGCACGATCTTAGGGGCAGTCATCTATCCAAGCCAACACAATGACTTAGCTATATGCAGGGCGGTCCCCGAGTATCTCAGGATCGGCAGCGGTTAGTCCAGCATACCAATGACTCTTTTATCTGATGCTAATGGCAGCTGTGACTCATGGTTGCTTTCCACTATCTCTGTAGCAGCCGTGACACATGCAGTTCAGCTCTGCACCAAAAGCCATTGTCCGACCGCGTGCGAATGCATGGATCACTATCAAATAAACTCTAGTATGCAGACGAGACGAACCATCATAACGCAAATCCTTGTTGCGGGGCAAATCCGACTTATCACTTGAACACATTCAGGCACATTATGGTTCTCTCGAAGCATAGACGATAGTGAACATGTTCATGCACTCTAAGCAGGCGATCAGGATTCTCGTTAGCAGACTTATTGTTTCAAAGACAAGCTAGGTGAGTTCGTTCATTAACATGCAAGGCAGGTTCTATCATTCTCTTAAGAAAACATTGCAAGCAAAAACTCAGGTTATTATTAAGGCATGCAAGAATCAAAGAACGAAGTTCTGCCCACTCACCTTGATATATAACGCCGGCGCGGAGCGGGGCGTTACATACTTACCAACCAACAAAAAGTTTCGTCCTCGAAACTTCAAGGATAAACTTCTCGATATTCCGAGCAGCGATAGCGCCGTCCCTCGCCGTACTCAATCGAAACAGTCAAGCAATTCAAGTTCAGAAACCATTTGTACTTTGAGAATATCTATGGACTTATTGTATGGAACGCTCTTTGCAAAACCATATCGATAATATCTCAGAGTCATAGCAACGGATTTTGGGCCAGAAGATCGATTCCGCTCTGATACCATTCTGTCACGCCCCGGTCCCGCCCGGGCCGCCGCTCCGCCCTGCCCCGCCCCGCACGGCCGGGATTTGAACGAACCGGGCACGAATCACCGTGCCTCGGCGCGCCGGACGCGAATCACCGCGCCCGTCCCGCGGGTGCGAGGGAGGAAGGGGAGCTAATCGAATGGCCCGTTCGAGCTTTCGGGGGACGTGATGCCGCACGGGCCTGGAGTTGCGCCCGTGCAAGGCCAATCGTTTAAGTTTATAGTTGGCTATCATCGCATCTATCGAGTAAGCAGCGGAAAGGGACTTGTTGCAATGCAATGCATTAGCCAACTGAGTGTTCGGGACAATCGAGGCAACTTGGGTTCCTTGCTCGTTCCATACATTATGCCCCCTTATACGATAGCATTCTCGGGGCAACAATCGAAACCAGGATTCCGGGTCTTAGGGACTGTGGCACGCCTATCGCTCCCTCGGACGATCCAGTACCTGCAAGCAAGTAAACTGTTGGGGGGTCAGCACTTTTATAAGTACTGGTGAGATAAAACAACTGAACAGAAACAAGCATTCACTCAAACCAACACTAAGTAATCATGTTATAAAACATTATATTACTAGTGATCTTTCTAGTTTTACCTAGGCTCGTTTCATGCAGTTCTAGCAGAGTCGATTTACTCGTTTGGAAACATGTTTGGAAACAGAGTTTCATATACTAAGCAGGCAAGCAAACCGTTCATATTCCAGGGTGTGCGCAGCGTGTCTCGTGCGACTCGAGGGTCTGATGCAAGACTAGACACACGATGCACGATCTTAGGGGCAGTCATCTATCCAAGCCAACACAATGACTTAGCTATATGCAGGGCGGTCCCCGAGTATCTCAGGATCGGCAGCGGTTAGTCCAGCATACCAATGACTCTTTTATCTGATGCTAATGGCAGCTGTGACTCATGGTTGCTTTCCACTATCTCTGTAGCAGCCGTGACACATGCAGTTCAGCTCTGCACCAAAAGCCATTGTCCGACCGCGTGCGAATGCATGGATCACTATCAAATAAACTCTAGTATGCAGACGAGACGAACCATCATAACGCAAATCCTTGTTACGGGGCAAATCCGACTTATCACTTGAACACATTCAGGCACATTATGGTTCTCTCGAAGCATAGACGATAGTGAACATGTTCATGCACTCTACGCAGGCGATCAGGATTCTCGTTAGCAGACTTATTGTTTCAAAGACAAGCTAGGTGAGTTCGTTCATTAACATGCAAGGCAGGTTCTATCATTCTCTTAAGAAAACATTGCAAGCAAAAACTCAGGTTATTATTAAGGCGTGCAAGAATCAGAGAACGAAGTTCTGCCCACTCACCTTGATATATAACGCCGGCGCGGAGCGGGGCGTTACAAGGGACACCACCAGCTGGATTGCCACAAGCACAGGGGATATGGAATCAATCTCCATGGCAAGGAACCCCACAAACTGGGGTACCACAGGGAGGACCAACATGGAATCCATCTCAAATAAGGCTCAAACTTCCTCAATTTGATGGGGAGATAGATGTGGAAGACTGGCTCTTAAGAGTCAACAGATATTTCTACTATAGGGTCTCAGAGGGAGACATGGTGAGTCTCTGCTCAGTGCAGTTACAGGGAACAGCATCATATTGGTTTGATTGGTTGTCAACCATCAAAGGGGGCATGATAGGGTGGGAGGAATTTTGTCAAGCCATCAAGTTGGAATTTGGACCTTCCCATTTTACTGATCATGGCATAGATTTGAAACTACTCAAGCAAGAAAGCTCTGTGCAAGAGTACACACAAAGTTTCCAAAAGCTGTCCAAGAAAGTGATAGGCCTACCTGAAAAATGCATGATTAGTCAGTACATTGGAGGCCTCAAGGAGGAAGTAAGATATGAAGTACAGGTAGCTAATCCCCTTAGCTTACCCCTTGCCATGCAATTGGCCAAGTTATATGAGGCAAAGTTGATAGCAGCAAAGAAATTGTCCAAACCTGTTCCCTATACTCCCAGAGCTCAAAGTTGGGCAAGCAGTAATCAATCCACATCCAGTGAGCCAAAAAGGAATAGCAATCAGTCATGGGGAACAGGACAGCAAACTGGTACAATTTCTCCTTCTGAAATCATCAGGAGGAAAGGATTGGGATTATGTTTTCACTGTGATGAGAAATTGTCCAGAGGCCATAAATGCAAGGAAAAGAAATTATTCATGATATTAGCAGATGAGGAAAGGGATACAGATGAACAAACAAGTCCAGATACAGAGGAAGGGGAAGATCCACATGCACAAAGTCTATTTGAGATATCCTTACAGGCCCTGTCTGGTAGTTCACATCAATCCACTATGAAAATCAAAGGTACTGTTAAAAACAAACCTGTAATCATCTTAATAGATTCAGGATCAACCCACAGCTTTGTTGATAACCAACTCAGTGAAAGGTTGGGGCTGGCAATGGCTAACAGTAAACCATTTGAAGTATTAGTTGCTAATGGAGATAAGCTGTCTAGTAAAGGGTTCTGCCCAGGAGTGACCATTGAGTGCCAAGGGAAGAAAATTACCACTGACTTACTGCCACTACCTATCAGTGGATGCCACATAGTACTGGGAGCCAACTGGCTCAGTACTTTAGGTGACATAGTATGGAATTTTCAAGAATTGACTATGAGGTATGAAGACCAAGGGAAAATCATGCAATTCACACGGATAAAGAGTGACTTCCACACTCTCAGTGAACCTATAAGTAAAGAACTGAGACAGAAACCACAACTCTTTGTCATCCAACTATACAATTTGGATAATAAGGAGGAAGATTATGAAGCCAGAAGTAACAGGATATCAGAAGGAAGTGAAGCAAGAATATCTGCATTACTGAGAAGCTATGAACACTTGTTTGATGAACCAAAGGGGTTACCACCAAAAAGGGCATATGATCATAAAGTCCCTTTAAAACCAGGTTCACTGCCTGTATGTACAAGACCCTATAGACACCCATATGTTCACAAAAATGAGATTGAAAAACAAATACATGAGATGTTGAGTTCTGGAATTATCAAGCCCAGTACAAGCCCCTACTCCTCACCAGTGATACTAGTAAAGAAGAATGATGGTACATGGAGAATGTGCATTGACTACAGGGCACTAAACCAGAACACCATTAAAGATAAGTTTCATATTCCTTTCATAGAAGAGCTTTTTGATGAATTACATGGTGCAAAAAAATTTTCTAAGCTAGATCTAAGAGCTGGATACCATCAAGTTAGGATGGCAGAAGAGGACACACACAAGACAGCCTTTAGAACACATGAAGGTCACTATGAGTTCCTAGTTATGCCCTTTGGCCTCACCAATGCCCCTTCCACATTCCAAGCTATGATGAATGATGTTTTTAAGGCACTTCTCAGAAAATTTGTATTGGTATTTTTTGATGATATCCTCATTTACAGTCCTAGCCTGGAAAGCCACTATATGCACTTAGAGGAAGTTTTCAAATTATTACACAGGCACCAGCTCAAGATCAAGGAAAGTAAATGCTTCTTTGCACAAAAACAGGTAGCCTACTTGGGTCACATCATCTCTGAACAAGGGTTACAGGTGGATCAAGGGAAGATCCAAGCAGTAATGGGGTGGCCTACCCCTAAGAACCTGAAGGAACTAAGAGGCTTCCTTGGACTCACAGGCTACTATAGAAAATTTATTAGAGGATATGGATCTACTGCTGAACCTCTCACAAACCTCCTCAGAAAAAATGCTTACAAATGGAGCCCAGAAGCTCAAAACTCTTTTGAACAACTGAAAAGGGCCCTGACTCAACCACCTGTCCTGGCCATGCCAGATTTTTCAGAGGAGTTCACACTGGAATGTGATGCATCTGGCACAGGAATTGGGGCAGTCTTAATGCAAAAAGGAAGACCCATAGCTTACCTAAGCCAAACCATCAAAGGTAGATGCACTGTTCTATCTACTTATGAGAAGGAGATGCTTGCTATCCTATTAGCAGTTAAGAAATGGAACCACTACTTATGGGGAAGGAAATTCCTTATCAAAACAGATCACCAAGCCTTGAAACACATGTTAGAGCAAAGGGTATACACTGATGCCCAATACAAGTGGCTCCTCAAATTACATGGTTATAATTTCATAGTAGAGTATAAAAAAGGGAAGGAAAATAGAGCAGCTGATAGCTTGTCAAGGATGGACTGTAGCACTAGGTCTGAAACTCCAGATCTTACTGAAACTCATACCTTGGCTACCATCTCATTAGTAAGCACAGAATGGCTGCAGCAATTCAAGGATCAAATGCAACAATCCACATATTACCAAGAGCACTTGAACAAATGGTTCCTTCATCAGCTGGATCCTAATAAGTATTCCTTAAAGAATGGATTGCTATACTATAAAAACAAGCTTTTCATTGATCCCCAATCAGATTTTGTTCTTACTATGCTCAAAGAACACCATGACACATTGACAGCAGGCCATTCTGGCTTTACCAAAACACTACAAAGGTTGAGGAAGGCTTGCTACTGGAAAGGGATGAAAAAGAGTGTTCAGACATACATCAAGACTTGTGAAACTTGCCAGAGGAACAAAGCTGAGACCACATCTCCTGCAGGGCTATTACAACCGTTACCTATCCCCAATGCAGTTTGGGAAGATATCTCTATGGATTTCATAGAAGGATTGCCTTCTAGCTATCATAAATCTACTATATTTGTAGTAGTAGATAGACTCACAAAGTATATACATCTCTTTGCCTTGAGTCATCCTTACACAGCCCAGAGTGTTGCCCAGGTGTTTATGAATGGGGTTTTCAAATTACATGGGATGCCCAAATCGATTGTCTCTGATAGGGATGCTATCTTCACTAGTTTGTTTTGGAAAGAGCTCTTCAAAATACAGGGAACACATCTTAAGTACAGCACTTCTTACCACCCACAATCAAATGGACAATCAGAGGTAACCAACAGATGTATTGAGGGCTACTTAAGATGTTTTTGTAGCCATAAACCCAAGGAATGGTCCAGACATCTGTTATGGGCTGAGTATTGGTTTAATACCAACTGGCACTCAGCAACCAAGATCACTCCCTTTGAAGCAGTTTATGGGAGACCCCCTCCCAACTTACTAACTTACATTCCTGAGCTAACCTCAGACAGGGATGTGGCAGAAACATTGGCTTCAAGGGATAATGCCTTGCAGCTGCTGAAGGACAATTTACTGATGGCTCAAGACAGGATGAAGAAGATGGCTGATCTACACAGAGTTGACAGGTCTTTTGAAGTAGGTGATTGGGTCTACCTCAGACTTCAACCCTATAGACAGATATCTGTGGGTAATAGAAGACCCCAGAAACTTTCTCCAAAGTTCTTTGGACCATACCAAGTGTGTGCTAAAGTAGGCCCTGTTGCTTATAAGTTACTCCTCCCAGATGACTCCTTAATACACCCTGTTTTTCATGTTTCTCAGTTGAAGGCTAAACTCAGTAGAAGGATCTCAGTACAAGAGGGTACCCCTACACTACATGAAGAAGCAGTCTTAGAACCACAATTGATCTTGGACAGAAGAATTGTGAAAAAGGGGAATAGGGCTACCACTGAATTACTCATTCAGTGGAAGGATATTTCTGCTGAGCATGCTCAGTGGGTTCCATACGAGGAGGTCATCAAAAAATTTCCCTCCTTTGACCTTGGGACAAGGTCAATTTGAGGGGAGAGGTATTGATACAGGTCTGATGTAGTCACATGCCACAGGGTGCAGAGAAGGGAAGTAACTGCCAATCACCACCAGTCACAAGTCAGCCAACTGTCACCAACTGCCATAACTGCCACAAGGAAAGGGAAGCATCAGTCTACTGTATAAATAGTAGGGAAAAGAGAGGGTGATGTATGTAAGAAATGAATACTTAGCTTTTACTTGTTTTCCCTCTTCTTGAATTGTAACTGTTCTTCTTCTTCATTCAATAAACAGATTGTTTCACCATTTTAATGGCTGGGACATTTAGGTCTCCTCCCAACCATGGTTCCATGGGAAAGAGACCTAACAATATTCTGCGTACCAAACTCAGCCTGAAAGTATTCTCACTACGAAAATACAACCGACTATGCAGACGCCTCACCTACCATAAAATGAAGGTGAACTTTCAAAGCAGGTAAAAGAACAAAGCATCTGAATTTTCTCATAACGCAATCCTCACAAGCACATTAAAGCACGAGTTGGATACTTCTATCTGCATATTATTACCAGGCACTTCCTAGTCATATAACCTTTATAGAATACAAGCACACAAAATTTGGTATGGGCTGAGAAACAACATCGAGAGAAATCGAAAAGAAAAAAAAAGGACAAATTCCCCTGGGATGCATATTTTCTTACCAAGTAATATTTACATTTTACATTGGGTGTCAAAAATTTTGTTGGTGTTCTTCTGCAAAAGGAAAAGTTCAGGCTGCCATGAGCCCCTCGATTGTGTATAGGAGAGACTCTGCCCAGTCGGATTTGAATAGCAAATTTTGTAGCGTCTTCATCACGTTATAATCCGGATCTAACTTGCGCTGCCATCCCTGCATGGAGTACAAAAATTAGCCAAAACTTTTTCAAAGTTTCTGCTTATGATTGGAGAAGCGTAGGCAGTGGGCAGTGTTAGCAGATAGGGATCTCAAATTATGAAGCATCTTTAGATGTAGCCTGGAGTTAAATAAGGTATTCTAGAAACGTCTACAAATATTTCCCGAGTAAACACCAATAGCAAAGTCATTATCGCAAAATTCTGCAGTTGCCAATTTGAATCCTTCTACAGTCTCAAAACTCTTTTTAGCTTTTTAGGGCTGAAAGGAAAGCTGAAAAGTACCATAAACATGCTAACTTGTGTTATAGAAGTGATGCCTTCAGATTAACCATTAAAATCTTAAAGATACCTTATAGAATGTGCAATGGTCATTCATAATGGACTGCGAAAGTTGGCATATGAACTGGGCGAAGAAACTATTAGAAGAATCACATCTATATTCAACAATTCCTGCTTCAAGTTGCGAAAAGGTGCCTAGGAATACATTATTTGTTTATATTTTCATTTGTTCTTATAGGTTCTTAGTCGTGGAGAAAGGAGATAATATCTAGGGTGCACGGGACAAATATGTCACTATCATGTCAGCAAATCAATGAACATCACTGCAGGTGTCCTATAGTGGGCAAACCCAACAAATCTCATGGATCATGCCCATGCAAGCTATGCCAAAAATCTAGACAAACTATAGCTTTTATTGAATGGTCAACCCCTACAACCTTACAGATTGGCTATGGAAGAACCGAAGGGTATGCTTTTACTATAATCCGATATCTTTATGGATGGAGCTCAAGGTTCTAGCTTTATACAAATGAGCGTGACATTTCCTCAACGAGCAGTCGTGTTTAGAAAAAAATGGCATCAAAGAGTATAATAAGAACAGGCGCGCATAGGCAATAACGACTGTGTAGGGAAAAAAAAGGATTACCTCGAGAACCAAAGTGGTTACCATCACAGTGCAAACATTGCCATCAATGTTGACCTTATGACGTCGAACATGCTCAAGCAGTTGATGCATGCACTCAGCTGGATGAACATCATCACCTTCGGCCGTTCCCCAAAAGGAGAATGACTTCTCCACTTCCTGTAAGACAACTGAAGTAAGTACAACAGCAAGGCTCAATTTGCTTATAGACAATTGTACATAGAAATAGAAGTTAAAAAGGGCCTGTGTAGATAGGCTGGGGAAAAGTACCACTAATGAAATGATAGGTCGGACTCGTTAACTTGTAGTGTCAATTAATGAGGTAAACAGGAAGGACAGCATAACCATACACACTTGTTGTTAACTCATCATCATATTACCATCGCGACACTTTAATTTGTTCCCTACCATCTACTCAACCACCCCATAACACCCCCCCCCCCCCCCCCCCCCCCCACCCAAAAAAAAAAAAAAAAAACCCCACCCCAACACACACACACACAAAAACCCACCCTACCTCCCCTCATAACCCTGTGGTAACCCAACCCATATTTCTTAAACCAGAAAGCCAATATACCTCAAAAAGTTGGCCCTATACATGGACAACCTAAATCTAGGCGGTATTTGTCTATAAGGGCTGGCCATTCTTTTCTATTTAGTAAGAACAATCCAGTCAAGTTAGTCAATAAGAAAGAGAGTGAAAGAAATGGAGAACTAACAAGATGGAATGAACATATGCACCAAAAACTAGTAGGGATATTATCCAGTACACTGAATTATAACCAGAGAGCTGCAAGAAACAACAACAATGCCTTTATTCAGGTCAGCTACATAAATCATTATCTTCCATTCAACTCTGCTAAAGTCTGTCTCCTCCGTAACCTGAGGGATGTCCCCACATATATTCTGCAAGGATTAGGCTGGCTATCAGCTGAGATTGGGCTGGCAGTGATAATATGGAACATTATTGCTGTCTCCTAGAGGAACGTAAATTGTTTTGTAAAAGAAATCAAAGATCAAAAGTTTGGGTGACAATGGTGAAGGCATAGAGAAAAAAAAAAAGGAACAGAACATATGGGAACACCATTATTGGTCTGTTCTAAAGGAAAGATGACATGATATAGAGATGTGCATAGTACATTAGTTTTAGGATTAGGAAGACTGAAAGAAGATTAAGTTAGTATACACAAGAAGACATGGGAAGGAGCCATTGGGACATGAAGAGTCGGGAGGAAAATAGAACAAATGGGGGAAGCATGTTAAGCAGCGCAAGGAACACTTCTGATAGGTAATATATATTAAGAGAAATATAATATAAATTTCAGTGCTTCCACATCTGGAAGCTTAAACACAAATCTTTACAATTACTTGAAATGAAAGGTTAAAAAATGAAAAATATTGCACACTGATAATAGCAACGATAATAAAGGTACCTTTAGGATTGTGTGTTCACCCTAATACATAATGTGCAGATTTCAGAGGTAGGTGGTGTCACTTTTATTCCCAACCATGTCTGCATACTAATATTAAATCTTAAAAAATGCATCTTCTTATTTCTTATGAGAAATAAGCACCATTGAGTTAAAGTCGCAACTATAGAAAAAAATTAGTTACGGCATAGGGTTTCTCCGTTTCTCTTGATTGAAATGTTAGATTATAATTCCCTGAGAAAAACCACTCCATGTTTGAACGAAATAAAAACACGGTACCCTTGTTGATTTTTCAAGTAACTTTAACATCAAATAGAGACTGCATATCCATCTACTACAAGAAGTACAATGCCATTTCATTAAAAGAAACTCAGCAGAACATGACAGGGAAAAGAAGTCAAAATGCAGCCATAATTCATACTATTTTTCCATTCCAAGGATTGGTAAGCCTAAATAAAAAAGAAAATTGGCATTTCCACCAGAAAGTACTTCCAACATTTGATCAGGGAGTACACAAATGAAAGATCCACAGCATCTTGAAACAATGTCCATCCATTAACATCTATCCTCTACAGAATATAAGGAACATATGCATATGCATGACATGGTTAGGAACGTTAGCTAACTCACAAACAGATGCAACAATTGTACCAAGTTTCTATGACGAATTGGCAACTCACAATGATGAAATGTCTCATTTAAGTGTCCTGAACCACTGCAACCCAAAGGGACGCGTTCAGCGGGCTCTAAATTTTCTGAAGTAAATAGATGACATTGGCTTAAGAATAACTCAAAGTTGTACCCGAAAAATCGATGTGTTGCAAAGAGTTGCAATACAGATATCAATACAAACCAAAACCAGAGTTACGGAATGCAACAGAAGCAAAAAAAGAAAAGAAAAGAAAAGAAGAGAAAGAAAAGAAAATGAAATTGAGAGCTAGCTAAAGCAGGAGGCAGGAAGATACGATCTAGTTTGCAATGATACTACAACTTATATTGAGAGAAAGATGATGTTTTGAATAAATAAAATGAAAGACCGTGAAATATGAAGTGATCTTTGTTCCACTAAATAAATAAGATAAGATGCGAAAAAGAATAAAACTTTCCGCATAGATTGACAGTGGCAGATAAGAGGACTATGAATGCGGGGCATTAGATTGAGCACATCTAAAGTGAAAAATGAGTATAATAATTACCCATGTTATTCGACCAATAGAAGAAAGCTTGCAAGTCAAAAGTTGACAAATAAGCATGTACAAGTGAAGACCCCAGCAACAACCATAAGAGGAGGAGTTGACGGCCATGGATAGTGCAACAACAAAAAACCCATGAAATTGAAGGGATACTATTTCATTACAGCTGTAGGCACAATGCTACACAGTAAAGAAACAGTATGCCAAACTGTAGCTAAATAGCAATTCACAAATGATGGGGCCAATATCAGAAGAGCAGTAAGAGATTAAATGCACAAGATGGAAATTCTTTGGGATTGTTTGAATGTGTAATTCTATGAAGGGTGTTATTGGTTTGTGAAGCACACATACTCCAACAGAGCATACCTTGGTTATTTTGATAATTCAGCAGATAAATGTCAGCTAAAACTTGTGTTAAAAAATTTAAATAAATTCAACAGGGGAGCATAACCTGCTTATTCCCATAATTCAGCAGATAAATTAATGCCTGCTAAAGCTTGTGTGTTTAAAAAAAATTAAAAAATTAAAACACTAAATGCCTTTCCAACGTATCTGGAACATATTGGAGAGAGATTGTGACATTTGTCATATCAAATACTAAAAACTAAACAGATGCAATGATACCTACAGAATGGAATTCATAATTCGACATGGTTTATGCTAACGTTTGAGTCATTACTAAGTAAATTAGGTCTTTGTTGTATAAAATAGAGATATTACTCTCATATATCTTGACTTATCTCAATCACAGTGTTAGCAAGGAGCCTTGTGGCACTGAAACGCACTTTCTGGAAAGAAGTCCCTACGACCATATTCTAATCTTCTTTCAAAATTGTCATCTACTTAAAATTTATTGAATCCCCTTTGGTGCATCAACTATATGATATGTACATATTTATTATGTAACATAAGTTATACATTAAGAGCCACTATTGACATAAGGACTTGAGGAGGCAGCTAAGAAGCACAAACTCTCCAAAATTCATGTCGTGTCTTGTCGGACACATATCGGACATGCCACGACACTCCAAAGTACACTAGGACATACCAAAATTGATGTTGAATCTGTGCACCGAGTCTGAAATGTGTTGTGTCAAATCCGTGTATGTGCAACATAGCTAGACGACGATGGTAGAAGCAGAGGAAAGCTTAGGAAAGGAGGAAGAACAAACACAGTGGTTTGATATCTAATATTTCAAATTTCAATTGTTAATGTGTTCATATCTTCCTGCCTGCTTTTCTTTCTTTTGTCAATCGGTATCATTTTCATATCCATTTCATTTCCTTGTAATAATCTATACATGCCTAACAACTTCTCCTAATCTCCGTAATCCAGTTCTTTAAAGACTTATGTATTACAAACCCAATTTTGAATTAATCCTAATATTATTTTGTAACCCCAATCGTAGCCCTAATCCTATTTCTGATGTTCTAATTAAACTAAGTTTCCTTTTTCCTAAGTTGTTTTTCATTTTCCCTAGCCACTCAGTTGTTAGCAACCTATTTTGGCTTACATGAGGAGAAAAAAGAAGAATAAAAAGTCGCACATTAGCAACTACTATTTCCATCATACAGCATCACGGTGATCACTGATGGGGAGGAGTTAGAAAGGAAGAGGGATGGAGAGGAGGGAGATCAGTTCTATTTTTAATAGACTCAGCCATTTATACTAAATAGAACATTGGTTGAATTGAACTATTTAAAATTAAGGAATCCAACAGACATTAACTTCACCTTCTGTGAAATAGGCAGGCTAAGTTAGGGGAATGTAGGCCATATTCCCTTCCTCTCTACGGTCTTCATCCCACTCCTTGCTCTCCAAGGTTCAAAACTCAATCAGTATCAGACCCTCTCGCCGAGTATCAATACAAACAGTTTTTGGATCAGGGTATATGCATTTTTACACTTTAGAAAATTATGTTCGACCATTATAAAAAATTACGAACTAAATGTTGAAGTAAACACAATTATAAATTATTTATACAAGTATATGCTGGCTATGCAGTTAAAGTGGAGACTAGTCCGCATGCGTTGTAGTACCGTCTGATTTTTCACAAAACTCGGAAAAGAAAAGCGGCCCTTAGAAAGCGTCGACTAGTCATCGATTTGTGACACTTTTTAACCCTTGTAAATTGCCAAAGAAATAGGTTTTTTTTTCAAAGGGTGGTTTATTTTTTATATGTCCAAAAAAGAATTATTTCTTTTTACTCTTTAGAAGTCTGAAATTTACAACTAAAGAGTTCTAGGGCTTCCAAATCCAAACCAAATTGAAAGAGAAAGAAAGAAAAGAATGAGAAATAGGAAGGGGAAAAAAAAGAGAAAGAGAAGGGCGTTGCTTATATATTCATATTATTATTACTTTATTAATATTTATTTTCAAAGTATTAAATATTGAAAATTAGATGAATGGTAGCTTTCTTGAAGTTTGCTATCAGAGTATTAACTTAGTCAGTCAGTCGTGTAGTGCTTCACCTTGTGAGTACAATTGGAGTGCATTTCGATAATGTGAGTTTTACTTGTACTAATTTATACCTTGTATTCCAACTTTTTCGTTTGAATAAGTAGTTTATTTATGTAAAAATCTGTGTAATATTATAATTATCTATGATTTCAGTTGTTCTAAGAAGAGGAATAATCTTTTGCAACAAAAAATTGAATGATCTTGTTTTCAGTCAATATAACAAAAAGCTGAAGAAGCGGTCCACAAAGAGGAACAAGTCTTACAAGCCTATTGCCTTGAGGGAAGTTGGTGAAAATGATGATTGGGTGATTCCTAGTGAGGATGAGCTCCAAGAATATGCGGATGCAGGTGATGATCTCCTCTGGTCTAAAGCGAGGGGTGCACAGGGAGTGATGAAGTAGTAGGATTAAGTACTATGAGGAAGAGAACAACAGTATGAAGACAAGGATTGGGATGTTGATGAAGAAAGGGAAGGTGTGTTGAGTCATATGTTCATATTAAGGGTGTGGATTAGTACCTCGTTCATGAGTTTTAGTTGTGATACCTTTATGTTATTTCCTTTTATTAACATGGACATGGTTTGATGTTGGTGTGTGAAACTTTTTGTTCTTTTTCATTAGTATGATTATCAACATAATAAGGTGCTTTATGAAACCATTTTTTATTGACATGATTTGGAATTAGTTTGTTTTATTGATATCATTGGATATTATTATGTAGAATTACTACTAATATTAAAAATAACAAGATATTATTTTACCGCTTTTTGACAACTAGTACCGACCAGTCAAAAAGTTGTATCGGCCGCTCGTTTAGTGAATAATGTGAATAATCACACTGTTGCTAATTGTGGAGGATTTTATAAAAATAATTCCATGGTTTATACTCAAAATAAGGATTCAAACAAGGATTTCTTTGAATTTTGGCCAGTATTAATACTTTTATGCAGTTTCTGATTTGATTGATTCAAGCCTAATACATTACAGCCAATATGTATCAATACCAGTCGAGTTGTAAAACCTTGGCCCTCTCTTCTGTGGCAGCATTAGTGGCACCTGCGATGGCAACACCAAACTGCGAAGAAAACAACACAGTTTACATCTAGGGTTGACAATCGGGCTTGACCTTTGACATTGCAAATTTTTGAACTAAAAATGCCCAAAGACCATCACAATATGGTGTAAATTTCAGGCCCAAAGCCCATCTAAGACTCCTCTTCCCCAGGTGACCTATACCACTTTGTTTAGAACTACAAATCATTATGTTCTTTATGCAATGCATAAATAAATTATGTATGTTCACCTTTGGATTTGTTTGATTATAGAGCCTGCACGAGAGTGTGCACGTGTAAGCTATATCTGTTTCTGTGATTATTGTGCACACACATACACAAGATGCCAATGTGCTCATATGGTGTACTGATGTTTATGCTGTGATTCTTCAAAGTTACTTGAGAACAGGGGGGTGACTAAAGTGAATTTTAACGCATAAGTGAATTTCAACGCATATTCGAGAAAATAGTAATGCTATTTAAATCATGAAGACGACTCTTTGTGCTAAATGCAAGAAAAAGAGACGTAGTAAATCTGAAAGAGCTGAGGTAAAAAATTTGTTATTCATGTAACAAAAGGCTTTCAAGGAGCGACTGTAGACTGTTATTCATTGATTTACTACGTTGCATTTTCCTGCTTACATTACTAAACCAGATGCACTTCTCCAATTAGTGGTTGACGAGTGATGCTATGATGATTTTCGCATTGCTATTTACAATGCCTTAACCTGTAGCTATCATTCATACTGTCAACACATCCTCTACAAAAAAAATAACACAACACCCGTAATGGTCAACATCTATCTATTTATCATCCTAATTTTCTTATTTTATCTTTCAAATATTCATCTTAACATGAAAAATACCATGTTTCTACAAGCACCGTAGATTAGACTCAAAGGCAAATGAACTGAATAGTGAATAGAATGCTCAAAACATGTGAAAGTTCAACAACAGAGGAAAGTGTACATGCTGGAGAATTGATAAGAGCCGAGATTGTTACCTCAATAAAGGCATTTGGATTTGGGCAATTCTGTTGCTTAGATAACCTCAAGGTCGATTGGGCAGCAGTGCGGCCATCTCGAAGGGCAACAGCCTTAAAGAACTCCAGTAAATTTATGCGATCGCTACTGGAAAGTTCTGCTGTCATGCCTACATCAAGAAAAATGACATGAGGCCTTGATTTAAAAGGCCCTTTATTTGGCCGTCTTGGTCCAGAAACCCGGACAAGGATATTGCCAGGATGCATATCTGCATGAACAAAATTGTCCACCTGAAAGGGGGGAAAAAGAAAAAAACGTCTCAGCATATCAAATAACCAAAAGGTCACCAGAACTTTTAGTATCATAAACTAAATGCAATATGTATATTAAAGTTTGGTAGAAGAATATGATTTTGATTACATGAAGCATTTATCGGAATTTCAGAAGTACAAACAAGATGACTCAATAAATAGGTGAATTATGGAAAGATAGTCAATAATCAGGTCCAGAATAAATGTGAAATGATAGTAACTGGATGCATCACAAAAAAAATTATATCTTCCTAGTAAAATCGCCTTAAAGCCAACTTTTAATGATGTTTCTTCAGCTTTTCCAACTCATAGACTCGTTTGTTCTGATGCCTTCAGCATGAATTGCTAGCACATATAACCACGGTATGCTTATATATTCAATTACATGGTTTAAAGATGAAAGTGGCAAACAAATACAGGATCAAGAACAAAGAGGAAAATCATCAAATGAAGGGATAAAGTTAAAAAAAAGATACCAGCAGCATTTTCAGGAGGGCATGACTCCCAATATGAGCAAGAACACTTTTCAGATGAGCATTCCCTTCGAGCTCATCAACATAGTGAGAGACACTTTCTCCTTGCTCATATGTCTCCACCAAGACAGCAGGATGCACAAATGGGTAGAGAGGCTTAGGAAAAGACACATCTTTCCACCTACGGAAGTTGTATATAAACCGACTCAAGTGAGCAGCTTCTCTTGCAAGATCAACTTGCGACAGCATGAAAACAGCGAACTGTTGTACACTTTCGTCCAAGCGCAACCACTTTAATGTAGGAATGAAGTTTGAGATCTTCGCCACAGTATTGAGGATCACAAAGTCTCTCCTTATTGATTCACTAACACCAGGATGTCTAACTTTAACTGCAACATCGACATGTTTCAACTGTTGGCGTGGATACCGAAATCGCAGAGAAGCTCGATGTACTTGGGCAACGCTTCCTGATGCCACTGGCTCTTCTTCAAAATCCACAAAAATATCAGAAAGCTTGCGACCAAATGCTTTCTCAATAGTACGTTTAGTATATGAAAAGCTATGTGCAGGAGCTTTTGTATGAAGTTTTGCCAGCTCGGTGCAGAGGTCACTAGCAAAGAGGTCTGGACGTGTAGCTGCCCACTGACCCCATTTTATAAATGCAGGGCCTGCCTTCTCTAAAGTGCGATGAACAATATGAAGCCACGTCTTCCTATAACTTGGTCCTAAAGTATCTGCAAATGGTGCCATAGCTATGCTCGGAGAGAACAAAATTGCCAGATAAATGGTTCTCATAAGCAAAATAAAACAATCTAACACGGATAAGATCAAAGATGTCAGATAAATATGGCCATCTTGGGCTAGCATATACAGATTATTTGTTATTGGAAAGTGTTCCCCGTCTGCCAAAGCAACCTTAGCAAACGCCAGCTCCCCTCCAATAAAAGCAAGAACAGTTGGAACCAAATGAGATCTGTTGAAAGCAAAACTCATGGCGCAAGCAACCTTGGTGACTGATGGAGAGGTGAATCGTCTGCGCGAGCACATGCTAGAAAATCTTTTCCAAACAAGTCGGGCATGATCTGCCGTTTGACCACTGCCCGAAGAAACGGAAAAATTCTTGACATAGTTACCCTTATTATATAAATTTATTTTAGCTTTATACGCTGTAGATAATAAGTCATTTACATCCCTGAAAGCCTTGTACTGTGAAAAGACTCTGAAACTGAAAGGAAAACCAGATGTAGAATTTGCCGGGTGAACTGGCAATAAAGTGCAGTTGGATTTATAATTTGCTAGGAAAGGGTAACCTGCTTTCCTAATTGAAAGGGAGGCAAGTCCTCTGTATGAGCATATCATAAAAAGCCTTTTCCAAGGAAGTTGGGCATTATGTTGTGCTGAACCAGCTGCCAAGGAAACCAACAACCCAGTTTTAGGTCTACACTTTCTCGATAGGACATCTCCTTCCCTAAAGGCCCTGAACTGTGAAAAGGTTCTACAAGGGAAAGAAGTGCCAACAATAGATCGTACACCATGATCCTGTAATCCAGAATTGGCGAGTCTACTGTTTGCCAGGAAATGGTAACCTACTTTCTGGAGGTTCCCAGATGCCAAAAACCTGCAAAAGTCAGAGAAACAATTGTATTACTTCATACCAAATATGCCCTGTTAGACCAAAAAAAAGCTCGGACATTGACTTAATTACATGATTCTGTACTAAATGAGAACTTCTCCAAGAGCTAGTAGACCCTCTTTGGTCAGCATGGATTCTTACGTCCCACAAATCAAAATTGAGGAAATTTCTTCTATTTCCTTTCCCCCTTGCGCCTGTAATATTTTCTTTAAACTTCTAAGATAAGATTATATTAGATTACATAATATTAAATTTTAGATATAATTATCTTTTAAATCGTAGATTAGATTGTATTGAAATTACGTATTTAATTAGATTAAACTAACACATGAATCAGATTAGATTTTAAATACTAAACTTGATCATATTATACAATATTTAAATTGTGGTAAATTAGATTTGAATGAAATTTTACATATAAGACTTAGATGGAATAGCATAAAAGATATATTCATAACTAACCGTAGTTTCTTCCTAAAAAACACGATTTTCATTGACAAGACAAAACACTTTTTGGTTTAGAAAATGAAATTTTGAACGCCAAAACTTTGTTTATCCTCGTCTTGTTTATCAAAACTCAAAGTCTAACAAAAGCTTTGTTTCTCAAAACTCATTTTCCACAACCAAACACCAAATGGACCTTTAATAAGGGGTTGTTACTGTTTAAGTCATAAAGCACAAGTCCAAATGTCATACGTTCTCTTTAGGTCACACGATTTTCATTGACATGCCCAAACACTTTTTGGTTTAGAAAACAAAATTTTGAACGCCAAAACTTTGTTTATCCTTGGTCTTGTTTATCAAAACTCAAGTCTAACAAAAGCTTTGTTTCTCAAAACTCATTTTCCACAACTAAACACCAAATGAACCTTTAATAAGGGGTTGTTACTGTTTAAATCATAAAGGACAAGTCCAAATGTCATACGTTCTCTTTAGGTCACACAGTGTTTATGACTTGGCCCAGTTAAACATGGAGTGGAACTATGGTGCATGCTTGGTTTAGCGACTCTATGGATGTTTTGGATGTTACAGTTGAGACTAGAAGTTGCCATATCGTGTTCAGGACATGGTCCAAGGTTGGAGAACAGTGCAGATTAGTTCTCCAAAGGTGTGCCTAGTCCTCGAGCAGAAGCGCAGGACGTATGATTCGCACTCGATAGCAAAGTGGTTTGTCTGTGAACGAACGAGAATGACATCGCAATATGTCGATTCTCAAGGTTGCTTGGGCTCAAATGAAAAGGTGGAAATTGTTGGGTTCATGAGCAGGCGGACCTATGTATGGACTGAGATGGGCTCCAGCTCAACCAAATATAGAAAAAAAATCCATATGATTCTTCATTTATTGATATAGCCGTCCAACTCTTAATTTCAATATATTCTTATTTATCCCAATTAGCCCAACTCTTATCTCAGTCTAGCCCAACTACCCAGCCCAACTCTTAATTTCAATATATTCATACTTAACCCAATTAGCCCAACTCTTATCTCAGCCTAGCCCAACTATCAAACCCACATTAAGTAGCTATTGATCAGAAAACCAAAAAGGTTTTTTTTTTTTTTTAAGTTCAGTCGAAGACGGCTCGAATTCCTGGTTCCGAGCTTCGTTGAGTTTGTAAATCTCACATAAGGTTGAGCAGTCCTGGTTCATCTCTACTCCTTTATAAGGAGGCTTGAAAATGACTAGCCTTCTAAACTTTATGTATATCCTCACGCAATTAAAAATTAAAAAAATAAATAAATTCTAAATAATTGTTTAACTACCTAATATTATATAATTATAGACAAACACCTCTAACTCATGTGGTGACAAACATCTCTAACTCATGTGGTTAAGGTGCTTTCTCCTTGCTGAGTGGGTTCGATTCCACAAACGGTATCTATAAATAAATTCTATTTTTAAAAAAAATTAACAAAATTTTTTACGTGCACGTCACATAATTTAAATAGTGGAAATCACATTATATTGCTCAAATGAAATCAATCAGCTCCGTCGAACCGACGTGATCGAACTTTTTTTTTTTAGCTAATAAAAGACGATACCAGTACTTTGTGACCATGGCATCATTGTCTCCACCGCCACGCCTCTTCAGCAAGTCGACGCCATGCACTAAACACCCATAGACCTGCACGAAACGCAAAAATATACAATAAAAATTCGAACTTTGTGCTGAAATTAGCGACTACGATTCAAATAACAACATAATAAAGGGTTTCCGACACAGTTCCAATAGACAAGAACAAAAAAAATGTAAATTTTCGGATCAAATCGACAGAAATCGAATGATCGGTAGAACAATAGAAGAAAACGAAGCGGTCGATAAAGAAATTGACCTAGAAGAAGTGCTGAAGCCGAATTCGAAGCAATCGAAGCTCTCCCAAAAATTTTGGAGGAGAGATTTTATTAGTTTGTGGAAGAGAGAAAAAAGAGAGAGAGGGAACCTAATGGTGCTGCTCTCCGCCACCGATGCATGCGCCAAAAGGAAAAAGACAGGTGCCTGCCGCCTACTGTACCGTTGCATTTGACCCAGGGATATGGACGGCGGATCTTGTGCCTTTAGGGGAATGTTCGGTTGCTTAAAAAGTGTAATAGTGTGATGAGAGTAAAATGTATATAATTTTTAGTTTTATTTTATGGTGCCGGACATTCTTAAAATATTATTATATTTTTTTTTTTCTATCATACAAATTTTCAAATATATTCATGCATTAGGAGTACATGATGATTCAATAACGAGCATCCTAAAAAACGTACTCCTAAAATGTCATTCGTCCATAGCATTCACAAATTAATGTAAGATTTAATGTAGAAACAGATTTAAAATTTGAATGATAGAAAAATAAAGAGGAATGTATAATAACATTTTAGGAGTGTCAATAAACAGCACCCTTATTTTATATATCAAAAAATAGTTTTTAATATTAGTAACGTGTGTATTGTACGCTAGTAAAAAAATTTATTAAAAATAAATATAAATTTATTATAAATACTATCATTTTTTATAAATGAATTATGCAAACCAAGGAAAAAAATATATCAATACATTAACTACTTGAATTAGAGATGTATAGTTATAATTAAATAATAATATTAGATAGTTAAAATAATTAAAAAATAATTAATGGAGTATTTATAAATAGCTTAGACAGTTCTATTTTGAGTCGTTTTCAAGCCATCTTATATTACTAGAGATTTGGATTGCTAATATTTTGTAACCTAAAAGTTGTTAAATTTATTCTTTTCATATATTTGGATGTCTACAGAAGATATGAAAAAATAAAAATTGTATTATAACAATAATAAAATTAATTAACTTTATTATTAATAATTTATTTTGCTTCAAATAATTATTAACCAATAATTAAGTTTTTTTAATTAACCAAATTTAATTATTTACTATTGCTAATTATAAATTATTAATTAGGAGAATCTTTTCCAAAGAAATTGCGACTAATTAATGTAAAAAAGGTGACTAAAAGATGCTACTTTTTCAATTAAAGATGTTACTTTCTTATCTATTTAAATTATAATTATTTATTAGTAGCATCTTTTCTAAAGTAGCAGCTAATTAAAAAAAATAATATGCTTGGATACTTCATTATCTACTCTCTCTCTCTCTCTCTCTTCTCTCTCTCTCTATATATATATATATATATATAATTATATACTAGTATAATATATATATTTATATTAGATTCGGGGAAGCCATATTTTATTTAATGTGGAGAAATTAATGCGAGTAGTGGTGCGGTTCAGGTACGATGCAGGTGCGGGTTCAATGCGGTACAGATGCAGGTAGTAGGCCCTTCGAGCTGGGATGTAGGGGGAGGGGGGTGGCCTTCGCGGCCAAGTTTGTAGGCCTTTGGACCAGGAGTCTAATAACACAATTACTTCTTCCAATATATATATACTAATATATATATATTATATATTATACTATATATATATATATATATATAGTATAATATTATAATATATATATATATATTATAATAATATATATATATTAGCTTTCACAATCTCCTCCACCATCTTTGTCTCCTCCTACCTCCCTTTCCACACCGTCTTTAACGTCCAAGCCCTCCCCTTCATCGTTGCCCTCCCTTTGTCGTGCCCCCACCCCACCACTCTCCTCTCCACCCACCGTCTCCGACAGCCGACCCTTTCCTTCACCGTGTCCTCCTTCCTTTCGTTGTGCCCTCATTTTATTTGCGCCCCCCACCAACTGTCATGTCCCCGAT